>WARS01000090.1:0-252500 GCA_008933995.1 Datnioides undecimradiatus | reverse complement strand
AGCTGACGCAATTTTAAGATTTCACCGTGTTGTTTCAGCGCTTTCTGACCCTCTGCAGATTCAAGAGTTAGTTGATTAATTAGAAATGAGTGTGTCGAGGTGCAAAAACCCGTTAGCTGCAGACGTCACGCGTTCAAGTTCGACGGTGCTCAGACTCACGATCGCCCCGATGTTTCTCCCTGGGAGTCGTGGTCCTCTCCTCGCCTCTTTCTAAACCGTCAGAACCGATGATCCAAACGATAAAACTCCGCTTCCACGTGCTTTTTGGATAAACTCGAGCGTCCAGCCGCTGCTCGCCGACTCAAATACAGCCCCACCCACTGCACCACCCGACCTCGGCTGCCGCTCCGCCGCTTCGCTCTTGAGATGATGTTTCAAAGGAATTTGTCCTTCTGGTTTTGACCCTTCCAGTCATCACTGTGGGTCTCAGCTCCTCGGCGTGCAGCACAGTGCCTTCTTTGTCAGAGCTGCAGCGCTGGCAGCTCGTCGCTCTGAGCTGCTCGGGCCCATCGTGTTAACTTACCGGGCAGAAGATGTGTTTCACGCCGCCTTTTGAGCAAAGCATACAAATCGACTACAAGTTGGAGTCACATCAGGAAAAGCATTTCATTTCTTTCACACGCTGCAGACCCCAAAACATCTTCTCGACCCTTTTTTGATTTTTTTTTGGCATTCAAAAAGCAATTACTCTGAAAATCGTCGCTCCACGTGGATCACACTTTATCTCCCAGTTAGAATATCGAACACACAGAAATTGCACTTTGATTTTTTTTTTTTTTTGTCTCTATTGTGCAGCTTTGCTCGAGTGCATAATGAAATCACATGCTCGTACAGAGTTCGCCCGCGTGCGCTCAAACCATCTGTGCACCACCTGCACGGCCCTGAAACGGGAAGCCGACCACGGCGGCATCAGATCCTGGCGTCGTCTTTGAACCGTGTGCGACTTTTCACCGTGATGTCACTAAGCTCGTGCGATACGATGACAGACACAGACGTTATTACACTGCATAAACACCCAACTAACACCCGCTGACATCTGGTTTATGTCGTCGGTGTGCAAAGGTTCGATCGGGAGTCAAACCCGCGTCAAACGCTGCGACACTCGTGGGCTGATTTTGATTTTATACTTTGCATCGCGCAAGATGCAACAACGGCAGGGCGGCCATGTTGCCATTCAACTCCCGTAATGTAACCCTGTGTCACAGCGCGGTCGTGACGTCGGACACGATGCACCAGAACACGAACGTGCCCACAGTGTGGATGCGGCCACGGTGTCCACGGAGTCGGTTTCTGCTGCGACCGCAAGGAGCAAACACCACACTCTGATTGGAACCAGTGTTACAGGTGTGTTTGTGAGACCGCTTGCAGGTTTGCATATGCACTGCTGCATTCGCCCACAGTGCGTTGCCAGATTCGGCTCCCTGACGCTCCTTCCTCCTCTGGGTCGCCACTTTGACGCCGCGAAGGAAGTCAGACGGTGCGTTGCGTGCACGCGATGCTGGACTTCCAGGGAGCGATTCAAGTGCAGCAGGAGCGCTCGGAGCTGCACAAGGTTACAACCCCACGGCACGAGGCCGGCCTCCTCCGTCCTCACTCATCTCCTCGTTCTTCCTCTCTGATCCTCACATCTCGGCGCTGTTATCCATCCCTCGCTCCAGCTGTAAAACATAAAGGTAATAACGCCTTTGCGGTCTTAGCTGGAACCTGAAGCCTTTAAATCCTCATCGGTCTCAGTCCCTGTCTCTTGTTGTTTTTTCTGTTCTAATTTAACTCTGCTTTATTTGTTTATGCGTGTACGTTCTTGGCGTTTGTGTGAAGCGCTTTGTTCTGCGTGAATAAACCTAAATCTGCGCACGCGGATGAGAAGTTATGACATTAGTGGAGAAGAAAAGTCTGTGCGTCATAAAAAAAACAACATTGACACTTTTGAAAAAACCCACCAACAGACAGAAAATATGAAAAAAAGAAAACAAGCTTCCCACGCCTCAATTAAGTCTGAGACGAAAACGTCTGCAGCCACCGCGGCTGCACACTCTGCCTGAGCGAGTGTGTGTCTACAGGCGCAGGGACACACTCGTTTGAGGGTGGGTGTTAGAAAATCGACCAGAATAAAAAGTGGCTGCGTGAGAGAGCCTCTTGTGATTTCAAAAAGAAGAATTGGAGAGATCCTTCAGCGCAGGGGCCGACGGCGGCCGACGGGTTCGCTTTAACCCCGCGCTCGGGAAAGTCGGACACGTGTGTGAAAGGAGGGGTGAGACAGTGAGGTGGTGGAGGGAAGGAGGGAGATCAGAGGAGGGGAGAGAAGGCGGAGGTGAAGGTGGGAGAAACAAGAACGAGGGAGAGGAGGAGGAATGAAGGAGAGCGGCTGAACTGAAGGATAAACACGGGGAGGGTGGACGGGATACGGCGGCGACGGGAGGAGATAAAAATACAAGTGACATTTCTCCTGATGCTAACGCGGGGGTAGTGCGGCGTTTGTTGCTTGACCTTCAGTTTTACTGGAGTGTGCATGTGTGCGTGTGTGTGTGTGTGTGTGTGCAGCAGCCTGGTGGGCTTGACACCTCGCTGAGGGTGACACGGTCACACACAGAGGAGAGCTGAGAGCCCCCAGCTCTGCCGGCCAGCCCGGCCCTCGCACTGCACAGCTGGCCCTGTCACCTCCACTTATCCTGCCCGACTCCGAGGCTGCACGTACAGTAACTCTGCATGTGTGTGTGTGTGTGTGTTTCTGTGTGTGTGTCCAGTACAATGTAGGGTAAAAGCCAGATGCCGAGGCCTGTGAGCGTTAAGGTGCATTAAATCATTTTACTGTCCCGCTGCTCTGTGTAACCGCAAATTAGCTGCACGGGCTGCCAGATCCGCCGTCGACGACTAATGACCGCTGGAAAAAGCGGAGCTCGTGGTCGAGTTAAAAGCAAACAAACAAACAACAAACAAAGGCCAGAGGACCGTTGTCCTTTTTAAAACTTGACATTAAAATCCCAGAAGCCGTCGGCCACCGGTGCACGCGCAGGGACGCAGCACCCAGGTCACTTATCAGCCGCTGTTACGCTTTTGCGGCTTGAGCATGAAAAATTCATGCACGGGGCGAAAAACAACAGGCCGAGCGCGACGGGCGCATCGCGAACACTGATAATACAGGACGAGAAGAAAGGAGCGTATGTGGCGGCGCACACCTACACGCTGGAGCGACCGAGAGAGCGGCGGGCAGTCTGCAAGGGTGACTGACAGCCTGCAGGTTTGTAGACAAAGAAGCAGAAATGGCTGCCGAGGTGGGAGTTAAGGTGGGGTGTAGGCGGCACTGGAGAAGCGGCTCGAGTCTGGGAGAGAAAGTCTGCGTCGCTGCTCATCAGCAGCCTCGGCAAAGGCCCGGCGGGACGTGGTCGGTTTAATCCAGCGGGGACGCGGCCACGGGCCAGCCGGGCGCGGGAACGCTCAGCCAGACGCTCGGGAGCAGCTCAGGGTCGATCTGAAACTCAGCGTTTTACTTCTGTTCGCAAAAGGCAATTTAAAAATATAAACCCGGTGATTTCACGTGTTTTTAGCATCACGCATCATCTCCTTCCTCCGCGCCGAACACACATCAATGGGCCGCACTGTTGCACACACACACACACGCCCTCCTGCTGCCCCAAGCGCTCACTAGAGCACCAAACGTGGATTAATCCGCCGCTGAAAATAGTCCCTGACAAAAATGCGCCGGTTTGAGTCCCGTTTGTGAGAAACCGTAGTGTCCGGCTGCTTCGGGGGGGAGCCCTGAGCATTTTTCTGAAGATCTGAAGGTTCGAGTGAAGGTCGAACTGCTGGGAACTGGGGGATTCCTCATCATTCACGTGACCGAATCCTCTCCTGCCGCCCCATGTTTGGTTCTTTCGTGCTGTTTTACGTTTAACTGACCGTTTTATTTCCTGTGTGTTTGGGGTTTTTTGTTTGTTCTCCTCCTTCAGGCTGCAAACACATTGTTTTCCGATGAAAAACTGTTTTGGCCCAGACCACAGAGGAACGAGTCGGCGGCCCATCGGCTGCCGTGAGTCACCTGCTGTTCGCCGAAAGGGGACGATTCAAGTGCACCAACAACTCTGACAGCACATGAGCAAAGTGAAAACCAAATTCAGGCTTTTTATTGTTATTGTTATTATGATTTAAAGTGTCAGGGGCATTCTGCGCCCATTTGTTTTTAATCACTTTTGTCGGTTTATGAATTGTAAATAAGGCGTTTCACCCCCGAGCCGCCATCGCCGCCATCGCCGCCTGACCCCGGCCGCCGCACTGTCAGCTGTGAGACTCAAACGCTCCCTTGATGTGACCCTGTTTAATTCCAGAGAGTTGATGATGCACAAACTTAAACTCTGAGGCCTCCAGCGGCGCCATGGACGGGCCGAACCTCACGAGTGCAGAGGTGTGAGGCAAACCGCTCCGACCAGCGGCGCAAACAGCTGATGCGGTGAACTTCCACCTCCGCCGCCGCGGGCTGTGCAGCGATTCTGAACCAATGAAGCTGTTTTATTAAACAAACAACTCCATTTAACAATATAGTTCAATAAAACAGTCTTTATATAACTCTGTAGTGACACTGCGCAGTTTTCTGCATTTCATACCAGAAAAAAACACGGTTTGATGCCCATTTAAGGTGCATATTCGACAATAATGTGCAAAATCTGACGCTAGATCGTTAAAATAAGGCAGTGCTGGGTGAAAAGCCGTGGATACACGAGACAAAAAGTTAAATGACCCAGTGTTTCTTCTGTTAAATGTGGATTTTACTGAAACGACAGCAGGTTTTAATGCACGTATCAGGACTTACGTTCACCGGAGAGCGTTAAAAACCTTATTTTTAACATTACAATCCTTTAAAAATCATCTAACTCTTTCCCTCTTTCTTTTCAGTTTTCCCGCGTGTTAGTGTCCGACTCTCTTCTCTGGACCGGTTCAACCCCGTGGACGCTCACTGATGAGAGACGCTCTGTGACTCAGTCCTGCCGTCAGCGGACTGTTGTTTGCAGTCGTTCGGGGCCTGAAAAAGACGAGTTTTAAGTGTCGTAATTAAGCCGACAGCGACTTTAGGCCCGATGGCTGCACTCGAGGTAACATTTCCAGCCTTTTCCCACCGATGCGCTGATCTTAGTCTCACCCGCTCGCAGGGAAATGCTGAACTCTGCTCCAATCAAGCTGCATCCATTTCCCTCGCAGCACCGCAGGTCTCGGCCCGAACAGACGGCGGTCTGTGCGAGAGGCCTCGGCCCTGACTGTTGTTTTGTGTGGAAGAATGACAGGGAGGTCAGTCGTCCTCCGGCGGTGTGAGTCAATCCCACCCTGCAGCTTCAGAAGCCATCGCAGAGGAGAGGAGCCTTCGCACAATGACCGCTGTGCGCCCCCCCCACCCCGAGCCCGCTCTGCGGCCGCGACGGCGACGGCTCTGAAGGCGAGCTCATCACGACACAGAGCGAGCGCCTAGCTTGAGTTTGTCTGCAAAGGTAAATAATCAGGGAGAGGAAAGGGCAAAGACGGCGAGCTCAGACAGAGACAGCAGACAGGTTTTCATCCGAGCTCGCTGCGTTGGTGCAGAGGAAGACACCCGATGCTACAGAGGGTGGGCGGGGCGTGACGCCACTGACGACCACATGACAAACAAACGTGGTTGGGAACATTTCAGACGACAGGAGTCTGGAGGAGTTTTTTAGAGACGTTTTCCTGCGGAAGTGTTAAATCTAATTATCTTAAACAGATTCAGAGCTTTGAAAAGGTGCAGTGTATTCTGTGAAGCCATAATTAGCTTAACGACGCTGTTTAACCATTTTTTTGACATTTTTTGTAAAGAAATCTTACTTTCAACTGCTCATGTCTCATTTCCTTTGTACCGTTTCGTGATTTCACTAATAAAAGCTGTCGGCACACGTCTAACCAGGTTTAGGATCATTTAATTTTCTCAATTTAATTACATTTAAACGTTTTAATGTGGATTATTTTGTTAAAATTCTTTCAACGTGACAAACTTTAGCTTTAACATTACGCCTGAGCCTTATTTCTCAAAGCAAGTGTACGAAAGCGATTCATAAAATCTGACATTTCCAGTATAAATCCCTGTTTTTTAGTTAACAGAGCTTAATTAACGTCTATAAAGCTGTTTTTTAAATTCTTTTAATCCGTCTACGAGCTGACGTGCTCGTCGTGTTTATAACCCTCGGCCGGCAGCAGCAGGGTTCGCCCGCGTCTCCGTGTGCGCTCTCATGTCGAAGGCCGCGTCCCATTCGGCCTTTGAATTGCAAATAATTGCCCATTGTTTCCGTGTCGTTTGTCTCTCGTGTCCTCCCGGGGTTTGTTGTATAAAAGCAGCACACCTTTACTAAACACCCCCTCGCCGCCTCTCTCTATTGCCCCCCCTCCCTCCCCCATCTGTCGTCTGCCTCTCTCTGTGAAACTGCATTTCCCAGGGTGCAGCTGTGGGCAGCAGCAGCAGCCTGGCACAAAGCCGTGTCATTAAACACACTTTAACCTTTGTCTTTCAGTATTTTACAGACTTTACCTGACTTTTAATGTTATTATTATTATTATTTATTTCACATTAAACACCTGTTGTTCTGTATCCTCTATATTTATGCATTTTCCTGTTGTTCTCAGGTTTTCTTTTCTTTAAACGCTTGAGGCCGGCGTTTAAACGCGACTTCTGAAGATCAGGTACTACATCTCCACGGATGCGAGCCCGACTCGGTCCGTGTTCGCTGCTTCGTGGTAAGTGTTCCTGTTTGACGCAGGCGAATGAGTCACTTCGCTGACTTTGTGCCGCTTGTTTAGTTTAGGAATCAGCGTTTGAGTCACTTGTAGCCATTTTTAAGCGAAATCATGCTCAGTGTGCGTTTGTTCATATCGTTTGTTTACATCTGACATGTTCATAACATGTCTTTATAATAAACCTTTATATTTGGCAGTAATTTGTACTGTCTAGGGGGAACAGTGCACCTGATGGACGAGTGCTGCCCATTGCAAAGACTCTGTTTTTCCTTTTTTTGTTTTCATTGTTATTATTAAACGGATCTTCATGAAAATGAAATCTGACATAGAGAAAACAGAAAACATGGCCGCCACAGTCGCCCCAGGACCCCCGGGGCCTGTAAACGTCTTTTGTTGTCCAAACTTTTCAGTTTGCAGCTTCGGTTTTCTTGAAATGCTGCCTCTAAGGGTTAATCCGTCCTCAAAAACAAGCGTCCTGATCAATGAAATCGACTAATCGCTGCAGCCCGCGATCTGTAAAAACATCCGCGCATCACTTCCTGCTGCGGCGGAGGCGTCCGGTTTGGAAACCATTTTAACATTTCACGTCGGCCGGAGAAGAAGATGACAGACATTTATTTATTTACACGGCAGAGCTGCAGGTTGCTGCTGCAGCGACGCAGAGCAGACGGCCGCCGGCGGACTGTCCCTTTAACTCTGAACCATGACAGCTTAACGCCGCTTAACCGACTGCTCGGCTCCATTATTATCTCATTAGCTGGCTCCTCTTGTTCAGGAGTACCGAAGTGCTACTTAGTATTAATTAATTGTTAATGACAGTCTGAATGGCGCACACTTTCGCTTTAATTGCACTAATGCTGGATTCTCAGGGAGACGCAGAGGTTTGAGACTTCCCTTATAAAATATAATAAAGGCATTCCCACCACAGCTGAGCGAGGACCCCCTCAGGTACTGAATCTGGTCCTCGCAAACACAGAACTTTAAGAAAACACACACACACACACACACACACACACACACACAGGCTCCTCCGTGCCATTGATCAAACACTATGGAAAAGCAAATTGCTCAGATATGACCTTCCACACAAAAGCAGCCATTATAGAGGAACCCAGAGGAATTCACTAAAGGCGGGTCCAAGTAAACATTCCTGCTGCTCTAAAGCCCCGACACCTCTCACCAGTCCTGCGCGAGAGTGTGTGTGTGTGTAGTGTGTGTGTGTGTGTGTGTGTGTGTGTGTGCACTCCAAACACAAGCCCCATACGAGCCCACATGGCGTCAGTGTCCTAAGAACTGTACCAAGGAGGTCAGGTGGCTCACGTAACAAAAGGAACACACACTAACGCACACACACGCGCACACACACTAACACACACACACACACACACACACACAATGGAGCGCTTACATAAATTTGGGGTTGTGTCACGGCGCTGTGTGCAGAGTTTAGTTTAAGGAAATGGAGGACTTTGCCCGTAGAGACCGAAGTGATATGAAGAGAGAAAGGACGAGAAGCCGAAAACACTGGTGGTTTATGAGCCGCGGACTGTCGGCGCTCACCTGCACAGCTTCAGCTTTGTGTTTACTGACCGATACAAGACGTGAAACACCCAGAATGTCATGCATCTGCCAAAACACTTCAAACGCCGATGAGAAGTGTAAAAACGAAAAAACAAGGGGCACAGGTTTTAAGAAAAAGAGCTTCCTGACACTCGAAATCTTTTAAAAATCAAATCCGACGCAGGAAAAACACCGAAAATACTAAAAACACACACAAAAAAGGGGAAATCTGGTTCTTTCAACAAGTGAAATCTGTCGTAACTGAGTCGTAAAGTAACTTTGAAAACAAGGCAAAGTTGAAATAATCTGGCTCTGGATCTGTTGAGTCCCCGTTGAAGTCAGATATCTACATGTAAATATGAATAAACTGACTAAACAGTCCATTTATATATGTATTTGTCAATCAGCTGAACACTGGCCCAGTGATACTTCCTTTCATTCTGCCGGGCTCTGACTTGTTGGAGATAAACTGGGTGAAATGATCTCGTTTGTTGCTGCGACTCTTCATCTCCTGCAGGATAATGAGGAAGATTACCGCACAACATGGGGTCACTTCGGCGTTATAAAAGTGGGTGTCTGCGTGTAATTACAGCGACACAGACACATTTCATAACCGCGATTTTAAAAAAAACTGCACAGCACAAGTTTCAGTCCTCTCATAATGAACTTTTTCTGCCAGAAAAAAATCCAATTACAAACTTAAAAAAGCTCAAATTTAAAACTTTTTCCATCCAAAACTACAAAACGCTCCATTTTCTATCATCGAAAAACCATAAAAAGCATAAAATATTGACATTTGAGGAGCTGGAACTGAAAATTTTACCCACGATGGCCACGAAAAACACAAATTTCCGTCTCTAGAGCCACTGTTTGGTTTGTCCTCTCTGGGCTACTGTAGAAACCTCCATTGAAGCAGGTATGTAGACATAAAAGGCTCCTTCCAAACCAACAAAATCACAACAAGTCTTATTTTCAGGTACTTATACGCTAATTTATTCCATTTTTACACAAAGATGCCTCCAAATCCTACACGCTGCAGCCTCAAAACAACACTTTTCCTGGTTATTCACATTCTTGCAGACCAGTTTTCTCGTTTTTAATTAGCAGTTTCACCTGTAAATGAAGCGAACTGAAGCCGAGGATCGAGTTAAATCCAGACCGCAGTTAATTTGACGATTAAACAAACCGCGGGGAAACTTTTCGGCCTCGTGTGTGGCTTTCAAGACTTTCAGACGTCCCTCTCGCAGATGCTTCGACAGTCAGAAACAATAATTAAAACGCTTCCCGGCTCCATCAGATCCACCGGAGCGATCTCAGGGGAAGGAAAACTGCGAAACACTGACGAAATAAAACAAAACACAACAAAGGAGCAGCTTTATATTATGGATTTAAGATTAAAAAAAAGAGGAATGACAACAACCTGCTCTCCTGAGACTCAAAAATAGTTTGTTCTGTAAAAGCTGTCACACTTTAAACGAGCTGAATAAAAAGGGCTGTTTTCTGAATTTTGAGTCTCGCTCCCTCACAGAAACAGGATGAAATAGTTTAACAGCTCCTCAGAAATAAATTCAGGCTTGGAGGATTAAAAAAGAAAAAGCAGGTGAGCACCCGGAGCGAAAAAGGGGTTTGAGCGCGTCTGGCGGTTTGGATAAATGTGCGTTAAAGTGTTTGAACGTGAGGCAGGAAAACGGCTAGCGAAGAGCACGGCGCTCGGTGGACGCTCTTCTGGATAAATAGAGGTACACACACACAGACACACACACGCGGGCGCGCACACACACCTTCTGTCAACACTCGCTCAGTGCCAGTGGTGTATTTTGCTTTTCCACAGATTGCAGTCAACCCACCCCCCACCCCAAAGAGAGCAGCCCTCCTCCCACGGGGCTCCTGGTTGGCATGGATCGGCCCCTGAGATAGCTCCACACACATCACCGTCGAGCAGCGTGTGTGTGTGTGTGTGTGCGTGTGTGTGTGCTCGTGCATGCATATGCAATGAAGAGGGTACGCAGAGATTTACAGTGTTGGCACCCGGTCTAGTCAAACGGGTGGACCGCTGCCACTTTCCCCACCGGCTCCCGATAAATGTGCCATGTTTTGTTTTCCTTTTCAGAAAGCCCATGAAAAGAATTAGCAAGATGAGAGAGTGGCAGGCAGATCTCTCAGGGCGTCCATCTGTCCATTACCGAAATAAAAGCCGTCCGCTCAGAGAGGGAGGCGAGGCGGAGGGGAGGGGAGGGAGCGAGGGATGGATGGAGGGGTTTCTGTTGACGAGGGTTTGACTTTGTGGGCAATCGAGGGGGTAGACAGACAGAGAGAGAGAGACGCACGGACGACACTCCAAAACCAAAATGGATCATCTCGCATGGAGCCACAGGCACAGGAGCCTCAGCCCACGCCTGTCAAATCCTCTGGCAAAACCAGCGCCACCGCTTCCCGACTCACCGATTAATCAGCGGCGAACCAAAGGAAGTAAACCCGAAACGCGTGCAGCACCGTTAATCATGTGACCGTGATCAACGCTCACAGCAAAAGATATATAGAAACTACGCCGCTGCAGCAATCAGTCTGTAAACCACCTGGCTGACTGACAGCAGAGCACTGGTTTTGATGATCTTTTCTTAAAGTATGAGGCGTTTAATGACATCGTCAGCGCTCCGGGGCGCTCGGACGGACAATTTCTGATATTTTACAGATTCAGTGAGAGACTAAATGCAGAACAGCTGTTAGTTGTTACGTAGATTTATCATGAACGGCCATGTTGCATCTTATTTCATTTCATTTTTGATTTTATCATATTTTCTGTCGTTATTGACAGACTGGGTTTTTAAACTTTACTCCAGACCCAAAACCTCAGACCTAAACTTCAGTTTAAGCTAACAGGCCGGTGGGGAGCTAGCTAAACAAAACTAAACAGTACTGCACAACACTGCGCTACCATTTTAACCAGATGTCTCTTCTGTATCTCGAGAGACTTCCTCATTGAATAAAAGTTGTGTTAATACATGAATAATTGAGTGAAACAGCAGCCGTACCTCGCCTCAACTAAAATACGTTAGCTTGGCTAGCTTAGCTGTCATATGTTTATGCGCTACAACATGCTTCTTCAAAGACACACAAAACAGCATAGCCAGTATCAACTAGTTACCAGTTAGTTAGCGACAACCATCTTCTTCTCTGTTTGGGTTAGCGACACTTAGCTAAACACTGACGAAGATGGCTGACAAGCTACAAATGGCCACTGAATAATCCACTGATAAACCATAAAAAGCTGGAAATGTTTTGGTTTTTTAATATCGCAGTGAAGTTTAACACGCGGCAAATCAAGATGCTTCATCACGTCGGTGCACAACTCATGTATATTGCAACATTTCCACTGGCAGCGCTGCTGAAAGGAGCGGATGAAGCTGCATCAGTGGAGACAGCGTGGTGCAGGTGTCGACTGTCTCCCTGGACGCTGTCATATCGCCCAGGTTTGAGCGCTTTGCTGACAGAAAAGCCACGCTGCGGCGCGACTCTCCGGTTTAGCTCGACCGGCGGCATCATTACCGCGCTCGGAGAGGCTCTGCCCGCGAGCAAAGTGTTGGAAGTAAAAAAGCAATCTGCCACTCGGACTCACACCTCTCCCTCTCTCTCCCTCACAGTCTGTCTCTCCCCGGCACTGCCACAACCTTTCAGCAATCAAATTAGCTGCACTCTCTTACCCAGAATATGTGCCAAAGGAATCAGCAGTTGGGCCGTAATTGCTACCAACTAATAATGTTAACCTTTCTATGGCAGGTAGGCCCTACTTTATTATCTGTGAAGCGCAGGGCAAGAAGATGATGTTGGCTGCCGTCGACAAGCCGCATCCATTCACATCCCTGTGAGCTGTAATATGCTGCAAGACGTCCACCTTTGTTACCTGACCTTCTTAGACCAACATGTCTCCAACATAATGATCATCTCGTCCTTAATAACACGGCTGTTTTGAAAGGTATGACTCAGGACAGAGTGTGATTTAATTCTCACACCAGGGCATGTTATGGATTATTATGTTTCCCTTTATATTTGAGTCTGATAGCGCTCCAACGTGTCAGCACCGACTGACACGTTCACCGACTCAAAACTTTTTACAACTGACAACGTTTTGCTGTCGGCTTGAGCTTTAACTATCACGCAATACATTTATAAAAACTGCTCAAGTCGCTTTTCACGCAAACACGTTCAATACTCCCTTGTTTCTCAATCATTAATACAAATATATGCCTCTTTTTGCTGGATTTTGTGATATTAAGTTTATATATATATATATTTTAATACTCAAATAACTACTGAAATCATATTTCAAGCTAAAATGTCCAGTTCTCACTGGTGTCTCAGTCATAAATATGAATATGTGCTGCTTTATGTTTTCTTTCATGATAATAACTTTGATATGTCTTTGTTTTTAGGTAAAACACAATACTCAAGTCACTGATGAATAGATATATAGCCTATATTTTCAAGCACAAATGCCCAGTGCTCCCTGGTTTCTCAATCGTAAATACAAATATGTGCTGCTTTCCATTCTTTTATAATATTTTGGTTTTTAGACAAAACGCCGCCCTCAAGTCATTGATAAAAAACTATTTAGGTCATATTTTAAGCAAAAAAAAAAGCCAAATACCTCCTGATTTCTCAATTGTAAACACAAGTATGTGCTGCTTTTAGTTGTCTTTTACAATATTAAACCGAATATATTTGGTTGTTTAGACAAAACATGATAATCAGTTCACTGATAAATAGCTATTTAGGTCATATTTCAGGTAAGTAGACTCAATTCTTCCTGGTTTCTGAATCGTAAATACAAATATATGCCGCTTCAAGTTGTCTTTCATGATAATAAGTTCTATATATTTAGGTTTTTAGACAAAACAAGATATTTACCAGTGCTTCCTGAGTTTTAAAGTCTACATTTTAATGGATCTATTAGGAAAATCACTGTTATGTGGAGCTCTAACGATATCTGCCATGTTACAAACTGCCTGCTCAAAATAAATGAAATCAATGGATAAAAACTAATTGCAGCTGTAACGCTGCTCACACACTTTTGGAAACAGATTCAGCCGGTCAGAGGACGAACGCGTCTCATGATGTTCCAGCTCCTCACAGCTTCAGAGCCGATTAGCCTTCAAACACACAAACATGTCAGACTTCAGTCTCGGGGCTGATAGCTGCCGCTCGGCCCTAAAACACCCGTCACGCATGGCGACCCAATGAACGTCAACAACCAGAAATGAAGAGCTATGCTGAACTAACGCACAGCCGTTACACACACACACACACACACACACACACACACACACACACACACAGAGCACATTACAGAGATCTAAAAGTAAGCTGTGAGTTCATTATTCTGCCTTGTGGTATCGCTATCCCCTGTGGTATCATTGTCGTATTACTACAAGGATTCAAGGTGCACAGTGGTGAGCTTACAGTGTATTTATCATGCTTATGGTGTCTCTTGTGCCTTTAACATCATTACACTATTCTTTTAAGGACTTGTAGACTCACGCGTGTTCACACAAAGGTCTGTTTGCAGTTATTGACTGTCATTTATCTATTACCCCTGCGGCTCTTCTTTTTACATTTTAGGTAACAGCAGCCCTCCAAAATGTGCAACACTTTGAGGGAGGGTCCGTCACATAATCCTCTGCTGCCTCCAACTCAAACCCAGTGACCCACTAAAATCATTAAAACAGCACTAATTAGACTATAAATGTGGGCAAAAGCAGGCCACAGAGCAGGCAGCGCTGCCGTCATTAGCACATGGAGCCAGGAAATGGGTTAAAGCTCACCGTTAATGAGTAAAAATGACAGTTTGGTGCATTAAATCGTCAAATGTTGGAGCTGATGTGAGACAAGTGAGGCTTTGGTGCCTTTTGTTTACACTGCTGGATGGGGTTCCTTATGGCTTTATGCTGATCACACCAACTGGAGGTCAGAGATTACCCAACCTTTTAACTCAACACTGCATCTCCTCATTAGGAGGTTTTCTTACTAAAAAGCCCCGCTAGCCTACACGCTCGGAATCAGGCCATGTGAGTTATTAGAAAGCGGTCGGATGGGTAAGTAGGTGACGGGTCAACGCTCAACATCTGGACACAGAAGTGCATCCAAAAACAAGTGGAGCCGCAACACCCCGACTCTGCAGCCGCCGCCGCTGCCGCCGCTGCTGCGGTGCTTTATACCGCCGATAAAAGCCAGATTAGGAGCCGGGCAGAGAGCCGAGGAAACCCGGAGAGGTTAGGGGATCAGAGGCGAAGAGTGGATGATAATCTTGCCATAACATCGGGATAGGTCAATGTAACCGGATTAAACAGAGCTAATGAAATACACCAGAAATGGAGGATTGGGGGTGGAGGAGGAGGAGGAGGGGTGGTGTTGGTGGTGGGTGGGTGGGAGAGATGTATGGATGAGAAAATCCAAAATAAAAGCCGACATGAACTAATGAGGGGAGCAGGGAGAGGCCGGGAACTGATTTCCTTTTTATTTTCAGCTCTTTAACGTGACAAATCCCGACACGCGCCGTGGTCACAAAACATCCCCGCGAGCGCACAGATCCGGCGCTGTCATAAACATTTTTTTATTTTTTTTTTTAGAAAATCATAATTTGTGTCTTAGTGCAAACTGCGCCGGACAAATCCCAACCGCAGAGTTTTCCACCGCATCCAGAAGCGGCGTTTCAACAAGTACCGATCCCGGTTCACAGGCGTGCACCGAGGCATTTCTCCCCGTCGACCCCGCGCCTATACCTTCCCCCTAAAATACCAAATTATTTCCTCTGACATTTCCCCCAATGCAGCAATGCGCGCTCCCAAAAGCCGATTTCCAGGGAAGTGGAGGGGGAGGAGGCGGTAAGGAGAGGGGGGGGGGGCGTCATGTTTGGAGATTGAGTGCGCGCACCGCCCTCCCCCCCACCAAAAACTCGGCCCGGCGGCGCGCACGCGTGCACGGGTCCAACCTATAGCGGGGAAGCTGATTGGCCGAGGCGCCGCTCCATCTGCCCACGTGACATGCCCTGCTTACAATAAACAAACAGCTATGGAATAATGTATAAAAAAATACCCCCGCGGCCCCAAAACCACCGACAGTCCGAGTAAAACTAAAATCAACAGTCCGACGGGTCACAAACTCAAAGTGCGCAGGTGAAACACCGCGCAACGCGCCTGACACGAGCCCAGAAACTTAGAGCTGGGTATTTTGGATACGTCCGGTGGGAGGCAGGCAGCGCCAGGCAACAGCCGTGCGTAACAAAAAATGACAGCTTCATGGGAGCCTATAGGTTTTCCAGTGGACATTACAGCCGCGGCTCTCTGCGCCTTTCCCACTCCAAAAAAACAAACGCAAACACAGTTACCGGCGCCCAACGGCCGCCCGGACCACGCCACACACACGCACACACACAATACCAAGAGAGCTTACCTACACAGTGAATGAGTTTGTGCCTCCAAGAGTCAAGTTCCTGCCGAAAGCCGCGCCTCTCTATCGTGCATTGCTGCCTTTTGCACAGACTCGCCATTTTCTATCGGCCCCTCCCGTGGGCGCGCACATACTGCTGGGTGCTTCCCTGCGCGCACGTCACCGGTGGTTTTTATTCTAGGGCTGGGTGGAGTGAGATATGAGGGGGACGGGGCTGCAGCATCCCCCTTTCTATAGCGCTCATATGTCCCACCCACCAAAAGCGCCCCCTCCTCCTCCTCCTCCTCCATCCCTCGCCAGCATCTTTGCGCGAGGATGTGCTGTCATTGGTCGTTTAATGGGATGTTTGTCTGTTTTAATGTTGTATAGGGTACGGCACATGGCGCCCGTGCTCCAAATTTGCCATGGCTCAAAGATATGTGTGTCAAAGGGCGCGCGGGTGCGCCGGGGATTTAAAATGCGCATAAAGACACCGCATTGTTTAAATTAGCAGATGTGTTGCAACGCAGCTCTCAGCGCGGTAGTAAATAAACTGTAATCTAGACTATGTGTACAAAGAAGCAGTGTTATCAAAAAAATGTTTGAGCACAATTTAATGGGAATGAAAAGCGTCCGGGGCCTCTTGTGTGCCTGGACTGAGACTATCCCAATAATAAAAACTAACATAATGCTCCTGTGGGGCTCGCAGGAAACAGTAAAACTGTAGTGACATAACTAATATTCTTATTTTACCAATTAAAGGATTACTGCAAATTCTTTTTTAATGGATTATGATGCCCTTCCTTACTGAGTGGTCCTAATCAAATTAATAACCGTTCCACTATTCTGCTATTTCCACGCATCCATTGAGTCTTGAGTCTTGTGCGTTTTCCATGGCTGACATCCGTGAAGGATTTCCCAGAGCTAACAAAGGCTGTGATTTTTTTTTTTTTTACTATTATTCAAAACTTCTTATGTTCAAGGCTGTGGTTGGAATTTTAAAAAAAATACCAGTGCAACGAGAAAATGCATTTAAGTGGCTACTTTCCGATATTTTCTGTAAAATGAACAGGTTCTGCTTAGAAACAGCACGGGCAGCTACCAAACCGCCTCTCAACCGCTTTTAGGCGACAATTTAAGTCTTCACAAAGGTGATTTACTTGGAAATTACAGACCTAAAAGTTATCACCCACCCAATATTTTTTGATCATCTTTATCTCCCCAAGTTTGCTCAGCTCACATGATCTCAGAAGTGAAAATACGCTCTGATTAATTGAATTGTCGCTTTTTTTTTTCTATAAAAAGGTACAATACACATACCACAACATGCATGACCATGTGCAAACTAAAAATACAGAGCACACGCAGCGATACAATAGACAATAAACCTCTTTAAAATGCAGATTCGGGTTTAATATTAGAGTTTCATGTCGAGTAAATAATCAAAACTTTGCATTTTTAGTGTCTTTGAAACAACGTTTGCATGATGCCTCTTCTAGTAAAGGCTGCCGTGGAAATAAACCCAGGGCTTAACTGTTGCATGTCGGGCAAAGGTGGAAAGCCTGCGCCGCGTTTCAGACATTTATTTTAATATTTCATAGTTTAATGAACCAACCAAACCAGCAGCAGCGACGAGGTCAGACCGGCTCCTGCTCAGACACTTAATTGGATCATTACACGTGAGTTTTCTTGGAAGGCTTATTTAAGAAGAGGTGTGGGCTGCTGTTATTGATAGGTGGTGATTAATCATAAGGTTTTGGCTTATTAATAATCAAAAGCAGCCGCGGCACAGTGTTGCTTAATCCCGGTTTCCCCCCCTGAGAAACAAAATCAGGGCAGCAAGAGTTTTGTTTTATTTGGGTCACCTTGAATCCCTTCTTTCCCCTGGTTTCCTCGCAGCTTTTTGCTGAATTAAACCCTTATTGCCTTCAAATCCATATCACCTCATTGACCAGACCCTCACCACCCCGGTGCAGCTGTTTGAGCGCACGGGCGGTACAATAAATCAAGTTCCATAAAACTCGCCAAAACGCGGGTCTAATCACCAAATTGAAACGTGAAATGACACGGTATCATTAACGGGAACGTCGCTGCCGTTTTACAATCCAACAGAGACGGTGGGCAGCACGTAAAGAATAAAGAAAAGGCAAGGGCAAACGTTTTAACGGAGGAGCACTCTGGCTAATTAAGTCGTTGAACCCGTTGCCCTCGACAAAGATGTCTCCCGCGGAGGGCTGGACAGCGGGGAATGACAGCCAATGGGAGCGCGCCTTGAGTCGAAGTGGGCGGAATATCAGCCAATCAGAGCGCGGCGCCTTGGAGAGACGCTGCGTTAGCTCCGCCAGTAAAACTAGCGGCTAGCGGAAAAGGCGAAATAGTCGCTGAGAGGAGCAGAAACACCCCCCCCATACACACACACACACACACACACACACACACAACTGGCGCGTTGTTTTCAGTGATGTAGAGACAAAGGACTGAGTTGCTCTGTAGTGAAACAGGTAAAAACGTTTATGTTCTCTCTCCGGGTCAGCTCACCGTGTGTGTATCCGCGTGCGTCTGTGTGTGTGTGTGTTTTACAGGGCTGACAGCGTCATGCCGGCAGGATGAAAGGGATTTGGGCGCCGTTACTGTGGCAACATTAGATGGAGGGATGCACACTCCTCCTCCCTTCCTATCTGACAGCCTGCCTGATGGCATTTCAGCAATTATTCAGCCTAATAAGATGATTTCTTCATTACTGCGGAGCCTGAACGCGTCTTTGATGCTGCTGTTTGTGCTTTAACCTCATTCTTGAAACACTGTGAGAGGAGCGGGCAGCCCCCTCAGAGAAACACAGTAAACACGGGCCAGCTTTGAATAATGCATTTGAGTAGCATTTAAAGTGTCAGCCACAACAAACAAAACAATAAACTCTGCCGTGCCGGTGTTTCCTGTCGTTTGCCGACACAAACAGGCGAGGTATCTCTAAATAAAGCTGTGTTTTAACCACACATTAGCATACGCGCACCTTAGATGCACCAATTAGCCAATTATCATGCATTTGTTTTGTGTGTGTGTCCACATTTTATCCAATACCCATCAGCCTAATATTCTGTGCACACATTTGTAATTACATGCTAAATTCATATAAAAACTATTTTACTGGCTGCACAGGTGGTTAGCGGCTTCTTCGCGTTTGAGGTCTGTCCTTGCAGTGCCAGCCTTTTCAAGTCACACCTTGATGATGTAGGCTGCATGCACCTGCATGCAACCTGCGCACACACTGGACGCACACGCGCGCCAAATGTAGTTCTGCATTCTTTTCTAATACTGTTGGCATCCTGAGGCACCGGTTACCCGGATGTGCCGCTGTCCTGCTTCATGTCACTGACGTGCACCAGCTTTACGAAACAGCAGCACTTCCGTCACGTTTGCTCCCAGGATCGGTACATTTTTGCTACTGTACCTTGAAAATGTACTTTGATTACAACAAGTGCACCCTAAATGCCTCATGTGAAGATTATCGGTAGATGCTAGAGTTTACTGATGTCCCTAAATGCGTCATATGTGCTCAACTCACTTCATTTCAGCAGCTGCATGTTTAAACATACTCTATTTCAGCTCCAGCTCTCGCTGCTCTCTCCTTCTTTTAGCGACTTTTTCACTCATCCCACGGTTGGTTTCCACACTTGTCAGATCCTGCAATCACTCGGCTTCCAGTCAGTGATAGTCTGGCCACTGATGGCTTGTTATGTGACACAGTGAAAGGACTTTCATGCTACTGGATAACGTCGGTTTTGTTTATTTTCGATTTTGCATGTGGCTTTAAATGAAAAAGATCCTGAACTCACTTTCAGGGACACAGGGGCCAATGCTAAACATGCAGGCCAAACTGGTTGGGCGGGTAGACTGGAGACAATGTGGTGGTTTTTAAGAGGACAGCTCATGAACATAGACATTGGGAAAAGCATTAACAGTGTTAACTGACATGAGCAAGGTTAAGTGGGTGAGAGGCTCTTAAATTTCCCAGCGTCACTGCAAACAAAACTATATTTCTGAAAATTTTAGTCTTTTGAATAAACCAAAGAACCAGAAAGTAAAGAAATGTCTGAACTAGTACATTCCTGTCCTCTGATTCAGGAGCAAATCAAGCAAAGAAGGTTCGTTTGATCACATGGAGCCGCGAGATGTAGACATCAGTCATTTAACTGAGTCAGTCATTGTTTTTAAGGTCATTTATAAAGCAGAAATGTCAATATTTGCTGCTTCCAGCCTCTTAATACAAGGTTTTAATCTCCCTTTAAAAAAAAAAAAAAATCAAAGTTAATTTATTTTTGATGATGTTCTGATGATTTCTGGGAAAATGTCATTAATCGTTGCTCTCTGTCCCGCTCGACGCTTCAACTGTAAGCCTGGCCTTTCCCCCCTGAACAGCAGCGCTGGACCTCTTTAATGCTCTTGTGGGAGCAAATCCCTGCAGCCAGGATCCGAAATCATGCAGAAAGCCTGAAACCAGAGGAGCGGAGGCGGCTGTGGCGGCAGATTAACGCCTGCGGTGTCAGAAGAAGATGACATGAGGGTGTGAAGTTGGGGTGCACACATGCTTTTAGCCATTCAGTGTGTCTTAACTTCCCCAGGAGGGCCGCGCAGTGCAGAGTCTTTATTGTTGTTTAGGGGTGTTTTGTCTCTGTCCGGCTGCATAATCTGGGCATTATTTATGCTGCGGCGCTCAGAAACTAGCAATTAACCCACAGCGGGTCAAAAGGTGGATGCATTATTTGATGAACCCGCTGCTCTGCGTGCGCGTGTCAGACAGTCAGAGCATGCGGTGATAAGCTCCAGGTCTTGATGATGGTTTTCTCTGTGTCGCCAGCAGGACCCATGACCCTGACACGAGGCTCCTTCAGCTACTCCAATGGCGAGGAGTACCACGGCGAATGGAAAGAAGGCAAGACTGACCCGCTCGCTCGCTCACTCACCTGCTTGCTCCACTTGCATGCACAGCCGAAGCATCGCCTTAATGTGATTAATGCAATCGCGCGTGTGTAATGCAGAGCCCATGTAAATGCCGCACTTGTATTTGATTAATGTAACAACGCTCTTTAGTGAAGTAAGCCCTAACAACAAGCTAGCTGCACAAACCAATCTGGGAAGTGCTGCGTTCAAACTGTTTGGAAAACGAAGGCGTTTTCCAAAAAAAAAAAAAACAGGCTAACGTCAACCAATCAGATCAAAGAACCAGATGACATGGAAGCAGAGTAGCTGCCAGAACCAAGGAGACGCTGTTGTTAGCTCTTATTTCAATGCTGCAGCTCTACCTCAACTGTGACTCACCTACAAACCCAAACCTGTTTCAGCCAAGCACTCAGAGGCTAGCTACCTTAGCTTAGCAGTTAGCATTGTCTTATGTTTCAGTGATAACAGTAAATATAATAAGTGTAGTTTCTTTGCTGTGATGGTGTTGGGGCTCAGCGGTTGCCTGTTCATGGTTGTGGCGTTAGTTAGCCGGTTTGTGCTAGCTGTTATGAGCTGACCTGGCCTCTCTGTTTAATTATGCTGTGCATTTAATGTATATTTATCAAGGAGAATTATATTGCATTATATTCAAAATGAATTAGAGTTTAGCAGCCTGAGGCACAATAATCTCAATTATTTTGTTTCCATACCCGTTAAAAGCCAAAATCATAATGGAAAATAAAATTTGTTCAGTCGCCGGGCTCTGCAGCACTGCGGCGTTGGAGAGGCTCGACAGCACCCAGAGCTTTCAGCGAGCTTTCCCGGTGCCACCGTGGAGCCTCAGTGACGTTTGGCAGAGATGTGAGCAGGGCTTTCCCCAAGCGCTCCCACTGTGCCGCCAACGCAGCGAGCGTTAGCTTTCACGGCTTCGCTGAGCCTTGTGGGTGGCAGACCCACACAGCAGCGGCGCTGTAGTACACCCCATGGGCACTGGCCGGCCCAGGCCTGGATCCCAGATGAAGCCCTGGTCTCCCATACCTGTTGGAGGTAACTCTGCAGAGGGCTGAGTGTGGCCACATCACCGGGGACTAATTGTTCCTCATGGGTCCTGTAAAAGCAAAATCAAATGGCAAAAGTCAAGTTTTTATATGAAATTGATTAAAGGAACAGTTGATTTCCAAAAACAGAAACAAGTCCCAATTATTCTTTAAACCGCATTCGTCACACAACCGCCGAAGTTGGTAGAAACCTCGAAAAACTGAGTTAAGGTGCTTTCGCACCAGTATAACAAGTAAAACTAGCTTTGTAAATGTTTGATGTACAAGGAAACGCATCCACGATGAATTGTAGACCTCAAGGATAAACACAATGCAAGCAACACACATAGGTTTTATTAGAACAAAACAATACAGTGTCATCAATAAAAGAACTGGCGTCGTCACATCAGGACAGTGATTTCTTAGAGTGTGCATGGTTTCCTAGTCCTATCATGTAGATATGAGTTAAGATTAAGCAGGAGCTGGATGGTTGTCATCAGCCAAAGGCAAATCAACCACGATCAGAAGTGAATTCCTCGTAGATTGCTCTGCAACTGAACGCTGTACTTCCGTAATAAAATCGTCGCGGCTGTGATCTAAAAATCACAACACTGTGCAGAGCTTCACCGTCTGAGCGGCCTTTAGACGCATTCATCTGCTGCTAAAACTGGACTTCCTGGATCATGTTTCATGTCTCGCTGGTACCTTAAACAACACATCTCCACCAACGCAGCCCCCATGCTTTGTTTTAATGCACGGCCGATTTTGTTCTCGCTTAAAGACACCTACAGCACGAGGACAAAATATGAAAACTGTGCTAAAGGAAAGGTTTCTGGCGCCGTTGACCAGAGAGATTTCGTGTCAGTCTGGAGGCTCAGTAGAAAATGAGGGGGGTCTAAATGAGTCACAGCAGCAAAACTAGATGGCTTCTCGACGAACCTGCGCTGGCACAGATTGCATCTAATTGGCAAAAAACAGAAAAGGGTGTCAAACTCGAGCTAGCATCTACAGGAAAATGCGCACACGCACGTGCACGCACAGACCATCTGGTGCCAGTGAGCCTGCAGAGACAGGATATCACACTACCTAAACCAGTATTTGCAGTTTGACAAAAACACTTGGGCAACCTTTAGGGCAAGGTTAAACAAAGAACAAAAGTTTGGCACCAAAGCGGGCGTGAAGCTGCGGGGGGGAAACATATGGTCTCTGCATGGTTAGCAAAAATCTGTTAGACTGGTTTGGCTCTGATGCTCTCCCAGATTTTAATACGCAGCAGCGTTTTTGTTTTTTCAGACGTTTCTAAGTGACGACTGAAGAAAGAGTCCTTCTCACGGAGCTGCTGCAGCTCTGCGTCGGCTGGATTTATCAGCATCGTGTTGATTTCATTTATTTACATGTTTATTATCTTTAAAACAGAAGAAAATCGTACAGTTTACACGAAATATCGATCTTAACGCATGATCTTCTCCAGCAGGTGGAGGTTGGACCTAAAAATCCTTTCAAAGATCAAAAACTTGTTAAAACGAGGTTCTTTCAGCAGCTTCACTGGAGCTTTTGGTCATAACACCAGCTTTCAATCAGAACTTTTCAACCAACAGTCCTTAAACGTGCTCAAAGAGTGGAAATCTGAACATCTACAGCTTCATGAGGGACATAAACTCCACCTGCTGACGATAAACTTCACAAAATTGACCTTGAAGAACTATGATCGGAAGCCGAGACTCTGGAAAACACATATTTGTGGTAAAATGCCTTAAAAACTAATCATAAAGCCATGAAATACACTTCAATCCTCTGGAGTTTACAACATCCTACCACAGTTACATTGAAGTTGTTTTGGTAGGCAACACACTTAATGAGAGGTGTTGCTGCCGTGCATCTTGAACAGCGTTTGCTCATCCCGGCTTCTTGTTGCCGTAAAATAAACAGTTTATGCATCATGAGGGGGGGATTTGTTAAACCGTATCTAAATATTACTGCTGTTTCGATGGCTCCCTTTACACCATTACACTTGTAAATTGTTATTTGTTTGCCTGCTGTTTTTTAATTAAGTACATCCCCTGCCTTATTAAAAAGCTAAAGCGCTCCTGGGAGCATGTATTTATATAATATATAGATTTTTTTGCACTTATTTTCAAGCACGTGCAAAAGCTGCGATCCCATTCTGTTGAATTTAACACCACAAGTCGGAGAAATAGCGCTGCTGACGCGGCTTTGTACGTTGTGTGTGTGTGCATACGTGTGTGTGCGTCGGGAGGTGTTGCCATGAACGCACACCGATGCGTGTCGTGTCTCTGCGTCCATGCATGCAAACTCACTGTTTGCACACAAACAATGTGAGGTGTGTGTCGGACAGAGGTCTACGGTGTCACATGAATAATTCAGCCGATCGCCGGTTGAAGACGAGCTCGGGGGCTATCGGGTTACAGGAAGTAGGGTGGGTACATCCACAACCAGCCGAGGCACAGCCAGAAGCCATTTACTACTGTACTTCGCCCATGCAGTCAGTTAACATCTATGCATTACCGCTATTGATTGACATAAAAGCCGGACAAATTCAGCTAAACCGTAATTAGCCGGAGACCGTGACCCAACACGAGATTGGAGGGAGGCGTTACAAAGGAGCTGAGCGACAGATTAGAGTCTGTGTGCGGGGATCAAGTCCAGAGAGGCGCAGAGGAAATGACTGTCCCTCGCCGCAGAAATCCACTGATAATCTGCGCCTTCGATAAAAAGTCAACTGCAGCCCGCTTCCACTTTTGACACTTGATTTCATTACATTCAATAACGCCATTCATACTTCGATTCTCCTCTAACGCTTGATGGAGGATGCTCCTCTTGCCGTTTTGCGGTCAGACCGCCGCGGCCTCTCCGACACGCCACACGTTGTCATATTTCGGCGGCCGGCCCGTGAAATTTCCAGCCCCCGGCGCTCTCGCTCGCTCGTCAGGGCTCCGGCGCGATTGAAGAGTGGTATTTAAGCCCCTGCTGGCCCTCTTCTTTACCCATATTTACTTAATCGAGTCCAACTCGTGCACACACACACACACACACACACACACTCGTGCACATATGGATGCGGGATGTTTCAGGGGAAGACTTTGAAAGTGGAATGCAGAGCTCCAGATTTAGTTTCTGCCAAATCTCTTCTCCAAATCTCCCGTGAAAACCCCGCTGAGATTAGGCGGAGAGCAGCACTTTAAGCAGCCCTGACAGATGGACTGCCTAATTTACTTTGCCATTAGCTGGGAGCAAGGGACAACACTCACTAGGCTCACCCCTGCCTCACCCCCTGCCAGGCAGGCCGCCTCCCCTCCTGCAAATCCCAATCCGCTGTTCGGGTATTCCCCCCCCGCCTCAGCTAAACCATCCCCACTTCTGTCCTCTCCACCAGCTTCATGCCACTTGGCGAGCTCACAGTAAATCCTATTCCTCGCTTACAGCTGCCATGAGGAGCCCAGGACCTCCTCAGCCTGTGTCCAACTGTGCCTCACACCCAGTTATTCTCCTAATTCCCGCTGGGCCTGCTAATAGAGGCTGGCAAGGAGGAACTGCTCACTTCTTTGCCTCGAAGTCTCCGCCGGCTGCCACCCTCCCGATCCTGGAAATTAGTCGCAGAATTAGAGGCAAAAGTGGGTCTCACCTCCGTGGGAACGTTTTAAGAGGTGCAAAGTGAAAAGGAGCAGCTCACCTTTTGTCTTTTAGCACCAATTACTAATCTGCATTCTGAAGAAAAACTCTGCACAGCTTCCACTGAGACGCCACGTCTTTAATGTGCCACTCGTGCTGACACCAAACCTGCAGCTTGAAGCTTACTTGTTTTTTTTGGGGGGGGGTGTCAGTGCATGTGCAGGCGAACCAATTCCATCACAAGCTGAGGAGCAACATGGGTATTACGTACACACTTTCATGCTGACGGTGCACAGGGAGAAAGTCGAGGCTGAGGCGGGAGGAGCCTGTGTTAAACTCAGTTGTAGGCTGAGAAACCTGTCAATCAAGCTGATGTGCTACCTAATTTAGCCTCCAGTTAGCCTAAACATGAGGCTGAAAATACCCCAAACTATGGTCTCACCTGTGTTGGCTTCTTTACACTGGCTCCCAGTATGTTTCAGGATTGATTTTAAGATCTTATTGACTGCTTTGCGTCTTTGTGGCCTTGGTCCGTCGTGCATCTCTGACCTCTGAGTCCAATATTTGGTTTTCACATGTAGTTTTATTGGCAGCTTGATGCGAAGAACTGATCTATGAATAAGGATTATTATACTGTCTCAGGCAGGAAGCACGAGGAGCTGTGCCTGTTTAACAAATGTTTTAATGTTGTAACGACGGAAAAGAAGACAGAGGTTGTTTACAGCACCGATCACTGCAGCACCGATGGATGTTTTGTGAATCAACCCCGGTCTCCTTTTAGTTACATTCAGCTTCTTTAGAGGAGCTGCATCTGTTAGTTTGGGGGGAGATTACCAAAGTTCAGGGTCGGGTTTTGTCTCCAACTCCTGTTTGTTGTGGTTCCAGTTTGATCTTTCTACTGGGATTCATGCCGAGGAGTGGCCAGCAACAATCGATGGTACGAGGCATGAGAAAGGAAACGTCCAAACTGATGTTTTCAAGGATCGGCCCAGCCTTTGAAACGTCGATCGATCTCAGCATTTTACTCCAGGGCCGCGGGTCTCACAGTTGTGAAGAATAAAGCACAACGTCTGAGCAATGCAACGAAATCGTGTCGTGTTTGTCCGGGCTCAAGTGTGAACCAAACTGCAGAAGTGGTCTCACTGAAAATAATACATTCGTTATCCGATTGCATCACGTGTCCTTGAGGAAAGAAACATGCAGAAGTTTGTCTGTAACACAAAAACAGGTTATTTTCCATCTCGGCAGTAAACAGGATACTTTCGCTCTCATCCATTCATTCACTAACAACCTGGAATATCCTAGAACGCCAAGTAGACTCGTCTTTAACCGGGGTTTCATCCACTTTGCCACAACAAACTTGTTTTTGTGTTTTATCTCGGTGGCACTGTATGGATGGGTTCAATACCTCCGCGGTGGAGTTTAAATAAAGTCTTTTCAAGGTGCAGCACACGACGTTCAGCCGTGATCAATCATCTGCAATGTAATGCAACAGTAAAACCAGCGGTGCAGAGACTCACCGTCACCGTCCATGTGTGTGTTGTGATGCAAGGTTAGGGCATGTGAGCGTCACCCGTGAGCGTGCAGCTGGCGCGTGCTGTTGCAGGTTAGTGCATGTTCCAACATGGCGGCCGGGTCGCAAACAGCGGAACAGCGTCACTGAAATGTGTTCGTTTGAGGCGACCGTTGCAGGATCGTGATCCGTGTTCAATCAGCGCCGCCCAGTTTAGGGGGGTTTGACGTGAGACACCTGAGACGCTGCGGCTCTGGTGCGCTGAACGTCGCGGGTGGCACCTTTAGAATAAGCCAAACCTCACCTGTCCGTTAATAGAAATCACGTGACTCGGCTGTGTGTGTGTGTGTGTGTGTGTGTGTTTGCTGCTGCAGGTCTGCGTCACGGCCTGGGTCAGCTGACCTTCAGCGACGGGACATGCTACACGGGACAGTTTGAGAACGGCCTCTTCAACGGCTGTGGGGTGCTGGTCTTCCCCGACGGCTCCAGGTCTGTGCTTCACTTCCTGCTTGCCTGACCCGTGACAGTTCACAGTCTCTTTATTTCTGACTAATTAAATAAAGTATTTTAGTAGTTTTAACATTTAAATATGGTTCTTACCTGGCAACAGGTGTCAGAAGTACTCAAGATGGGAGAGACATTAAGTTTAAAGCTGCAACTGATGATCATTATCATTATTATCATTATCAATTAATATCATAATTGTGTTAAATTGATTAATTACTTTGACTGTAAAATGCAAAATAAACAAAATAAACGGACGTCACAACTTTGCGACATCCTAAAATGTGGAAACTCCAAACATGTTCAGTTTTTAGTGAAGCTTAAGAATAAAGAATTAAGCTTTTTTGGCAATATTTCACTTTTTTTTTGCTTAAAAAACTGAAACCGATCAAAGAATCCAAAGACTTGATGTTCTTCTGTCGATCAGCTCGTTAGTTAATTGCTCTGATCTTTGATATCCTGCTGATTAATTTTATGTTTAATCAATAGATTAAGAGTTTCCCCTTGCACTCATGCACTGCTGTACTTTATTTTTATTATTAATTTTATTTCCATTCTTCTTCTGTTTTATCCAAATTGTGCCAGTCTGTCCCTGTTTTCATGCTTATTTACTGTATTTTTACTCTAATCGATCAAAGTTCAGTCCATTTTCCTGTTCTCACTTTTCATTATATCCCCGTTCTTCTGCTCCATGTGCATCAGTCTCTTTCACGTGAAGCAGTTGTTGCTGCCGGAGTCTTTGCTGCACTTTGAGCTGCCACACGAATAGAAGAACCCTTCGGTTCAAACTCATTGGGTTGATTAACGAATCCTCGCACACAGGAGCTGGAGAACAGCGACTGTTCGGTGCTTTTGTTTGAGAAACATTTAAAGTTTCACCGCCGAGATTCGAAGGAGTTCAGTAATTACAGTTTGTATTCAGCCTCTTTTCACGTCTTTAAATACAATAAACAATTTAGTTGAGCGCAAAATTAGATCCGTCACCCTTCGTCCCAGAGTTCACTCAACAAACCACTCAAAGATCTGCAGCGTGAGTCCTTTCTAATTTTCTGAATTGCTTCTTTCAGCGGCTAAAAAAAAAATTTTGAGTGCCGCCCCTGACTGCGACATTTTCCGCGGATCATTCCAGAGCAGATGGAAACGTCTCCTGCTTTATTTGTTTAACAGAAAAGAATTTCAGCAAAGCACGTGGCTCCGTGACCCTAACAGATACAGAAAATAGTTCCTCTCCTGTTCAGACTCCGTTCCTTCAGAGGTTTCTTCTTCTTCTTCTTCTTCTTCTTCTTCTTCTTCTTCTTCTTCTTCTTCTGCTTTTTCTTCTTCTCTTCTCGGTTTAGCGGAGGTGAAATGTTCAAGTGCAGCTGAGGACGTTTAAGAAATGAAATGTAGCTTGTTCAAGGCCGTTTATTGAAAAACACACAGTTGATTAATTCTTCAAGGGCTCTGGGAACTTTTTTTTTTTTTTTAAGATGCTTTCAATGAATATTTGGCAGATAAATCTGTCTTTTGAGTATCAGACAGACCTGAAAGGATCTGAACACCGTGCTCCTTCACGGACGACAGAGGCTTCGATTCACAGCGGCAACAATAGACTCGAGTTTAAAATTCATCTGAGGAAGTCGAGACTCTCTCTCGCTCAAACCGCCTCGAGCACTGAGCCAAACTTCCAAAACCAAAACCAGGTGACCTGTGCTGCTGCTTCTGCTGCGCTATCACTCCAACTGATCAGGTTTTAAGTTAATTTGGCTCACTCATCGCAACTAATCATCATCGTGAAGCCCGGCGGCAGTTCTTTACTTCCCTGACGACGTTTGAACACCAAAATCTTCTCCGTCGGTTCAGACTTGCTGTTTAATCTCAGTAAACAGATCTTTGCACATTCAACAGAGTCCGCTGGCTCCGGTCGCAGGCAGGTAAACAGCGTGAGTGCAAAAACAAAGAAGCAAAACGCGTTTGCCGAAATGCAATCTGACACACATCGCTGCAGAAATCAGCGCACGATCCAGGAAAATCAGCCCCCAGCTCCCAAATTCACCACATTCGTTGATGTTAAATCACTTTCCTCTAGTCGGGCTCTACTCGTAAGTCATCAGCTGTCACCTGACAAAGATTTAGCTTTGTATTTGCTTTTTCTGATTTGCTTTATCTCCCGTCACTATGCAGATATCTGTTTACAGAGATTAGCCAGCTCCACTCTCACGTGTCGAGTTGCTAATCAGGCTGCAAGTAACAGGCGGAAGCACGACGAGCAGGAAGTCTCAGCCTCAATATCCGTCACCTCGATATCTGCGTTTCACGTTTGCGACAAACAGGGAACACGAAATAACGAGGGGGTTGGACCCAAACAATATCACAATATACACACCAGCTGCTAAAGGCCGACGAGACACAGGTGACACGAATGACTGGAAACAGACAGGAAGTAACTAAAACTGGAAATGACTGAACATAAAGTCAAAACCGTGGCGTTGGTCGTTGTCCCCGGAGGACGAACCGTCGTCAAGTGACAGCTGATGGATTCAGAGATGCACTTTGTCCGTAAAACAGTGAAACGACGCTTTATCAGGGGGTCAATGTCCTGTTTTTCCTGAGTTGTAATGTTATTATGGCCGCATTGTATCATGCTGCCGCCGCGCCCCTCGCGCTCCGCGTCGCGCCCGCCAACTTTAATTTACCGGCTCTACACGAGCACACTGTGCCGGGAGCTAATTGTCGCCTTCGTGTTTGAGATTTGAACGATCGGCTTTGAGAAGCCTGGATTTCTTTCTGCTGCCTTTCTAAGAGCCGAACATGGAAATGAGTTTTTCTTTAAGTCAAAAATTCCAAACATTCAAGGCCGACGTCGGCACAATGAAGCAGTCGAACCTCAGCCGCCGCGCGTGTGACAAAACACATAAAAACATTCCTCAAGCTTTAGAGAAACATGGCGGCCCTGCCCTTTGCTCTCATCCTCTCCTCACAAGTCTTAAATTATTCAAATTAGGCCGCTCTGTTGCAGCAGTCTGTGCATTTCTTATTTGATTATCTTACTTTCTAAGTGAGTTTTGATGTGAATGTTTTGTTTTTTTCCCTCAGGTACGAAGGTGAATTTGTTCAGGGTAAATTTCAAGGCGTCGGCGTGTTCGCTCGCTTCGACGGGATGACGTTTGAGGGCGAGTTCAAAAGCGGCTGCGTGGACGGCTACGGTAAGGCTTCGCTCCCCGACTTCTGAACCAAGGCGGTCCTGGGTTTCAGGTTCCTCTGTTCCTTCAACACGCCGGACATCCGCCGTGTGGGGTCGACACAGCTGGAAGCACTGTTTCTTAGTTTGTCATCGTCAGAAGTTGTGGATGGTCCCTGATGGCTCGTGCTTTTTAACAGTTTTTAGTCACTTTGTCTCAAGTTTCTGTGGTATCACATCAGTTGAGGTTCCTGGTGAGCTGAACCGTGCAAACATCTGATCGATCAGAGAGAGCAGTCACGTGTATCGTCACTTTACTAGATTAATTTGAGTGTTTCGTTCAGTTTTATCTTTTTTTAATGGCTTTAAGTCACTTTTTCTCAGGTTTTGTTGTGTTATCACGTCAGGTGAGGTTCCCGGTGAGGCATCACTGGTCTTAAGATCTCAAACCTGTGTTTCTCCAGTTTATAAGATGGGTTTATCAGTGTTTCAGTGTCTTTTCAGATGTCAGGCATTGTTAATGTTCATCCTGTCTCTGAAAACATAAACAAAGACAAGGCTGGCGCAGGAGAAAAGAACATTTCCTGAGGTTTGAGTCGCTCAGGATCTCAATTAGACAACTGTTGATTGGAGTTACTCGTTTAACTTCAGTGTTTTGTTCAGCTTAATGTTCTTTTTAATTGTTTTTAGTCACTTCATCTCAAGTTTTGAGGCAACGTTTTCAGTCTGCCGTTGTCACAGCGCCGGGTTTTTCTGTGTCTCCGTTCTTTGTTCTGGCTCCAAACGTTTAAAATACTTTTTGATTATATTAAACTGTGAAACGTGTTAATTGTCTGGTCTGCAGCCCGCTGTGTGTCTGCGCACGGAGTCTCTAGAGGTAATCAACACGTTTTTATTTGAAGGCTGCTGGATGGCTGGGGCAGAACAATGTGTCACCGTGACAACTGGCTCATTTTTGTGCTTGTAAAAATAGAGGTGGAGCAGACAGATTCCTCCAGTCGCCGCAGATCCAACAACCTGAGAACAGAGACGGGCCCAGCCGCCCTTCATTCCCTAATGGTTTTTTTATGCAGTTTTGAGTTAAACGTTAACCCAGGTTAAGCTCACAGTTAACTTTAACCCATTATGTGAAGGACCCAGAGGATTAAAGAGACACAAGCAGGATTCATGGGCTCAGCTGAGCCAAATATAGGAGTTAACAAAGGATGCACACAGCAGTTGAGCAAAGGTTTGTGTGCAGACGGAAGGATTCCTGCATGAAGCGAAGCCTGTCTGAGGTTCGCAGCAAAGGTTCAGTCCTGCACGACGAGCTGCCCTCATCTTGATTTGTCGTTCTATTCTCACGAGTGAGTAAAACCGAAGGAGACTGATGCAAAACACGAACAAAGCAAAAACAAACACAACAATTAACCGTCGCGTGCAGAGGAGGAAAGTGGCACACCGAGCCGCCACGGAGCCAGACGGGATCGAGCAGTGATCAAAATGAAAACCTCAATTCCCAGAGCTCGCCCCGAAACACGTCTCACAAAGTGCTTTGCGTACAACAGCTGACTCAAAGGAAACGGAAATCTAATATCGTGTCAAACGCGGCACACAGTTAGCTGCAGGGACGCCGGTTCCTCTGAGTTTGTGCAAAACATGATAAATCCAGCATCGACGTTTAAAATGGATCTTTTCCAGACAGGGTTCAGTGTAAAGTTTGCTTCGCTCTGCTGCTGCGGCCTCAAATCAGATTTCCTGAACCCTCTCACCGCCCTGACCGAGCTCGTTTACAACACATTTGCATCAGATTTCCTTTTGCGTTTGTCCTCCGAAACACGAGAAACAGCTTTTTAGATGCTGAGACTCAAAGAACTCGGTTTGGAGAGGATCGTGGTGCTGGTTTCATAGTTGATTGGTCGGTGATAGAGTCAAAGTCTCCTACTGGGAGTTCAACAAGATTGGTACCACTTTCATGTCTGTGGCTAGCTTAGCTTAGAATAAACACTGGGAACAAGGGGGAACGGCTAGCTAGAACAGCTGTTTGTGTAATCTGTGCAAATAGCTGAAGTGTTAACGCAACAGTTGGTCACTTTGAGGCGGGTGGCGTGCAGGATTGGACGCAGTAACCTCCCAGAGTCCCCAAACGGTCCCAAAGACACGACTATGACTCTCATGTTCAAGGTCTCCTAACTCCTTTATACGTATATGTCTGTTCCAGGAGTGCTGACGTTTTCAGACGGAGGCCCTGGCGGCGGTGGCGGTGGCGGCTGCCATGAGGGCCTGTTTGAGACCAACCAGCTGATGAGGAGGGAGAACAGCCAGGGAGCCGTGCAGAGAGCGCAGGCAGCGGCCGCCAAAGCTCGAGCTCTGGCCATGTGACCGCGACTACATCACCCACAGTGCCCCAGCGCCAGGATCCTCCTCCTCCTCCCAAATCCTCGTCTCGGCTCGAACATCTGCTGACGATCTCCACGAAGAGATCCGTCCGATTCATTCTTCAGTTCGCTCGTCGGCGAGTTTCTTACAAGAAGCTCCTCCTCTTGTAGCCGCAGCGTACATCCAATCAGGAAGAGCCACCGATTCAGGGTCACCTGAGCCGAACACAGGTTAACTCTTCAGTGAACACAACAGGTGCTAAATCTGCTTCAGGCTCAGCCGACCTGACGAAAACACAACTCTGGATTCAAAAGTGCGTCTGCCGGCGTCCTACAGCAAACACTGATGTTGGTGATTTTCATGTCAAGTAAAGGTCCAGACATCTGTTTTTTAAACCGGGCAGAATTTGCTTAAAAAGTTAAGTTATTGTGGTTTTAAAGTTGTGGTTTCAACCTGCATCCACACATCACATCTAAATTCTCTGTAATCCTGATTGAATCTCTATATTGATTCTAATAAGGTTCGGTTTTCTACGTTTGCAGGTAATTAAAGTTATAAATAACAAAGAATCAAAGAATCAAATTAGAAGTGTAATTATCTTTTGCCGCCGGAGAAGGAGGAACTTTTTTTAGCGTCAGCCTGATTAATGTTTACATCCGGCAAAAAAAACCGAGACGAGCTGCGGCGGGTAGAAACGTGCCTGACGCGGCTGGAGCGACATTCGAGGCTCGCTTGTTTCAGCGCTAACGAGTTAGCTCGCCGCGACTTGTGGCGGTCCCGATGCGAAGCTGTCGAGTTAAGAAAGTTCAATTTCGAGCTTCATAAAAACTTTTTGACTCCCGAAAACTGAGGGAGACGAGACCCGGGAGATTATTTCAGCCGCGAGGGAGCGACGCTCTCGTTTGCTGCGGTGTAATCAACCCTGAGTAAGAGACGCTAATGTGTTTTGACCGCTCCAGGTAAAGTTTAAATACTTTACTTTAGACTGTAACATAATTAGACGCCGTCATGAGCTGCACAAATTAAAAATAGTCTCTTAAACAAACAGAAGGCTTTGGCGCATGAACATCGCAGCTCTTAAATATCAAGTATCTGTTGTCGAGGAGTAAGATGGCCTCTAATTATCCATTCTTTAAACAAATCGTGCCCTCTCATTCAGTCCTGCAGGAAAATAAAAACCTCCTCCAATTTAAAAATAAAAGTAATATTAAAGTTTTGTTTGGTCTCCAACCAAATTCTGCCCAGTTATAGAAATATACATGTATGTGTGTTGCACATCTGCCTTCAAAGCGCCAAATCAGTGTTTCCTGGATTTCCTGCCTTCGTGTTGAAAGACACATTTGTTCTGACGTCTGACCTCTCGCTGGTGCTCCGGAGGGACGCGGATCTTGGCTAAAGTAATTGTGTGCAGAGTCGCGTTTGTTGTTTTCCTTCACTCAGTGCCGTTACAGCTCAGTCTGATCACAGATCAGCGGGAACAAGCCCCCCTCTCACACCCCCCTCAGTGCCGACCACGCAGTGCCAAGAGGCTGCGGCTGATCCGGAATCGGTGGCTCGTCAGAGGAGAGAGAGAGGAAGTTGGTGGGCGGTGGTGGAGCGGTGGAGCGGTGCAGGGGGGGGTGGAAATGCCTGCAGTGTTCAGGGCGCAGTAATGAGTGCAATTTCTGTTTAGGAGGTGCAATTTGGTAATAACGTGCAATTTCTGTCTGAAAGCAAGATTCCCCCCCCCCGCGCCCTTCCAGCCGGCTTGACGCTCTCGAGATGAGGAGCCGGCGTCTTTGTCTGCAAAAGAGGCTTTGTGTCAGATGGGTTTCATCGCAGAGAAACATGCGAAAGAAGCATTTCGGTCTTCTTGAGAAAACATTTTGCAGCCAGGATCCTTGTTTTGTTGCTTTAACTGAACATCCGGATTCATTGGGCAGAGGGAAGTTTGACTGCTCTGAATGTTTGTTCGCGTGTTCCTGAAATGAAACTCTCCGTCTTTTGGCCCGTGAGGCGGAGGGCACTCGCCCTGCTCTCTGCTTTCTTTTCACGTCCCTGATTAATGATGTCACTTTCGGTGTTTAGTGTTTGTGTACGAATCACCAAAAATAACCCCCCACCCCCACCCTCGGAGGCAGTGGGGGTATAAAAAAAAAAAAAAAGGTGTAAGCATCACTGTTGTGAACCTAACAGCGCTTGTGCTAAGCTCTAACTAACACATATTTCGTGCGTGCGTCGTGCCTGCTGGGAATCAGCGTCTGTCTGTGCAGTGAGACTGGTGTGTAGACGTGCCATATGTGTGTGTGTAATAGTAGTACTGTGGGTGGGTGGGCTGGGGTATTAAATGGGAAATGGGAGCTAATTGTCGGTTATGTGATTATCTCCGATTAATTTAGGATGTGGCCGGGGAGGGGGGGGGCGGCGTTCTCCCCACTGACCAATTTGACAGCGACGTTGGAAGCAGCCAGACTGATGGAGGCATCTCACACCTTTTAATTGGCTCTGGGATTCGAGCGGAGACACTGTTAAATGGAGCTGACTGTTGCCTTTAGCTGAGGTGGTTTGCAGGGGGTGGGGCGGGCTTAAGTAAAGGGGTGCACTTCACGGGTCTGTCGGTGTGGGACACCAGGTGAAAACCCTGTGACTTTGTTGTTTTTATTAACTTTTCTTAACTCGGCGATCCCGCGCTTCTTTCACGGTTTGAGGAAAACATTCAGGGGATCCAGAAACCCTTTAAACCGCACCTTAAAATCCCAACTTGAGAAGTTGCCGTTTGATATTAACGCCAGGAGGTCTTCACTCGACAGCAGCTGCCGTCGTACGTCGCTGATTTCATGTTTCACTGTGATGACGAGTCTCCACGATGAATCCACCCTAAAGCAGAATCCACAGACCTTCATTCAGACCTGATCAAAGCTCAGAGTCTCAAAATCAGGATCTAAAGAGAACCAGGAGTTTAATTTCTCTCTAAAATCTGCCAATTTATATAAAATATTGACTTTATCAATCAGCTCTATTGACGAAAACACCTGAATTCCACATTTACAGTGAAAAACATATTTTTTCTGGTTTATCATCAAAACAATAAAATGTACCTTAAAAATGGACCCAGGTAAACAACTGTTTACCCTATCATCAAACAGCACTGGACTAATATTTGAATACTTTAATGTTAAATTAAGATTATTAAGTACTTTCAGCTTAAAGGAACAGTTCAAGATTTTCAAAAATATGCTTATTTGCCTTGTTTTCCGATTGAAACCGGGGCGTCAGTTTGTATTTTCCTTCTAGTTCACGGACCGAATGTGGTCTGAAGTGTGCCGGACCGGTAAAACCAGTGCTTAGTAACCTGTAAACAGGACACAGAGGGAGTGCATTCTGGAAACGCTGATGATTAATGAAGCATCCATTTTCAAAACACGTGAACAGGCTGAGACCAACGAGAGAAAGTTCAACCAAACGCCTCCTTTGGGCCTCACTGGACCCTAAGACGGGCCGGCTCTGGCCCATGAGCCATATGTTTGACACCCCTGGATTAGAAGGAGATGCCGCCCTCATGTTTGCACGATAAATATGAGGCTACGACCAGCGGGCGATACGCTTTACTCAGCTTCACTTAAAAACAAGAAACGGGGGTACGCAGCTACCCTGCCGTCTGTCAGCTAAGCTAAGCTAAGCTAAGCTACAGCTACAGCCAAAACAAAAATGTTTAAACTAAATCAGTCTGGTTTGGTGTCATATCCACAGACTGTTAATAAAGATGGCCGACGGGTCTCCACTTCCTGTCGTTGCACGAAAGTGAAATATGCAGATACAGACGCCGCCACCTTGCCTTGGCGATGTCATCCGGAGTGTCTGCAGCAGTGACTGAGGCGTGGAGCCGGGGTGTAAAGGTCACATGCCTCACTCGATGGCGAGCAACACACAAGCTGTCGATCATGATGTCACACCCCCCTTTAATGGCGTCAGATAGCTCATTAAAAACAAAATGAACGTTTACACCAACATAAAACGACCTAAAACAACAGAAATTAGCTCTAGCATAAACTTATTTGATGCTAACGTTTGATTTTTTTGGTTTTTGGGGGGGGGTTTACACCACGTCATGATGAAAAGACGGCGGTGTGAAAATATGCCAATACAAACTGCTGCAAACCGTTTTAACGTTAGCCAGAGTTACGCTAGCTAACTTCTTCAGGTCCAAACACAAGCTCATTGAAGCTAAGCTAAGCTAAAAACCTCTTAGACCTCTTGAATCGGTGTCAGTTGTTTGATTTTGACAACATTAAAGCGTCATTCTGAAATCTCCGACTGTTCCTTTAAGTCTAAACAAACGCAGCGTTTATGTTTTTATGACTGGACTGCAGGCTACATGCTAACCCGTGCAGCATCTCAGTCATGTAGATGCTTAAAAACCGAGAGGTGGAGGTCAGGAGGTGATTTTCCTCTAAATCCGTTTTCGATTTGATACGAAACTTTATCCAGATGTTCTGTTTTAGAGGTGATTTCACAGAATCTGAGGAGACTCGCTGCCTTTTAAATGGCGTGTTGTAACAAAAACGTGTCAGTGTTGATGTTTTGTTCTTCGTTGAGGCTCGACGACTGTTTATTTCACACCAAGTCTGTGTTTCTGCTTCTCGTAAGATCTTACGTTGAATGTAAAATCACATTTCTTTCCCTCTCTGTGTGTTTTCTGCGTGTATATTCAAGAGTCACTTCACACACACACACACACACACACACACACACACGTGAGGACTTAATCAGTGTTATTTGTCAGTAGATCCACAGTGTTCACCCCTCACACACACACAAAACACACGCCAGCCAGACAAAACCAAACCCAGTCCCATAATCACCGCTATAATGAGAAAATAAGGAAAGAGCATGCGAAGGCTGTGCTGATTGTTGTTCAGCAAACGTGTGAGCGACACGGAGGGAGTTCAACAAGTGCCTGAAACTAAAATCTTCTACTGTGATTTGAATACTTTGAATACTGTCTGACTGTTTGACGAAACTTTTTACTTTTGCGTGTCGCTGGGGTTTTTTTTTTTAATTTATTCGTCTTTTCTCTGCCTAATGAAGGGAAGCGAGACAGGCAGCGTGGGGGCGGAGGACAGTGGTCGCGCGGCGTACGTTGAGATTAGAGTCTGATATGACTCACTGCCTTCACTCGCCGCAGGCCTCCGCGTCTGGTCGGGGGCTCCGCTTTAGGCAGAGCAGCTGATTTAGAGAAATACCTGGAAGACGGAGAAGAGTAAAACAGTCGATGGAAACCGAAAACTGTGCTGCAAATGATCTGATCCGAGACAGAGAGAAGGAAGAATTCAAATGGCTCAAGGTCCCACGTTATCTGAGATGTCCCTGTTTTACTTCGACAGTTACTCTGATCGCGTCAAAGGGGAACGCCGCTGATTTTACTCCTTAATAATAGTTTTTATTCATTAAAATGCAAATCTAAAGTCTGGTAATGAACCTAGTGACGTCAGAAACCCTCCAAACTCTGGATATGTGGTTTTAATGAGATGCTGCGTTCACGTGCGCCTGGGATCATTCAGTTTCCTCACATCTTTGGCGTGTTCGTTAGCTTTAAAGTCTTAATGAGAAGCAACGTGGACGCTGCAAAGATGATGTTTTAGGCTGGCGTCCTGTTAAAAGTTCATGCTGCTGCTACGAAAAAGACATTTCAGCCACCTTCTAACTTATCACAATACCGTTTTACAAATTACATCTGAGCATGTTGAATGATAAAAAGCTTCTCACCGCCAACTGAAAACATCGACTTTCATCCATGTTTCTGCAACAATGACGTCTGAGTCATTTTTCAAATCATCTTGACACCACATGCACACAGGGATAGGCGTGGTTGAATTGCATTATGGGAATTGTAGTCATACTAAGCAGCTTCATAGATTCAAATGAAGCGAACCTGCTGCATGGATCCAATCAAGTCAGCTAACGAGATGTTTATGAGCTCATGGGACATTTTTGAGTGGAGATGAGCGTCAGAGGTTCTTTCCTGATAGTGTCCTTAAGAAATCTACATAATGTGTTTTTACTTTACACAAACCTAAGTGTATTTCCTCAAACAGTTCAGAGTTTCCCGAGCTCTCAGACGCATCTCATGGTCTCCGATCAGCGAACGGAGCTGACTCAGGTGTCACAGCAGCTCGGAGCTCTTATCGCCCTGAAGCCCAGGTGATTGTTCCTGCGCAGCTTCGATTCCCGAAACAGGAATTTGGCTTGAAACTGTTGATTTTTTTTGGTTAAAGTTAACTAAAACCTTTCGTTCACCTTCGGTTTAAACACTCAGACTAACTGAACTTGAACTGCTGACACCAGGAAGTGACCTGAGGAGATCTGCTCCGGTCAGTGGAGTCTGTAGATAATGTGGGACCTTTCGAACGAACCCTCCGACACACGTTGTATGTTTCACGCAGGGGCCCTGTCCCCGCTCTGGCACCTTTAAACACTGAAACCTGAGGCCCGTCGTTGTCACAAAGCCATAATGTCACTTTTGTTGTTTCTGATGAACTTGTGGAAAGATGATGATGTCACAGAAAACAAGATAAACAACAGTATTTGGGCTTTTGAGATGAAAATGAATCCGCGGAGGAACAAATAAAGAAAAGCCATGCATGAAACTCAACTGGCTGTTTTTCCTTCCTTCCTGTTTTTTAAGCATGCAGAGGTGTGTGTGTGTGTGTGTGTGTGTGTGTGTGTGTGTGTGCGCGAGACCGCTGGGACACATGAAACACTGAAGCCACTGAGCAATGAAAGGCACACTCAACCACAAGTCAGCACACACACTGAGGGATTGTGAACTCTGATCACACACCTCGGCAGGTCTAGTGATTATTTGTGGAGCTCGGCTGTCAGACCCCCCCCCGCCGCCTCCTCCTCCTCCCCCCTCCCTCCTCCGTCCCCCTTCCCCCCACCCACACTCTGCTCTGCTGTCACTAAAATAGCTTTAAGGTGTGTTTAGGTTGGACTTTAACCCCTCCGCCTGTTTCGTCTCCTTGGCAACCGTCCAGAGTTCCCTTAATTTGTATCATCTAAATCTCAAGTGCTGCAGCAGTTTTGCCTATTTGCCCCTAATCATAGAGCCTGTTGCCATGGCAAAGCATTTAAATATGCTCTGCAGATTATCTTCACCTAACGCACCAGAAGTGGCGGCAGCGCGCGTGCACGTGTGTGGATGTATATCCTTTTGTCCCTGCACTAAAAATGAAATTCCTCTCTCCCCTAACCTCACGGTTCATATCTGTCTCGCTTTCTTAAAATTAATTTTCCAAACATGTGATTTCTTTTTTTTTTTTTGCTCCCCTCTCCTGCTATTCTTCCCCTCTTAATTCCACAGGGAGGGATCTCCTGTTTTTCTATTTCACGCCTTCCTTAAAGAGAGACGGCTTTGTCTGTTATCTTATCAGCGAAGCTTCACGGCTCCCAAAAGCTTTGGCCATGTTTAGAGAGGAAGTGCACACGGCATACTGATAAGAGAGGCCTGGCACTGCGGGGACGCACACTGTCACTGCAAGAAATAAAAACTGGCAGTATAACGAAAACACACACACACACACACACACACATATATATATACACCCAGCGTGGATTTTGCCTGGTTTTAATTGCTCTGGGTTTCCCACCACTCTCAACGGCACATTTGGGAGTTTGTGTGTGTGTGTATGTGTGTGTTTGAGTGTAAACATGCATGTATGAGTGCGTTGGGGGAGGCATATAATAGGTGTATTCATCTGCTAAATAAAAATTTCAGCAGCTCTCACGCTTCCACTCAGAGCCGCCGCAGCTCAAGGATGAAGGGAGGAGGAGGAGGAGGAGTGTTTCGACGGATATATCAGACCTATACTGGCTTCTTATTAAAAATCATATATCAGCTGCTTCTAGGAGCTGCTAGCCTTAATAGATAGTTCTGCTATTTTCTGTAGCGTACGGTGGCCTGCTGGTTAAGGTATATAATCAGATAGCTTAGCTGCTACACTCGCAGTCCTAATGAGAGACCGGGTAGCCACACAAAAAAACAGAAAAACAGTTTTAAATATGCCTCCTAAGAAAAACAACCACATACCTAAAGCCCTTAAATTCATCACTAGATGTAAAAGTGCCTTTTTGTAGAAAAGCCCGGGGTGTCAAGTCAGAAAAATACAGTTTCCCCCCATGATCTGTAAAAACCTGGAGCACTGCTGCAGTTTGCTTTACCCTTTATTGCTTTATGGACAAACATATACCATCGCTGTTGTCTGCAGGTGGTCCAACCCACCAGATCATAAAGAATGCAGCAGAGAGCGAGGGACTTTGCATTTGTAATGAAACGTAGCGATGCAGATACAATATTCTTAGTTATTCTGCTGAAACAAGTTTTGTTCTCGGCACTGAAAGTGAATTTATGTGTAAAATAACAGCCAATGTTCACGCTGAGCTTCCTAAACAGATCAGGAATGTGTACCCTAATAAGCTCGTCGTCTATCCTTGTGCTCCAAATACTTTTAGCTTAATCATAGGATGTGAAAATGCTAAAATCATCAAGCTTCTTGACCTTTAGATTTCTTTTCTGGGCATTTAAAGCAAGTTTAAAGTCGACAGAGCAGTTTGTAAAATGACTGAAATGCAGTCTGAAACACTAACACTGCATGCATGTAAATGACGGTATCGTCGACATAGAGGCGAATGCTCAAGTAACAGTTTTAATAAACGGTAATTTTAAATTCAATATATTCAGCTCTGGGAGCTTGTGATGGACATCTTTTATTTTCCACCAGAAAAAGGAATTATTATTCCTGACACAACTGATACCAAAGTAGAGATCACTCACTATTCACTACATACATAACTACTAATAGTCCACGATCGTTTTCCTATTAGAGCCCATATGATGACAATTATCTCAAAATGCACCGCGCACAGTCAGTAGAGTTAAATGCCATCAGGTAAATAATAAATAGGCTGTATAACACCTTTCTCGTCCTCTGATCAGTTAAAGCGCTGCACTCGACATGTCAGCATTCACCCATTCACACCCTGATGATATAGATACAGGCACTATCACTCAAGCGCATGTAGGACATCAGTTTGTGGTTCAGTGTGTTGCCTGAAGACACTTGGACCTCCAGCCGAAGAGATCCCAGAGGAGACAGGGTTTTCTCTGATCTTCTGATTAGTGAACACACAGTGAAAAAAGACAAATTTAGATGAGTGATGGGTAAAAATGACCTGAGTGGCGTCCAGACTGTTATAGATCGTGCCATCTGACACCGAAGTAGCTGTCAGTGCTACACAGCATGTAGCAGCGGCAGATTGCCAATAGAGGGTCATTGGGCATCAGCCCACCACTCACCACATGCTGCGGGACTTATCTTAATAATCACTTTGATATAAGTATATGTATTTTTAAATGAGCGGGTAAATATTGTGAAGTTAGGGAGTAAAATGTGTTAAATTCCCAATTTTTCTAAATGTTCTGCAGAACTTACCGAGGAATCTTTGCCCATTGACTCTAATTTCTCAAGTTGTACATACACTGTCTGCCCCTCTATAGATGGGAGCTTGTCGGGGTGCAATGCAGCTCTCCCGACAGCATTTATGTGATTAATGCCGATTTAACCAGCACCAGCCAGTGAGCGTTGAGTCGGAAGAGCATTGTGCAGCAAAATGAGCGCTAATGAGCTCCAGTGGAGACAGAAAAGTCAGTAAAATCACTAAAATAATGAGTCAAGGAGCTTTGATCTCATTAAAAAGACATAATTTAAAAATAATCCAAAGTCAGACAGGTACGTTATCTTAGCACCTTTAATTCTGATATAATATCAGCTATAATAAAGGCCTTTTCATTTGTTTTAATACACTGGTGTGATATGTTACCGCAGGTTTGCTCGATTTTTGGCACTGAATGGTGAACGAGCAAGTGCTTTAGGCCCTGATCTTTGTGGGAATTAAAATATTACGCATTAATTATCTTATTTGACTCGTACACATATTTGATTTTGAAAATCTGATTATAGATCCCTAAATTTCAGAGGGCTCTGAGCCGTGCGTTCATTTTGCTCGGTCGAGTCAAGTCTTTATTACTGTCCTCCCTCGGGCAAGTCATCAAAGCACGTCTTGATTTTTCAGAGCAGGACACATTAATTTTATGGTCATATTTTAACATTTTCAACATGCCACCGCCTTCTCCTTCTCCCTGCAGGTGCTTCAGGCACAAAAAAAGAAAGAGTCGAGGATGAGCAGATTGAAAGAGGGCGAGAGGGATGGAGTCGCATGTGTAAATGCTGGAGAGGAAGGAATAACACTTGAGCTCAGCTCGCAGACCCGAGGAAAGGAGGGGGAGGGAGGGGAGGGCACCGAGGGATGTGAAGACATGATCTACATATTCAACATTTTGAGTCCCATCAAGGGAAAAATCCACACTTTGATGCTCAGATACGTCTCATCCATCTGCAGCGTTCAGAGCATCAGCCGCCGTTTTCTGAGACTCCTGGTTCTGCAGCTCGGAGGCGGTTTCAACCTCAACATCCAGCAGTGGTGGAATGTAACCCAGTGCATTTACTCAAGTACTCAAGTACTTAGTTTACAGATTATGATTTTTACAGATAGAGGTTCAGTCAATTTCCAGGTTGTCCGCGCGTTCGTCCTCTTCTTGAACAAGCTGTTTGGGAATTTCATCAAATTTGGTACCAACGCGCGCTTTGACTCAACTCATTGGATTCTGAAGGTCAAAGGTCAAAGGTCAGGGTGACTTTACAAAACAATGTGAATTATTAAGATAAATCGAATGACTGAAAATAAACTATTTTGATCATTTTACATTAAAAACATCATTTTTTTCCAAACGTGACCACTTTTCTCTGCGATTGTTGCATCATTTTAATGTGTTTTTTTGAATGTTATGTTGATTTGGATGATTTGTTGGACAAAATGAGCATTTTGGGGGTTTTTCAAGAATTTTAAAAACCAAATAACCCACTGACACCGACAACACAAGCAAATAATGTTGAGATTGATTCCTAATAATAGATTAGATTATCATCATCATAGATTATAAGTATAAGTATATAAAATTATATAAAACATAAAATCGTATATTTCAGATTAAATAACATTTTCAGAGACTGACGCTTACTTGAGCAGAGTATCTGAATACTTCCCCCGCCGCCGCTCCAACACTCATGACTTTCGTAGCAGTATTTTTAACCCTGCCCCCCGCTGTGTTCCTGATTGGTAATTCCTCCCTGCACCGGGGGTCCATTACAAGCAAGTAGTTCGACAACTGAACCGGGAACTACACAAACTGAGTCTGCGACTGAAAGTCCCCCTTTCCACGTCTGGTTCCACCACAGCTGAAGAACCAGGAAAACCAGGCAAATCAATCCAAAGAACAGCCTAAACAACACTGAATACACTGAGTTAGCTAGCTGCTGATGTTAGCGTGCTAATGTGTCGTGCAACAATGCTAACCCGCTGATGTTATGACAGGTATATATGCAATTTGCAATAAAGGCACGTTAGCATCAGAACAGACTATTCTCTTATATTAGTTTGTCTGTAAATGAGAGTGTGTGTTTATTCTGTTTAAGGCGCTCTGTGCAAAACAGCAGCCACACCTTCAGTGATGGTGACTCCATCATGGAGCACCAGAGTCCATGCTGCTCCACTCGTTAGCAGGTCTGAAGTTCCAGAAGAACCAAAGCGTCTCTGTGAAGTTTGTGGTTTTCTCCATCGACAGATAGAAAGAAGACACAACTGACATCATCACAAAACGAAAACACAAAGAGAAACCTGCATATTTGTTATCTGCGCAGACCTGTTGTCAAGGACCCTAAACCCTGGTGGTCCTGATCTTCAGCTGGGCAGCAGCTCCTTGAAGCCTCAGCTGCAACCCAGCAAAACAAATTCATTCATTCATTCATTCATTCTGTGAGATAGCAGATAGCAGGATGAATCCTGAATCCTAAAATCCCGTAGAAGGAAGGTCAAAGGTGACAACATCACGGATATCAGCAATCTGCTCAAACAGAAAACAGTCATTATGGAGCACAAAGGCTGAGAAAGGCTTCACGGAGGAGCATGTACAGTCATAATACCTCTTTTGTCTCACACTGGTGTGGCTGTGGAACGTCAGTACACACATATCATGCAGATAATTATACTGTCTCACATCCAAATGTGAATTTGTAGGGAAAAATGTTAAAAACTTAACGAGAACAACCAAAAACAACAACGTGGGGCCACGTTTGTGACGTTATCTCGCTCGATGCATTCAGTGTTTTCTGGTTGTCACAGATGCATGCAAACATGATGTGTAATAGTTTTTTAGCTACGCCCTAAAACTTGGGGGTTGCAGTTGCAGATTTGGACACCAAAGAAAGGTTTTAGATGCACGTTTCACACAAAAATCCAAAGGTTCCTGTGACAGTGAAGGCTTTTTAGTTCCTGAAGACCCAGGAAATACAGATGCAGAACAGATGCAACAACAAACGCAAGCGCCTCGACTGCTGCAACAAGTCTACATCCTTTGTTTACGCCGCAAACGATCCCCGACATGCCAGTAAAATGCCTTCTGCAAAGTTCAGGAGCTACTACAGTTTAACAGACGATTACATGAAACGACAACTAATCTGAGCCTCCTCATAGACCAGGTCTGCAGGTGGTGAGTAGATGCTCTCGACAGATTGTTATTATTAACAATGTGATACAATGTGACTACGTGCCTGCCTCTGCTATTTAAGGAGAACAGCACTTGCTCATTATTGTCAGGTAAATTAAAATACAGGTCGTCAATCAGTGCTGATTTTTCATTTCTCGGGTGAGGAGCGTCTCCGTTTGAGGCAGGAAATGGGTCACGTAGCTGCTCAATTATGCTTAATTTTAGATCTACAACGCCCAGTTTAACTAGCTGTTAATCAGGTTGTCGCTAACTCCGCCGCTCCCCGCAGCGCTCTGATTGGACTGAGCTGAGACTGAAATCTCACTGTGCAAACTGGAGCCCACAAGACTTTGGAGACTAATCTGTGTGAGACATGTTTCTCCGCATCAGGCCCAGAGATGCTCCATGCGGCGCATCGGTTGGACATCCTCTTTGACCTGCACACAGGCCTCGTCATTTCTGATCTCCATTCATCTGCATGATTCTTCTTCTCCCTCACTCCTCTGTTTGTTTCCCTTTCATGCTTCCCTTTGTCTCCAAGATATGCAGCAACAGTTGTGAGCTGGAGCTCCCTACATCTGAAAAATGCTGTTTTACATATAAAAACATAATCAGATTGGCGTTTTCAGGTTATTCTAGTCAAGATCTACATGCATGTTGGTGCATTTTTCTGCATGAACCTCTGGTTGAAACTGAAAAATACTCGGCAGGTGAGTGAATGAACCGTCTGTTTACCATCAGGGCTAACTTCATCCAATCAGATCAGACGCCGTTGTTGTTTTTAAACAAACTAATGCGTCACCATCACGACTAAACCTCCCCGGCGATCCATAGTAGGACGCTAATCGGTTCATCCACAGACGCATCGCTTGAATCCAGGCAAGATGGATTCACATGATTCTGAGTCCAGGTGCCTGGTTAGGTTACACCTGCGTAGGAAAAAGGTTAAGCATCCCCGTCTCTCTGTTTGGTTGACAAACAAAAAACAAACATAAAACAGCAGGCCACTGCTTCTATCAGGTGTTCCTCCAGAAGCAGGATTGGGTCTATTTGTCTGGGACTATTTTCAGCGGCGGATTAATCCACATTTGGCGCTCTAGTGGGTATTTGGGGCAGCAGGACTGTGTGTGTGGGACCGAGTCACATCAGCCAGTGCAACAGTTTGTGGACAACAACGGAGGAAGCTGATACTCGATAATTAGTCCGCGTTGGTTTTGGTCTTTGCGTTGGATTTGTTGACATTGATAAAATCAGAGATTAAGTCGCCGCTCCTCTTGTTTCTGTTGTCGGACAAAAGCGGTTAATTGATCGACGAGATAGTAGATGCCACCTGACAAACGGGTGCAAGGTCATGTGATCAGCAGCATCCTGACGTGTAAAATGACAGAAAGTTGAGGAAGAGAGAGGAGGGAGTGTGTGGTGTGAGTCAGGCAGCAGCTAAATACGGGAAAGGAAAGATGGGGGAGGAGGGAAGAGACAGGAAGGGAGGGAGGGAGGGGGGAGGAGGGGGGAGGAATGTTTTAAACTTGGTTTTAATCTGGGGCAAAGCCAGAGATGGAAAGAGGGAGAGAGGGACTGGGCATTACATGCTACACTACATAGAGAGGTCACCACATCGCCTGGAGGGGAGGGAGAGAGAGAGAGAGATGATGAGGGAGAGAGAGAGAGGGAGAGAGAGAGATGATGGAGGGAGGAGGAGGAGACGAACGACAAACTGTCAGGTGTGGAGGGAGAAGTGCAGAGGGAACAGGAGGGGGAAGTGTGTGTGTGTGTGTGTGTGTGTGTGTTGGATTTCAACTTGACGTCCTCTCCATGTCACCGTCACCCCTCCTCCCCCTCCTCCCCCCTCCGCCTCCTCTTCCCTGTGACGCTGCAGCGCTGAGGGCAGCTTTTGCTGACTCGCCACTCGCTTGCCCCGGGTGCATGAGTGAGATGCACACTAACTCCCCCCGTCCTCTTCCTCCTTCTGTGTGTGTGTGTGTGTGTGTGTGTGTGTGTGTGCCCACCGGGAGCATTGGCATCACCCCCCCCCTTTCCATTTGAGATCAAAGGGATGCCCTTGACGCAGATGAGGCGACGCAGGGGCAGCACTGTGGGACGTGTCGCCTCCGTGTGGCCGCTGACTGAAACCGCAACTCGGACAAAGCTGAAGGAACCAAAATCCAAACGCCTGCATGAGTGATGTCGTTTTAACTGTTTTTTAAGTTTAAGGAATAAAAAGTGACGACCCGCTTTTGACTTTTTAAAATTATTCTGATCGAGCGTCGAGAGGCTTTGGGGTCACGGGGGTCGACGGATGTTCTGCAGATCGACGGCGCAGTGCAGGCTGTGAACCTTCATCATGAGCGCCAAACAATGTCAGACATGATTTCCGTGCTCCGTCTCTGAAAGGAAATGTTTGGCAACCGAAGAGAAATGCGTCGATAAAATAAGAATAATAATAATAATAAAAAAGCCAGACTCCTTTTCGGAAGGTTGTTCTTTATTTCGTTGTTCTGCAAAAATCTGAAGTGCCGTGACCGTGAAGCCCCGAGCGGAGAGGTTTCATAAACAAGCGAATGACAGGAATTAACCTCATCGTATCAGAAATCCTTGAACAGGTGCGTGAGCGCAGGGAGGAAAATGGTTCGTGGATGTTTTCGCCGTTGCGCAGGGTTAATGCCTGCTCTGCGGCATTGTAGTCGAGCTCCCAGACGGATGAATGGAATGTCTTTCAGACTGGGAAAGCTCACGGCCTCATTATGGCGCGGTGATCTTGAAATCACGAGGCTGTTGACCCGTGTTTTTAAATCGACTTGTTTAATTTTTTTGTGCAGGTGCAGGTGGAGGTTAGGCCAACCCGTGTGTTTTAGATGTTCACAAAGGCTCGAATGTGCAGAGTGAAAGGTGGCGCAGAGAGTTAACGCCCGATCTGAAGCTCTGCGCAACTTTTTTTTGCGTCTGGAAGTTGAAAAGTTCTGCTTTCGTTTACCGTCTGGCTCAGCAGCAGCAGGCAGCTCGCTCCTGCAAACAAGCTCTAAAAAGCCCAACGTGTGCTACCTGCCCTGCACCGAACAGCACACACACAGAGTAGCAGGTGAGGACAGCAACAAGCAGGCAAACAGCCAAACAGCCCCCGAGGAGCGCATAAAGGGCTTCAGTTCAACAGGTGCACTCCACACTGCCTCTGCAGCCTCCTTCACATGCACAAAATATTCAGTTTTTCCAACAACATCCACGTCTAATGACTGATATTCCGCTGCTGCTCTCACTCACATGCAGCCGTCCATCCTCTGATTAGCACAGTGAGGTTAAATGCCGCCATCTTTCGTTTCCTAACCCGACGTCGAGTAAAGTGCGATGTTTGTGCACATCCCTAAACCTGCTCATGATGTTTAAAGGTAGGTTTGTTTCTCCTGCAGATCAGAAATGTGGCCTTTTCACTTGTGCACGCAGCTCTGTTGCAGAACGGGGTGACAAACCCCTGCGTACGTCCAAAGAACGCTCCAGAAACCAGGCCAAAACCAGCATTTCCCACACGTCTCAGTCTGGAAATGTAATGCTGGAAGGATTAGCTTCATGCAACAGAGCGACTTTAGCCGGAACAACTTCATACAGGTGATAATGTGCATCAGGATGGTGTGTTTCTGCAGCTGTGAAGCAACAAGACACACGGGATGAAACTCAAGGATCCGCAGGAAGTCGGTGCAAGAGAGTCGACAGCAATGCAGAACCCCTAAGACAAAAGCTGGCTGTTGCTGAGAGCAGTGAACAAAGACAGTCTGGAAGGGCAGCAGGTTTAAACACAGGTGATGACGAGTGGAAACACCGGGGGCAGGTAAGCAACGACACCCAGCTGAGGGCAATAAAGGAGGACAGGAACGGGAAACGCTCCAGGACCTTCCCCCGCTTCTCGCGCTAACGGCGAACACGTCTCATATCCATCAAGATCTGGGGCGTCACGGTCGCCTGCGGGTGACGACACGGCGGCGCCCTCCGTCTTTCTCTGCACAGTCTCCACCACGTGTTGCCCGTGACCTTCCTCTTTGACCTCGGTGCAGGAGCGGCTCATTCGACACACTTGTGCGGCAGTGTGTCTGTTCTCTCTCGCGTCTTCATCCGTCTCGCAGGAACACAATGCTCCCTGTCTTTATGATACAGAGATTATCTCTGAGAAGATCTCCCGCTAAAAAGGTGCTAATTGGAGTCACGGTCGGCTCAAAGCGATGAAAGTGCAATGTAAAAAAAAAAAAAAGCTGAATGCTCTCATCGCCATGGCGAACCACTACACTCGGCTTTAATTACCTGCTGTAATTACGGCTTTTAACTTTCTCACAGCTGAGAGTGCCCCGGCAGTTTGTTCTGCTGCCAACTGTGGATGTGACCTGCAGTTCTGACTCCTGCTGAACTGCGTCTGATCTCAAATCAGCAGCAACATTTACACCGTCTGTATCTGAGACCGGGCGACCCGCCAACCTCTCCCATCAAACCGGAGAGCGGTTGAGCTGATTGGATCCTCCGCTCGAGGTCGAGGCGGTCGGAGGACTGTTGCAGGGCGCACTTTACCTACTCTCTGCTCTGCTTTCGGCATCTGAGGTGTGATCCACAGAAGGAAGATCAAGACATTTTTCATGATTTTAGAGTAAAAAATACACAAAATCACCAAAACTGTGGCTGATAAAGTGAGGTTTTTCATCTGTAACAACCTTTTTCATGTGGATTGTGCACCAACACAACCTCAAAAGGCTGCTTTCTTATACAAAAACCTTATTTTAAAATATTTTAATATATATTTCAGTTACTTATTCTTTATTCAACTTCACAGTGACGCCATTATATCACCGCAAACATGTTATTCTACATTATTAGCACTTAGTTGAGCTCTGGTCTGAACAGTCCACTGATGAAACGCACTGGTCCTTTAAATCCCAACAGCGAGTCACATGACCAGGATTCATAACCGTTACAGGAAGTAAGTAGTGCCGACCAACTGCTCATTACGTGGAGAAGTGTGAATGCAGCACGGCTTGTCAGCTCCTGCTGCTGAAACCACGTTTGTCATGGCTCTGAGTTTCTGTTCTGTCCTTTCCCGTTTTATTTTGAAAGTGCGTCCTTGTTTACTTACTTCCTGTCTCGTTCCCTCCTGTTTCAATCATCGCCTGGGTCTCGTTTGTCACATCTTCATACTCTGAGTTTGGCGTTGCAGCCTGTTTCATTGTTTCTTCAAATTTACTGGATTTTATTTTATTTTTCTGCTTTTGTGAACTTTAGACTTTTTTGTCTACTTCCTGTTTTTGCCCTTTTGGACTTCTTCTCTGGTTTTGACCTTTGCCTTTGCTGCTTCGCCGTCACATGAACCTTTTGTTCTGCCTTCCTGTTCAATACACACATTTGGGTCCTCCTGTTTATTGTCCTGTCTCTTTAAGCGTGACAACATTATTGCGTGGTGTTTTAACTGTGCAGCATTACGCACACACATTATACGACCGTTAATTGAGAACTGTGCGTTTCCTGTCGCAGCTCCTCATCTGCACAGTTTAACGAAACGTTTAACTGCCCCGCCTCCTCTCTGACAAGCAATCGCTCTTAATTTTAAAAAGAATCAGTGACTTTTTAAAGAAAACTTGTTCTCTTCAGAGTCAAAATGAAGAGAAAACATTATATTATTCAAGTAAAATGTGATTTTATTGTGGAAACAGTTTGCTGACTCTCATGACTCGAGGCGCAGCAAAAGACGGTGATGTGTTTTAGTGATGTGTTTAGGTGGTAAAAGCTTCATTTCAGAGTTCAGAGAAGTTGGTTTTTAGATCCAGTGGTTTCCTGATATCGGTCTGTATGAAGAGGTTACATCGTCTCTTGAATCACAACCATCACTCCGGCCGCGGTCACCTCACAGCCAGCCGTTGGACGTGAAGTCCCGCCTCAGCTGCTGAGTCTCAGCCTCTGTGAGCGGCTGGAGCGGTGAACGACAGGCGCCGCCGTGGTAACCAAACCACTCCATCGCCTGCTTCAGGGCGGGAACTCCCAACTTCCTGGTCACCTAGCAACACAGAGCTCCAATCAGTTTCCATGCACGCACCCCTCCTCCCTCCTCCTGCAGCGTGCCTTCAAAGCTTTATCAATACCGGCGCTTCCAATCAGACAGCGTGTGGAGGTGTTTGGCGTGGTGCACTGATGCTGTTCGGGCGGTGACATTTAACACACCTTCTCACACTCACTTGTAGCCTGAAGCTAATTATTAGGTTTCTGTATCTCTGACATTTAACTTTGTGGTGGCTCTCGACTCATTTAGCGTCTGAGTTTCATATTTGTAGAAGTTAAAGGGACAGTCCGTGTTTTTAGAACTGTGGTTGCATGAGACACTTAGTCAGTGTATGACCTATAGTACGTGGAGGTCGGTAGGTGGTTTACATTTTCAGCTTCATCTTGCCGTCACACAGCCCCTTTCAGACAGGAAGCTGCAGCCGTTGCGTCGCTCTCTCCAACTCCACCAAACCAATTTACAAAAACAGCAATTTTAGCTTGAGCCGCTGGTGCCGCTGCCTCAGTCAGTTAGCTTGTTTCTGTCATTGTGTCTCTCCCTTGTTTTAAAGGGGTTAGTTTGGATTCACCAATTTTGCACAGTGACACTTACAAACTAACCAAGTGAGGCAGCGGTAGCACAGCAATGCCTGCTTTCTGTGAGGTAAAATGAATGTTTTTGTCAAAGGAGTCTGGTGGGTTTGAAAAGAGCAAAACAGCTTTAGTTTCCCATTGGAAAAGGCCGCCTGACAGCAAGGTGAAACTATCCTAAATATAGTCAGTATCAATTATGCTGATATTCGCTTTTATAGGCGTCTGAAATAGACTTTGCTACCCACCCAGTCCACAGCTAAACATTGCTTAGCTTCCTACACCAGCGCTCCTGCTGCTTCTGCAAAACACCACACTTCAAAAAAACATGATCTCTCCCTTTAACTCTGGGTTCATAAACTAAAACACACGTCTTTCCCTTGAAGTAAACAGCTTGTTCCCTGTAACTCATTTTTATTTAAGACTCATTTCATGTTTTTTATGTAGTTCTTATGCAGAAATAACTCAAAATTCATCGTTAATAGAGGCAAAAGTGCTGATTTTACATTAAAAGGAGTGGTTTTAATTTGGGATTTTGATCAATTGACCAGTTTTTCGTCTCTGAGCAGCCTGGACACTTTTTAGAGGCAGATTTGAGGTTGTTGTTGACTTTAAGGTCTAATGCAACCAGCGAACCACAATCTTTCAGAATCGATGGATAAGACTCCTGCAGTAAAAACAAATACTGCAGCGCGACCAGTGAGATTATTCCCAGCCTCTAAGAAACGTGACTAAACCTCCAGTCTGTCGCTATTTGTGGGAGTTTGTCTCTGAGGAGCGTTTGCTCCGTGTTGCGGTGGATAAAAGCGTCTACCCTTGCAGCAGATGGTACTCACGGCGGCGTTGGGCTCGATGAGACGCTGCTGCAGGATTCTGGCGTCCTCCCAGCGGCCGGACGCACACAGACGCTCCAACTCACACAGCTCCCGGCCCAGCACGTTAGCCAGCGCGCACACCCCGCCAACCGCTCCTTGACCCCCGGATCACAGCAGAGAGTTAAAGGATGAACAGACAAAATGCTTTTCTCCGGCATTGACCTCCTGAAGCTTCTTTGTTGTTGAATGTGTCTGAATAAAAAGCTCTGTGAGGCTGTGCGCAGCCCTCGCGACGCTTTGCACTAACCGCTAACGCTGGCATGCTCACAGAGACAAAGCTAGCATGCTGGTGCTTAGCAAGTGTAATGTTTATGATGTTCACCATCTTTGTTTAGCATGCTAACGCTGGGATAGGAACAGAAAGGTCAACAAAAACTGTGCATTACGACTGACCCAACAACTGTTGCCCAAAGTGACTGACCAACCAGCATGTTAGCAGCTAGCATGGCTACCAAAGACAGAAGTGTAAAATAAATGTAGAAATGGCAGAGGTTTAAAACAGATATGTATGTATGTAATTGTTATCACTTCCTCGTTTTATGTGACCATGCATTTATATTTGCCATAAAGTTACTGCGACCTTTGACCCCTAGATCATTGCTGGATCCAAGTTGATATTTGTGCTGAATTTGCAGGAAATATCCTGTTTATGAGTTCAAAAACATGTTTTGCGAGGTCACAGAGACCCCGACCTTTGACCACTGGAATCCCATCAGATCATTGTTGGGTTCAAGCTGATGTTTGTGCCAAATCTGAGGGACGACCCTTAAGGAGCTTCTGAGATTTGTGTCCACATGAATGAGCCGGATGGACGGACAAAGGGAAAACGTAAAGCCTCAGGCCGCAGGTATCACCAGCTGAAAAGAGCACAAAGCCGAAAGACTTAAACTTGTTTTAAGCCTGAAGTTGACAAAACAGACGCAGCAGAGAAGAACTTCCTCCTCTGACATCAGTGAGTTTCATCCTGGACTCAAAAACATTGAATCAGTTGTTTTTTCTTTCAATGTAACATCAGATTTGACTAAAAACCAGCAAAGTTCACATTTCTACAAAAAAGAGAACTCTAATAAACAAATAACTGCTAAAATCTGGTGTCGGTGTTAAGTTGAAAGGAGCCAGGTCGAGGAATCTGATCAGCTCGCTGCGTGCAACCTCTCAACTCAGCTTTAAGTTATGTTTGGAATATTAAATATTAAATATTAGTTGATCGAGAGCTCTGCGAGTTTCCTCCAACAGCACAGAGTCATGTAATCCTCCACACGACGATTCACCCCAGAGATAAAACTGAGCGGAAGACGAGCGAGCTGTGTTTTCTGCCTCCTCTGAAATAAAACCATCCATCACGCTCCTGCTTTTACGCTGCGGTCGTCAACACTCAGGCATACATGATTTACTGTCAATGTGCATCGGTTTCGAGGTAGAACTCCGGCTTCATCCTGTCATTTTCCTCTGCTGACAGATCAGCGAGCAGCGGCGCTTCATGTGACGTCTTTTATTCATATATATATGTTTGCAGAGACAGATACATCTACATTTTCCCAGGCAACAAGATATGATGGCCTCTCAGCGTGACACCTCATTGTCTGTGTCTGCTGGAGGAGAAAGGCAGAGAGTCGGCCTCCGACCGTGGCCTTGGAGTTGTTGTGGATGGAGAGACGAGCCGGCGGCTGCTGATGGGCGGATTCTCTCCTGTGATTTATGTTCCTGTGGCGCGGCGGAGCTCAGATCACACGGCTGACAGCGAGCGGCTTTACCCAACGCTGCTGACTGACAGGCGGGCTGGCCCGCCTTCCTCGCCCGTGACAGCTCGTGAACGGAGATGCCGCCTGAATCAAAACGTCCAGGAGAGTGAACGAACGGCGAACGGCGAGGTTTTCCAGGCCGGAGCCAACTGAGATGTTTCAGAGTAAGTAAACAAACATTCACACCAATTCAATAAAACTGAGAATCTATAATAATCTATAATCTGTAATCCACACTTTCCTCTATAAAATGGATGTTTGATTGTTGAGTCACTGAGATTAATCTACATACAAAGATTTATTGCATTACTTGACAATATTACTTACTTAACAATTAGCTTAGCTTAGCATAAAGACTGGAAGCTGAGGGAAACAGCTAGCATGGGTCGGCCCATATCAAATGAACATGTTGCATCTTGTTTGTTTAATTAGTGATGCGCAAACAATCGTTCCTGCCTTGACGAACTGTAGAGCGTCACATAGAAACTAAGAGTGTTAATGGATACGATGCACATCCAGGGGATTGTTGGCAAAAAGACCCAAATGCATCACCTTTGTTAACCTGCAACCAGGTTACGTCGTAGTTTGCATGTTTGCTGTTGTAATTTGTGTAGTTACAGAAGTCAGTGACATTCCCTTACATCACTTTCCTTATTAGATTGATATATGACGTGAATTATTAACCCTCATACTGTGATAATGCAGGTTTCTCTCATCCTCTGTTGCGTTTCAGTGCACAAATCGTTGACAGTGTTAAGCTGCAGTATTGCCGCTGCGAGCTTCATGCAGCAGAATATATATTACATGAAGAATCAAAGTTATTAGTGCTGTAACAGCCTCGGGTCCATGTGTTTATTCTATAGCTTTGGTACTCTGGATGCTACTGAATGTATATTTAACTGAGATGGTATCATATCATCGTGTTGAACAAGTATCAATACTTCATGATAAAACAACATGCTTATGCAAGAACGTGCACGTGCAGAAGCGTCCGTGCACGATCAGGCTGCAGGTTCGGAAACTTTGCTGAGTCGACCTGAGCGAACAGTCGTTACTTCGCCGCGTGGTTTCTGCCTGACCCCGCCCCCTTTCAGCGTCACTGCGGGGGATGTTGAGAGGCTGAACTCAGACATCAAAAGTTGGAACTTGCACACTCGGCGCGGGCGCATTATCATATCAATCATGTACCGGAGGTGCATTGCTCTGCATTAGCTGTGTCAGTCACGGGCGCGCACACACACACACACACACACACACACACACATACACACACACACACACAGCCAATTACAGTCCATATTTCAGTCATGGAGATGAGGATATGTCAGGGAGCAAAGATCAGAGAGTGTGTGCGTGTGTATGTGACACAGGGAGAACATGACTCATTAGGTTCCTTAGCATCATATTGATGCCTATCCCCTAACGTGTTATCTGATCCGGGCTTACAGTACACCGTACGTGGCCGTCATGCCAAGAAGGCAGAAGACGTCCCTTCGTGACTCTGCTGCGATGGGTTTTTTTGTGATTTACTGAAACTTTGATTTGTGGAAGATCACACAAATTAAACTAATGCGCTAAAACTGCGACGGAAGGATGAATCGACTCTCTCTGCAAAGCGGGACACCAGCGCGCAGTGAAATGACCCCAAAGCAGCAGATACGACTCGCATGGCACGATCCAAGCTTTTAAAAACAGTTCCTCATTTTAAATGAAGACGCCAACGATGAGGCAACTGCAGCAAATTAATTAAAGTCGACTAATTGCATCTTCTAATAGATCACATCTGTCTCAAGTCATTTGATTGATTTTTTTTTTTTACAGTGTAATGAAACTGCAAAGGAAATCGATCAAACATAGATTTAAATTAAGGCGTTAAGCCTGTGAAGCCCAACACGAGGGCCAATGTCCCAAAAGTCTGCACAGTGAGTGAACAACAGCTACAGGAAGTGAGCCCAGAATGCAAAGGTTTATGGGTAACAAGAGGGGCGCGCTTGCATCTGATAGCTTAGTTTCATGTGGATATGAAAACACCAAAAAAGGGGGATTCTGGGGAATTATATAATGTTTAGATAAAGGGAAAACAAACAGTGGGGGACATGAAGGGTGCAGACCGCTGCCTGTGAGGAACAACAGCACTGTTAGTCCCCTTTTAGGGCTTCTTACCAACACAATAGGCGGCCATGAGAAACCCCGCTGAGCCCGCCAACACCTGGAAATCCTGCGATTTGGTTTTGTGAACAATCAGGCCGATCCGCGTGATCTGAAGGAAACACGGAGAGAGAGAGAAGAAGGTAAAATATGAGGAGTGTTCAGTTGTCGTCACTCCGCCTCCGCTGTCAGGACTAATACCTGGTGTCTGCTTTAACTCCCGGGGGGAGGCCGTCACAAGAGACGACGACAAAGCCAACGTCTCACAAGGTAAACAAATCGCTCAAATTGAGACGAGCGCTGACTCTTCACATGGCGGAGGATTTGGGGAGGAGGGGGACCGTCGAAGATCCCAAACAGAGGAGGAAGAAGAAGAAGGAAGAAGAGAAAGAGAGAGAGAGAAAGAGGAAAACAGACAAGTCCCATGTGAGGTGGAAAAGAAAAGAGGAATCCACTTCAGAAGAGGAGGAGGAGGATGGGAAAGGCTCATGAATAATAGATAAGCTCCCTATTTTGTTTTGCCTCTTTTACTTCTCTTTTGTCAATCCAGATATGAAGCGTCGAATCCAAATAAACCTGAAATGTTCAAAGGGAGCGGTACAGCAACCGCTGCGGCTCTGCGCGCGAAGCCGCAAACTCCGCAGGGAAAACCTGCAGCCTCCAGTTTCAGCCTCCATCACCGTTACCGGGGAGCGTCTATTTTTAACTGCCGGGTGTCAATCAGTTTTTTTTACCCCCCCCCCCCCCATATCAGTCATTTCAAACACGCAGGGCTGTAATTGATCAGTCAGTCAATCAGGTTATTGGAGCTCCTGCTGGTCTCCTGAAAGCTTGAGCGCTCTGGCTATTTTGATACAGCTCCCCAGTGGGAAAATAACATCGCAGCAAGGGTACTGTCTGCCCCGGTGACAGAAAAACACTCATTAGTTAGTATTATTAGTGCAAGTCGAGAGCACAAAGAAACTTAACCCTTCTACTGAAGACTGGGGTCCTGACCACCCACACTCAGATGTTTTTTGTGCAGTGCTGTTTTGAAAACTCGTTATTACGACATAAAACAATTAGATATTCATATGTGATTTAATTACTTATGTAATAATAAAGAAGCTTCACTTTGATCCATTTTGACAAGAACATCTCAAAAACTGCAGTGAGGACGAATGTGAAATTTGGTGCGGACATTCGGGGTCCCCAGAGGATAAATCCATCTTATTTTGATGATCTCATGACTTTACTTCCAAGCCTCCAAACAGGTCAAAGGTTTCAGTAAGGCAACAGTCATCTTAAGTACCTACACATCTACTGTACAGATATTCATGCTCCCCAGTGGAGGAATCCAACTCCCTGACCTAACCTCAATCCCCAAGACATGTAAAAGTTTTCAGAGGGGCGACAGTTTCACCTCATGTATCTTCATATCATCTGCCCAGGTATTCCATGACTCCAGAAGATGAATCTAACTCCTTTTGATAATCCACAACTTACAGATATTTCTAGTCCCCAGAGGATGAATCCAATACCTCTGGATGTTCCCCTGACAAAGGTTTAGGTTTAGAGCAACAACAGTTTCACCTAAGGTTTAGAGCAACAACAGTTTCACCTAAAGTAACTACACATGCACTATACACATATTCATGCTCCCCAGTGGATGAATCCAACTTATTTGCCCCAAGGCATGAAAAAGGTTTCAGCAATGCAATGATTTCACCTCATGCACATTTTACCTCTAACCCCGAAACATGTCAAAGGTTTCAGAAAAGCAACTGTTTTACCTTAAGAATCTACACATCTACAGTACATACAGTCATGGTCCCCATAGGATGAATCTAACTCATTTTGATGATCCCCTGACTTAACCTAAAACCCCAAGACAACTTTACCTCTACATCTAGCGTACAGATATTTTTAGTCCCCAGAGGATGAATCCAATTCATGTTTGATGTTCACCTAACTTTATCTCTAACCCCCCAGACAGGGCAGAGGTTTCAGAAGGGCAGCTGCTCCATGTTAAGTATATACACATCTACCGTACAGATATTCATGGTCCCCAAAGGATGAGTCCAACTAATTTTGAGGATTCCCCGACCTTAGCTTTAGCCCCCCAAATAGGTCAAATGTGTCAGAAGGGCAACTGATTCCCCTTAAGTAGCCACATGTATACTGGAAATGGTCCCCATGGGATGAATGCAATTCTCCACATCTATTACACAGACATTCGCAGTCCTCAGATGATGTATCGTAATGAGTTTGTTTATCCCCTGACTCTTCCTCTAATGCTCCCATGAGCTTCACATTTGTGCTTTTACATGAAATGTAAGAAAAACAACTTATTAATTAATTGCTGTGGCGTTTGATACAGACATTCATGGTCCCCTCAGGATGAACTATGACTATAATATATAATTTTGTAGCAGTAACTGCTCATTTATTTGACGCATTTCCAGGAAATCTCTAGTTTTGAGGACGATGTCGTATTCGTATTCTGTTTCTGTAAATATCTGTTTATCAAAAAACAACATGGCGGGAACTGAACCCAGATCCCGACACCGAGAAGTCAGGGACTCGACCACATTTGTGGTGAGTAAAGTATTAAAGAAGTTACCAGCTATTCTTTAACTGGAGAATATATATTTATTAAGTAATGTTACATGACTTTTAATATATTTTGAGGTAAATGAACCTGAATGTACATGAAATGTGCCTATAAACTGAATACCAAGAATTCATTAATATGGCTCATTTTGCTTCTGTAAGGTCCAAGGATGTCCAAGATTTGTGTTGCATCTTACACAACACACCGTGGGATCCATCCTGACCTTTCACCCCTTTGCACCTGTGTCCATTATTCCCAATGATTACCATCAAACAGCAAACACACTGGCCAAGGTCGTAACTTTACACCATATTACAGCATATCTCCATTTACTGAGGCTGTCGCTGCCTCTCGTCGATTAATGAAGCTTTCCCTTGAGGCGACAAAACTGAATATATATAGAAATAAATATGTTTAAATCACGACGCTTCGTTAAGAGATTCACACATAACTTATGTTTTTTCCCCCCATCAAGCTGAAAGGTGTTAAACAGTCACATGAAAGTCCTGACAGCGTGATTCCACCCACCGCAGTTCACATATTACAACATCTAAGAAAGGAAACAAGGCGCTTCGGTTTCCGCGCAAACACAGTGTATTGAATTTTAAATTGTTTTGTGTTTAATGCAAGAAAAGAGAGAAGTTAAGAAATCCCATTGTGGTGCTGTTACTCTGACGACTGTGAAAGCAGAGACAATATCCTCAATCCATTTAGGTTGTCATCTCAAACATCATCTCAAACGCTGCCTCGTTTCTGTTACTGAAAAAAAAAAAAGAAAGAAATTAGCGCGAGTTTGAGTGTTATCATGTCATATTTAGGTGTTCATGACTATTTTTCAGGTGTGAGATATTAAGACGGCTCCCTTGCAGGGATAAGTAGTGGTAGGCGTTTGTAATTATTTCACTTAAGAGGCTGTAATTGCTTGGATTGAACAGACGAGTTGAACGTAGTCGGCGCGTAAAGATGGTGATGCCTCGTCATAACGCTCGCTGGAGTCACATGTCTGGCACATGCAGGAGGCGCACAGGTTTACGGTGAAAACATCCGCTGTGAGTGTGAGTGTGTGTGTGTGTGCGTGTGTGTGTGGGCAGCTACGTGTGGGTGGAGGATTCAGAATAGAAATGTTGAGATGAAACTTTAACGACTTTTACACGACAAGAACGTTAAAAGCTCGACACGAACAATCAAGAGCTCAGACTGGAGGTAATTAGCAAAGTTTGGGGCAGATGTCTGGAGCGGGATTTGAAGCCATGATTGGTCGCCTCACTGGCCAATATGGCCGTTTCATTGGTGCCCCAACATCCTAGATATAAGTCGAACCAGACTTCAGTCCACGATGTGTAACTTTCAATCAAAACAACTACAGCAGCTGCAGTCATGTGACGTGGCGCAGTCATGTGACCTCCTGCAGCAGCGTGGGATGCTGGGAGTTGTTGTCTTCCTGTCAGCTGGGATTCCTTCAGTGTTGATGGTTCAGGAGGTTTTTACTGGGAGCTGAATTCTCCACAGAGGTCTCCTCCTCTCCAAAACAAACAGAGCCGCTGATTCAAACCCAGAGAAACACTGAATAAAGCAGTTCCACCTTAAAAACCACTGTTTCTCCCACGCTGTCGGCCGCACACGGGACGTCCTGGAGGGGCGGCGAGCCGAGCTGCTGCTAACGTTTGCTCAGCTTGTTTCTCTGATAACTTCAGATCCAGACGTCCGACGACTGAAATCCTTCATCTGCTTCAGATACAGAGTTGAAGCTGAATTTCATGACCTCCAGCCACAACGGTGACAGCTGCACAAAGAGGATGTGATGACACCATTTACAGGTGACCAAAGAAAACAATAACAGACCATTGTCTTGGTTAAAAATGGTGTAAAATGTCATTTATTGACCTTTTCATTTAAATAAAGTTGCATCTGTTTGGAGAAGAACGCACCGGCCTTCAGTACGTCTCATTCGTCCACTCGCAGATGACTGCTGTCACTCTCGACCGATCATCACGCCGCGCGGAGAGAATACAAAACACCGCCATCAAACCGCCGCTAAGTCTCATGCGCCCAAAATAGAAACGCGTGGAAACACAAACAAGCCTCTTTCTACTCGTTGTGTCCCCGTATTCGTTTCAGAAGCAGCGAGAGAATCTGAGGATCGTTCTGAGCTGTTTGATCCTCCGACAAGCTCCGCGGTTTTAAAGGAAAGCTCCACTCAAAACCTTCACTTAATACTGATAAGTTAAATCTATGTGTATATTCTCTGTCTTCTTGGAGTGCAAACACCTTTACATTCATTTCCCATTAACTGTGATCCTTAAACTCTGGTTTTGTGTTTTTGACTCAATTAAACATCTGGATATTTTAAATTAATGGAAAATATGTGATTTACCGTCAGTGATTTGTTAATCTTGTCTCTCTGTCTCAACCTGTTAATTATTATTGTTTTATGCTGTCGGCTCACGGTGTTATTAACCAACTACAAGTCACATATTAAACCCTGTCGGCGTTATCTGTTGACCAGGCTGCACAGGTTAGATGTAAACACGTCAAACCGAACCAGCGGCTGTCACACGAACACGCCTGTGATGCGACGGGCTCCTGCTTTCATGCACGCGGCGACATCTGCAGCGAGAAGGCAACAAAGAAGAAGCAATCACATGCTATTTCGGATCAATCAGAGGTGGTCATGCCGCTGTGAGATAATTCAAACTTGGCCTACGAGCCTCTCCAGAGTCTTCTTGGAAAACCGCTATTTCTTTTCTGGAAATGCCTCCTCCCTGTCCCTGAAAACCCATTTCAGATTTACTTTGGCCAAAACAAGCCATGATTCACTTCCAGCCAACGCCGCCGCCGCTAAAACTGCAACCCATTTTCCCTGAAGTCCTCTGCCAAATAGCAGAGCGTGTGGAAATTTGTGTCTGGTCTGAATAATCTTTCTGCAACTTGTCTGCCTTCCTCCAAATTGACCCATCACCCATTGTTTTCTGTGTTTGGCCTCTTCACGCCCACAATTGAGCAGGGGACGCTGTGCGCTTGAACTACGCCCACGCTCCTGTCTCCCAGCGAGTGGACAAACATGTTATTTCCCAAATCAGAAATCCATTTGCAACTTCTTGAAAAACACTTCCCACACAGTCGAAAAAGGTATTGAGAGCTGCACAAGAGCAGCCCTGCAGGACAGAACTACACACACACACACAGACACACACACACACTTCAGTTTTAGGGTCCTCAGCAGCCATCGCAAGCCGCTACTTTACGGAAAATCACAACTGAACAAAGGAAAAGCGGACAAAGGGAAACAGGCCCGCGGCTGCTGAATGTGCTGCACCAACGCTGCAATTTGACTGCTGCCGGATCAGCGTTGCTCCTGTAACATCGCTGTGATTACATTTAAAATGTTAATCCCCCCCCCACACATGCTGTTTGCAAAACAAAACATATCAATCAGTCGAAACAGCTGAGACATTTGTCCGGTATTCAGCAGTTAAATGTCTTTCCATGGAGTGTTTTGAAGTCTGAGGACTAACCCCGATGACACCTAACGCTATCTTAGCATGCTTATAATGGCGCTAGCATGCTAACAGGCTAAAGGTTAGCATGCAAATATGGAAATTTTGAGACAGACTTTAAAGGGTTAAAATGTACACATTACCAATGTTGCAGAGAATTTTTGAGTTAGAATTGAAATTTTTTTGCCCTTTTTTTTGGTGCAAACTCAAATTTCCCTGACTTTCTGCTGTTCTTAAATGCACCACATCCCGGTAACAAGCAACCAGCAGTCGGTAGCCGTGACTGTGTCGTGTTTAGCACCAGTGTGACCCACGTTACAGGCCGTTTTGTGAAAGGTGATGCCGCCAGTTTGCATTCGCGCATCGACACTGTGGAGCTCAAGCTTCAGGTGGAGGATCGTCACCTGCTGCAAAACCCAAAGTGAAGCTGCGAGAGCTGCAAAGTTGCTCTTGTTGGGAGCTGAACAATGAGCTGTTGAGTCTCTTTAGGTTCGTCACTACGACTGACACCTTTGCGCGCACAATGGTTTCACGTGTTACTGTAAAATCATCCGCTGCAGTTTCTGAAAGAGCTCTCCTCATAGCCCCCTGGTCTCTGAGAGTTAATGCTTGGATTCACCAGTAACATTGTGACCTTTCCTGTGCCGCCACCCTCAGGACAAACTTCATTCGGAGGAGCTGCATGTTCTTTAAATCCTTTCATCTGGTTTCTTCTCTGGTGTATTCAACATTACTGATCACAGAGCAGCTTTAGACTTTTAGTTTGTCTCTGGATAGAGAATTGTCCGTCCACAAGCCACAAAATTACCACAATAACACCCAACGTTCAATTCTCAGTGTCATCATGCAGGACTTTTATGCATTTGAGAGTCTGTACGGTAGAAAAGCATCAAGAAGAAATCAAACGAACCCTCAATACACCCACAGGCCTGTCCTGAGGCTTTGCTGCAGCTGTATCGTCCAAAAACAAAAACCAAAATGCTAAAATCAGTTTCTGGAAAACAATCAAATAGACTATGAAGTTGCAAAACAATGCTTCATTTCATATTGTTACCATCCAGTTTGCTGACTGCGCTGGAAAATCAATTCTCACTGCTTTTTTTTTTTTTTTTTTTAGACTTATCGAAGCGAAAACTGACCTCGTGAGACGTCGTCTTGCTTCGTCAGGTCGATATCAAATAGCTTCACGTAAACGAGATTTGAGCCCCCGATACACGAGGTGCAGATCTGCAGCCCTGTCAGGTTAACTCGGCGTCTGAGCGGCTGCTTGACAGACGCAGAGGTCGAGTTTCTCTACCTGCAGCGCGGCGACACCTGCACTGCGCTCACACAGATTACACATGGATGCGGAGAGACGCTTTAAGAGGTCGCTCTTACGTCTCCTCCGCTGTCTTTGAGGCCCAGGATGTTTGGGTGCTGAGACAGGTGCACCACAGCGTCCAGCGGCAGCTCCAGGCCCGTGTTGGCCGGCACGTTGTACAGAACCACCGGCACCGGGCTGCTGTCGGCCACCTGCAGGAGAGAAACAGCAAAGAGCCTGTAAATACACCTGTTTGAGTCGAACTTTTGCAGATAGTTTGGTTGTTTTGAAGTGTTTTTGTATGAGGTGCTTATCCCCAGTCGGTAAATGGTGCTCAGCACACCTCCAGTTTATGTGCACACTATATTTTTAATGTTTTAACAGCTTTTTTCAGATGGGAAACTGAAACTCTTATATCCACAGTGCCTTCTTAAAATCCACCAAACTCCACTTAGAAAATCATCAATTTTACCTCACAGAAGACAGGAGCAGCTGGTCCACCGCTGCCTCGATTGGTTAACTTATTTTTGTCATTGTGGGGCTTCTGTGCATTAAAAGTTTAGTTTCTGTTCACCGAAATCAAGCTATGATTAAATCAAACTAAACGACTGATGCAGACGTAGACCAGCAGCTCCTGTGTCCTGCAGAGGTAAAATTCATCCTTTTGTCATAGGAGTCTGATGGATGGAAGTGAGAGAGATAACCGCTTCAGTTTGTTATTAGAAACATCCTCCAACATAAAGCAAACGACAGTGAGCGCTGACTGATATTGATTTGCCGCTGACCTCGTCCACAGCAGGACATTGCTGAGCTTCCTACACCAGCGCTCCTGCTGCTTCTCCGAACCGGGGGCGTGCTGACCTCCATCTACTGTAGGTAACACTAGATAAGCTCCTCATACAACCACACTTGAAAAAGCCTGATGATCCTTTTCATCTCGCTCATCATTTTCCCACACACTTCCCATCTTACTCAGCGTGTCTGAGCCTCCCTGAGCTGACAATGCTGCTGGGTTTTAGCTAAAATTTCAAAGTTTCTGTGGGTTTTAACAAAGTTTGTGAACAAACATATTAATAATGAGTCAAGCTGAGGACATTAATCATGAAAAACATTAAGAAAACAGTGATTTGTATGTAAAATACAAAGAGTGATTCATGTTTGAGGGCCATCAAGTCTCCAAAAGGTTATTTTTGGGTGGCGGTAGCTTTAGGATTAAGGTCCTCACAAGTACTTTAACTGTGTGTGCGTGTGTGTTTGTGAGACTGGTGTGTCAGACCGTCAGCTGACCTGCGTGAAGTGGCAGATCAGAGCGCGGCTGTCCATCTTGCCCTTGTAGAAGCAGGGCGTGACCACGAGGACGGCGTCGGCTCCGGCCGCCGCCATCTTCTCTGTGAGCTTGACGGTGGCGCCGGTGGCTGAACGGGCAGGGGGAGATGGAGATGGAGAGCTTTGCTGATGAAAACCAGACTTTTATCTGAGTTTGAAGGCTTACTTTCATTTTGCACTAGCTGCAGCAGTTTGATCCCTCAGTTCAATCCATTTCTATGGTGTGTTTTCAGTTTTTAAAACGCGCTCCCTTGATGTACACATATTACACGCGTGCCCTCATGTACAAGGCCTCCAGGTGTGCTCTATTATCCACATACATACTGCGTGTCGTATTTCTACTATTTAAACTAAACTAAGCAGGACGGCCTTAACCTCGGGTAAGAGGAGGACAGGCGGATTGGAAAAGACTGAAAATAAGGCGAAAAATGAAATAAACTGCAGAGAAGCGGCTGGAAAACAGGCCTTGGATTCAAAATCGGCCCCTCCGTTGGCGGCAAAGGCCGAGCAGGAAGCAGACAGTTTATGTAGCATTCATGTCCCTGGAATATTTACTGAATAAATATCTGTGAAATAAATGATGAGGTGAGAGCCCCCAGGAGGGTTTATAGGGTCTGTGAATGGAGGCAGGAAGGAGAACTGCGGAACAAGTTAATGCCTCCCCTGCCTCTGAAACGGCCGATACAGCTGCTGCCGACTCCATCCGACTTCGACTAGCGGCCCATACAAGTTAACGACACCACCGGCTCGTGATGAGCTTAGAAACCAAAGGTTGCTAATATCTGTGTGGGAAACTGAAACATTGGGGATCTCAGGACCACGAACACACACGCTTCATCATTCGTACATCTTTTAAAATGCAAATACCTCTGAATAAACAAACATTAGATGGAGGCAGGACACTGTAGGACATGCTCTTCTCTTTATATGTTTTGTTTTCTCCCTTTTGTGCCTCTAAAATCCTGCGTTCAGCCCAGATAAACTGATCAAAACATGCTTTTTCTTTAATCAGGAGAACTTTTGATAAACCTTTATTGCAGAAACATAAAATATTCTGTTTGAACTTTGTTTGTGGCATGAACAAACGTTTATGAGTGTGAGTTTGAGAATTCTGTGAATTAAAAAGTCACACAGAGAATAAAAAAGCAGCTTTTCAGATTTTAAAGGATAGTTTATATATTTTGACATGTGGTCATCTAAGGTGCTAATCAGTGTATTACCTCCAGCAGATGGTGGGCGGCAGGCCTCCAGTTTGAAGGAGCAGCAGGAGTACTGGTGTAGGAAGCCAAGCAATGTCATGCTGCGGACGGGGTCTGCAGCATGACATTGCTTGACTAGAATATTTTGCACTGATTTACTTTGCTGTCGACCACTTTTTCTGATATAAAACTAAAGCTGCTTGGCTCTCTTCAAACCCACCAGACTCCATTAACAAAAACACTAATTTTAGTTTGCAGCGCACAGCAGTTGCTGGTCTGCCCCTCTGCTTCAATCTGTCAGTTTGTTTGTGTTGTTGTGTGATTGTGGCGTTTTAGAACGGCTGTGTGGATTCACCAAAGTTACCACAATAACACCAATAAACTCAACGATCGAGGCAGCGGCAGACCAGCGACTCCTGTGCCCTGCAAGATACAATTAGTGTTTTTCTTAATGGAGTTTGGTGGGTTTGAAGCAAGAGATGCAGTTTATTGACAAAAGACTGGTCTGGCAGCAAGTTAAAGCTCTAAATATTAAAAAATAGCATTTACCACAAGTGATATTCATGTTTTTAGGTGTCTAAACTACATTTTGCCGCTTACTTCCTCCACAGCAGTACATTGCTTAGCTGCCCACACCAGCACTCCTGCAGCTTCTTTGAACTAGAGGTGTGCCTACAGCCGTCTACACATCATACACCCCCGTGTTCCTTTGATGTTGTACATTTAAGATGTTTATAGATGCAAACACTCAGACCTACATTCACAGCCTGATCCGGCCATCAGCAGTTTGTCCGCTGGCAGCGATCGCCTGACCGCCCTCACCACCTCCACCTGCTCCTCCTCCGTCAGGTACGGATACTCACCGTTGGAGCCCTGAACCACCAAACCTGCAACACAGAACACGTCATTTTGCCTTTTGTTTCCGCAGCAGAGGAGAAATCATCATCTGCGACTTCCCATCCTTCTCCCTCTCTTCCCTGTAAAACACCTCATATCAGTTGAATATTGTGACTAGAATAGCAGCAGTGCTAATAGACGTAGTTATGACAACAGTAACACTGGTCCAAGTATTAATAGCAGCAGCAGTGTTTAAATAATAACAGCTGTAATGTTGATGATATCATTATATGTGATATTTGTTGTTGTTTATTTGCGCTTTATTTACTTTTGAAACACTTTTATTTTCATATTCTCGTATGATCTTTAGGTTTAATGCACCAAAACAGCAAAGTTCTACACCTACTTAAACCCACGCCTACTTAGGCAACAAACCTTACTCTTAATGCATCACTTACTGACAATAAATCCCCACATGTCATCTCAACTTGATAAATCACAAATGCAAAAATGATAATTAGGTAATATTTCTTATTTTATTGCATCATAATAAGAAAAAACAAATGAAAGTCCCTTTTTTTTTCACTTAAACTTATTCAAAATACCTGTGTACTGATTAGTGGTTATATTACAAGAAAAGAATAATATTAGAAGTTGCAGCAGTAAACAAAGTGGTGGAATTACAATATATAGGTTATTAGAATATTTTGTAGTAGTAATATTGTTTATAACATTTTAAAGTAATGCAAATATTAACACTGACGCCGTTAGACGAGTTACTGGAGTTGATGCAAAGGTTTTATCTGTAGTTACAGTTAAAAACCACCAGATGGCGACAAACTGCTGGAGGTGATTTTGTGTTTGTCCTCCCAGGCTGAACTTTGTCCTGTCTGTCAGGTCCCTAAACAAATACCGACCCACACCGGGCCCCTCAGCAGGTTGCACGAGACTTTAGAAATGTGCCTGATGCCCCAGATAAGTTCAGGTCTTACTGAAGACCTGCAGGTTATGTTTAAACTGGTATTCTCTCAGGGAGTAACTCCACCAAACACTAAAGAAGTTAACTTTAAGTCAAGCTTATGAAAGTGTGCAGCACCCGGATGACCCTGCCCCTCTCGGTGACCCCTGCACCTCCAGGTTTAGGTGCATATCTGGGGTTTTATGCGCTAATTTGCGCTCTGACCTCTGAATGGTATCTTAGCGTATTTCTGCAGGTTTTCCTCCAGCTTCCGGTAGTCCACGTCCTCCTTGGCAGCGAAAGGGGTGGCAATGGGCGGGTAAATCCCGCTGAGGTCCAGCCTGGCTGCTGCCGTGGAGCTCCGGGTGTGTTTCCATGCTGGCATGTGAGCTCCTCTGAGCAGGGGACTCAGACCTCTCCATGCCCGTGCGCAGAGCATTGTGACGCGGACACGGTGGCCGGGCTGCTCGCTGTCTGCGTGCTGGGACTCTGTGCAGCTGCTGCAACCGAGCAGGGTTAATCACTAACCCGCTTTTGTAAATATTGACCTAAATTTGTGATTTCGGAGCAACTTTGAGACCCAACTCCACCGCTCTTCCTCGGTTCATGCGGGTTCGTGCGGGGTTTTAAAAACCTGCGTTTTGCTCTGCGCGGTGTTGAAATGCGCGTTATATTCTGCTAATTTCACACGGTTGCCTGCATGGGAGATAATAATATTCAGCTGACACCTTTGTTATGACTGTCAGTCGGCTACAGTTAGCAGTTTGCACGTTAGCAAAGTTTGCTGCTGCGCCGAATCCGAAGCTCCGCCCAGCGGTAATAAGGGTTGAGCAACCACAACCACGTCCCAGGACGTCAGAAGGGGGCGTGCAGGTCTCATCTTCCGGTCAAACGGGTGTCTGATAATATTCATGCTGCAGGAGCAACTGTGATTCAAGCTAAGTTTAAGCTAAATTTGATGAAACTAAACCCTGAACTATTAAAACCCAGTTTTAGATTATTAGGTATTAAGATATACAGTTGCTGGTGCGGTCCCCACCACAGTGCCCTTGGGCAAGAAGCTTAAATATCATCTACCTTCAACATCAACAGACAAATCAGAGTTAACCCCAGGAGGTGACCCGACTTCTTGCTAACCCTGAAAATCAGATCTGTTATTATATAAAATATTTATTATAGAGGTGTCCTGGATTTAAGGAATATTATAGGAATACTACAGGCAGCAGCGTGTCTCTATGATCCTCTCTCTCTTCTGCAACTACACACTGCTGCTTGTCATTCCGATCATGAAGGTGGCTCTGGTTTACAGAGTATAAAGGCTGCAAAACAGTATAAATTTTAGTATTTATAGTTTGTAGTTTGGAGAATATTATAGATGCGAGATGAAACAGAGACGTGAGATGGATTTATCACCCAGCACAGTTAGGAGGCTCACATTTCAGAGCTGCAGTCGTGGTCTCAGACTCCAACTTGAAGACCCTCGGGCAGATAAATTATCAATGAATCATGAGCATGTTCAACTCAACAGCCCCTCTGCTCCTGTACGCTCTACGCTGCTACGGTGTGGAGTAAGGGGGGTGGCGGGTTAATAAGAGGGATGCATTTTCCTAAGAAGAGTGATGACCCCCCCCCCCAATCACCTTCCTGGTGAATAATGAAAGAAATGACCAAATTATGAGGAATAGAGATGATTATGAGGAAAAGGCTGATTATTGTGTCTGTAATAGAGAAATTAGGTCATCACAATTACATGACAATGACATATGAATGATGGTAATTTAGTTTTATACTGAAAGTGATGTGAAAAGCAAACCTGATATATTATCTTGTTAATGTGACACGCACAGTTTGTGGCTGTGATGCGGCTTCTCATAGCCTTTACACCACCGCCACCGTGTGGAGGAACGTGTGAGCTCTCGGGGTTTCCTGCAGTTTGTGCCACTAAATCAGCTCCGGTGGATGCAAATGAAATGCAAAGCAAAGCTCGGCTGTGCATTGGTTTAATTATCAGAATCACTCTCAGTGAGTCAGTCATTCATGCTGAGAATAAAAACAAATGTACAGAAGACGGACATTTAACTTTTTAACCATTTAACCGTTCATACAAACACCCAGCCCGATGCTTTATAAGGCGAAATGCAAAATAAATAAATAAAATTATAATAAATGTTGGGCCTCATACAGACAACAGGCCCCCGACAAGGTTTACGACCTGAGGTCTGATACAGATCAAAGAGTGCAGACCAACCAAATGGCTGCTCTCTTTGTCTAAGACCTGGGAGCCAGGTCACAAAGGTATGCAGGACACCTCCATCCCCATTCACTCTGCTGCCCCCCTGCTGGGTGCAGCCCCCAGTTGGACGGAGCCATTAGCATCCTGGCTGCTCCTTATCTTAGACCTATGGGCCAGAGCACACAGGAGTGGGGGACACCTCCGCCCCTACCTGCTCGGCCACCCCCCTGGTGAGCGCTGGCCCCCAAACGGCACGGGAACCACCAACACCCCGCTCCATTTGTCTCAGATCAAAGGGCCAGACCAGGAAGGAGCACAGGCTATCTCCGTCCTAACCCCCTCTGTCGCCCCCCCCCCCCGGTGGGTGCGGACTCCCATTGGACAATAACCGCCAGCACCCTGCTGTGCGGCCAGATGTTTGCAGGTATATTACCTGCCCTAACCCTCCTAGTCACGATGCAAAAGGGAGTGAACCACCGCTTCAAACCGCTTCCAGTCTGTTTCTAGTCGGCTTCCACACGGATCCGAAGGAGAGTCGCCGCCGCCGCAGACGCTGTCGCCGCAGACGCCGTCGCCGCCAGCGCTCTCAATAAAGTACCGGCAGACCCAACTTGCCACTTCCCGCTGATCGCGGAGGATTGCCTGGCCGCCGCCGCCATGGACGCCGCCGCCGCCAGTGCTCAAAGTACCTGCAGAAGGAAGAAAGGACCGCCGCGTCTTTCTTCAACCTTTGCAACCCGCCGACAGAGCGACACGGCCCACCGTCGTCATCCGAGCCGAGGAACCGAGCCGGACCCAAAGACGGATCTCACACATCTCCCTGCTTCGTAGGCACGTAAGAGGCTTGATTTGGGCAGAGGTAGTTTTAAGTGTGTTTTCTATACAATTTTATTGTATAAGTTAAGTTAACGGACTACAAGTCCCGCGCTTTGTATTAATGGACCAAGCGTCACATTCCTCACATATCTCTTTGATCGGGCGTACTACGGTCTAACGACCGGAGCCCGAAGAATTTTTCTTTATGTGCTGTGTTTTCCCTTCTTGCCCCCCCTTTAACCGACACGCACATACATACCGGGTATACACCGGTGAAAACTAATTTTTCAGAGACACACAGGCTAAGCTCACAGACGCCACTAGCCGTTGTCTTTTTCAAACCTCGCGGTCATTCCCTCTGACCGAAGCTCTTGCGTGACGTACTCCCTCTCCTCCCTTACGTCCGCAACCTCACCCCTCCTCTTTTACACACACACACAGACACACACAGACACACACACACACAGACACATACACACACGCACACACACACTTGTATAATCTAGAATAGATACATGATGGATGTCTATTGATTGAGGTGTTATCGATTATTAATTGATATCATTGATTTTAATAAATTCTGTTATGTTTTAAAGAGAAGTTGTCTGCATTGTTTGTACAAGTGTTGTTGTAAAGGCTGGTTAAAAGTTCTTATTAATAATAATATTCTTTCTATTAATAATTATCATAGATAATTATTAATTTTTGCTAATAACCTACTCCTATAAGGCACAACAAATGATGCCTATGCGAAGCACAACATAAATGTAACAATAAAAAGGTTAAAATCAGCCCATAAATGTAATTAGAGTAAAATAAAATCAACAAAACGATGATTTAAACTTAAAAACTGAGGTTGTAACATTCCTCCAGATTAAAAGCCACATTAAAAACACATCTTTTTAACAGAGTGTTGCCAATCTAAGGTCCAGGAGCAGTTCAGGGGCATTTAAAACATGCAGCAGGCTCACTGGTGCTTTTCTGGGACATTTAGAATAACAGCGACCTTTGTGATTTCCATAAACTCTGATGCAGGGAGCAACAAAGTCATGTAAAGCTTCATAAATACATAAAGGGACTTAAAAATCAATTCAAAGAGATGCACAGTGATGTAATGTATGAAGGTATAAACATATTAATTACTGACGTTCATGGTTTAAACAAGGCCTTTTGGTTCCACTTAAGGGAAATCTTTATTAAAAGTCTTGTTTTCCCAATTTTGACATGACAGATTCCCTCGTGCACGAAGCCAGGTCCTTAAAAGAAGCGGTTTTCCCTGCCTGGTGTGCAGGATCCAGGCACTCATCCAGCACTTTAAGGACGAACTGGAAACACACCAGCGCGTCACGAATGTGTGTGCGAGCAGGTTGAATGAGTGGGGCGGAAAACAGGTGCAGATGTCTGCAGCGCATGCGCACAACACGACCATCCGGTGGTGCTGCTGAGCTCGCTGCATGAGGGGGCATCGCTGTCTCAGCACAGCAGAACATCATAATGAGATGATGAGAGGCACGTGTGTCAGCGGGGTGATTTGAGGATGTGAACAGGTGTGAGCGTCAGGTGATTAGGGCTGAGCTTTAAGGTCTTTCTCTTCTGCCTAACTGAGCGCAATGACCCAGCGTCCTCTGAATCCTAAGGAGAGATGCTTCACTGCTTCCTTCCTCGTCTCCTTTAGCATCACCCTTTACCAAAGGGAAGGAGCAATGCACCACTGACCAGCATCAATAACAAAGCCTAAAGGGCATGCACCCTGGTCGCATTTTAGAGCAATAGTTTTAGTCTTAAGATGAAAATTTAAATTAGTTTTAGTCACATTTGAATCACTTTTATCCTTTATTGTTTTAGGTTTTAGTCAGTGACACCTCTCTCTGATTAAATCAGACTAATACATGGAAAACTGGACTCAAAGTGACTGTTTCAAGCTGAAATTCGCAGAGCAGCATTTTACCTTGTGCGTTTGCTTGTGAGTTTGCTGAGCTAACCTGGGCGGCCCGCTAACAAAGTCACCACATTTTGACTTTTTATACCAAAATTAGCATGAAGCATAAAACCACCCGTTGTTCCCCGGTAGTGTTACCGGTTAATCAGCTGTTTAGTCTGCTTGCGTCAGAGCATCACGGCCAGAAAATGGTCGTCTGACACGGGTTTGAATCCCGATTGTACCCTTTCACACTGACGACAAAAGCCAGATGTTAGCAGGTGTGAGTGGATTAGCAAACTCAAACTCTCGGTTAGCTAACTTAGCATGTGCTTATTAGCATGCTTCTTCTGTCTCTCCTTCGTTTTCATTTCTGCTGAATTATGAATAAAGCTCTGTCCTGTTTTTCTGTTGAAGCTGTCACATTGCCATCAACTTGCTGCGGGTTCTATGGCGTCATCATATCGGACTCTGACAGCCTCGGTCTCCTTCTGTCGTAGCTTCTATCGTCACATATCTATGTTTAGCTTGCCAACATCTCACTGTGGCCTCTGCTCAGTTACTTCCTGTTTTATTTTGTAGGAATGTTTCCTTGGGTGTCTTTGTTTACCTACTTCCTGTCTTTTTCCCGCCTGTTTTCACTGTCACCTGCGTGTCATTAGCCTTCCCTTCCTGCTGTATTAATACTACGTGTCTTTCCAGTTTGTCTTCGTACCTTGAATCTTCATCCAAACCCATGTTTCCAAGTGTTTCCTTTGTGCCATCTTCAATCTGTTTTCTTGAACACATTTCTTGTAGTTTCAACTCCGTCCATCCCATTATGGATTAGTTTGCCCGTCGGACTGCCTTCTCTGACCGTGACCTCTTCCATTAAAGCCGGGGAAAAGTGACCGCAGCCCAGGATTGGTGGTAAAGTGTGAGGACATCTGGTGGACAGGTGGAGAACGGCAGGTCTGGAACACCTGTTGGGGAAAGTGAGCGGTGGATTGAGTGTAATCCAGGAGTAACATACTTTAGATCCCACAACTGACTCAGTTTCAACACTGTTTAGTTTCAGGTGAGCACCAATGAGGAAGATCTACATTCTTCACCTCACCTTGCTTATTCCAGGCTGGTGTTGGAGGTCAGGAGACGTTGTTCAGACAATAACATCAGAAACACAGTTACACCAAACGCTGAAGAAGACGTGCGTGCGGTAAACAGCCTCTGATTGTCGATGCTTTGGGACTACATTTCTCAACTTAGAGTTCATTTTTGCTTTTATTTAAAAGAGAATAAATCTCCAAATGTCGAGTTAAATCCACATTTTGTTCACCGTGTTTTCTTCTTTTAGTTTCTTCTTGTGACATACTGAATAAATCAAACAACAGGCTGTTTTAGAGCCACTACAAATCGCAAAAATGACACCTTTCCAGTGAAAATAATGCGTAAAAACAACTTTGCTGCGTTCTTGTTATAACTAACAGTACTATGAATGGTAATGAATAATATGCTAACCCCTTATAAATCAATTATCAGCCAATAATAAGAAAAGGTTTGTGGTTATGGGGTGTCAAATACATTTAGGTTAATCATCTCTATGCGGAAGTATTGCAGTTATATATAATTATTATAGGAAGTGATTTATTACCCATAGATGACTCATAAGGGCATCTTATAAACTACTCAAGTCAGTGTTAACAACCATCTTTATATTAGAAATAAAGGTGGAGTGATAGATGACAAACTCTATTAATTAATAACTAGAAACCTTTCAGTCAGATCAATACTGATATTATTGTTAAATATGATCACGTCACAGTAAACTTACATCACACACACACTCATACACACACCACCACCACAAGTGTGTAAGTGACACAACAGACATGGTGGACTCCAATCAGCAGCTGAGCTCAGTAAACAAACATTACTACACTGCTTGTTAGTCATTTTTCATGGCTGCGAGCTCGAGGCTATTATTAGAAAGTTACGTCACGGCACCGTGGAGCGCGCATCTCTGTCTCAGCACAGCGGAACATCATAATCAGCGCCGTTAGCGGACAGCCGCGAGTCCCTCCTCCTCCCACATGGACCGGAACCACGCAGCACCACGTGACCCGGGAGCCCTGGACTGAACGAGCATCTCACACCGCATCATGGCTGCGGAGGATGCGGCCGCGCGGTTCCGAAGCGGAGCCCTGCTCTCCCGCGGGGCGCCGCTCTCGCCGTCCCGCCTGCTGCTGCTCTCCCTGTCCGCCTGCTCTCTGCTCCCCGCCCCGGCGCTCGGCTTGCTCGGCTTTCGGCCGGAGGAGACCGGGGCGGAGCTGTCCGTGGAGGACGGGGTGCTGAAAGCGACCGAGGGGACCCGCTTCATGCTGCGGGTTTATTACTCCACCTCCACGCAGAGGCTCAACCGCACCGCGGGGACTCGCGCCAACAACGCCGCGCCCTGGATCGCCTTCATCGAGGAGCCAACTCCCGGGCGAGAGGGACAAGTTCACCCAAAGCGGAACATGTGCATGGACAAGAACGCCAGGACGTCCGACATCGAGGTTTTGGGTTCTTTCAAGTCTGCTTCCAGTCAGAACTCGGTGCTGGTGGAGCTGCTGGCCAAAGACCTGCGCAGGGGGGAGAAGATCAAATACTACTCCATGTGCGCTTTCGACGGATCCAAGTGGGAACACTACCGGACACGGGATTTCTGGGTGGCCGTGGCGGAGCGCTCGGCCGTCCCGGAGCTCTGGCTGCAGGTGTTGGTGTCCGTCCTGCTGCTCGGGCTGTCAGCTCTGTTCAGCGGGCTGAACCTGAGCCTGCTGGCGCTGGACCCGGTGGAGCTGCAGGTGCTCCAGAACAGCGGCACCGACAAGGAGCAGAACTACGCGCGCAAAATCGAGTCTGTGCGTCGGCACGGTAACTACGTCCTCTGCACTCTGCTGCTGGGGACCGCGATCATCAACGCCTCGCTCGCGGTGTGGATGTGCCAGATCCTGGGCATGACCTGGCTCTCCACGGTCATCTGCGCCTTCGGCATTTTCTTCATCGGGGAAATCCTTCCGCACTCGGTGGCGTCGCGTCACGGTCTGGCCATCGCCTCCAAAACCATCTGGGTGACTCGGCTGCTGATGGTGCTCTCCTTCCCCATCTCCTACCCCATCAGCAAACTGCTGGACCTCATCCTCAACCAGGAGATCTCCAACTTTTACACCAGAGAGAAACTCCTGGAGATGCTGCGCGTCACGGACCCGTACCACGACCTGGTCAAAGAGGAGCTCAACATCATCCAGGGAGCGCTGGAGCTGCGCACCAAAACCGTGGAGGACGTCCTGACTCCGCTCACCGACTGCTTCATGCTGGCCTCGGACGTCGTGCTGGACTTCAACACCATGTCGGATATCATGCAGAGCGGGTACACGAGGATACCGGTGTTTGAGAACGAGCGGTCCAACATCGTGGACATCCTGTTCGTCAAGGACCTCGCGTTCGTGGACCCGGACGACTGCACCCCGCTGAAGACCATCACCCAGTTCTACAAACACCCGCTGCACTGCGTCTTCAACGACACCAAACTGGACGCCATGCTGGAGGAGTTCAAGAAAGGTGAGGAGGGCGAGCGGGGGGTCAGTGTGTGTGTGTGCGTGCGCGCGCGTGCGTGTGTTTATGCGCCAAGTTGCATTATTTAGGTCAAATACACGTCATCCAAGATTACAGTATAATTTATATAGCTGCAGCCACGTTGCAAAATACAGTTTTAAACCGTTTTTATCAGTTTTTATCGGAGAGAAGCTGCTAAACTGTTTATTCTGTAATCTAATGTGATGTTATTGATACAAAACCAACCAATCACAGCTCATCATGAACACACATGACTGCTTAGACGGTATTGATGCAGTGATTGTATTAATAATGATATTTATTCCGTCTGCGCTGGTCTGGCAGCTGTGGTGCCAGAGCTGGCATGAGCCCACCTGGAGGCTGGCATCAGGCGGTAGTAACCATGGTAACCTTTTTAGGTGAGGGTGCAAGGCGCCAACTCGTGAGCAAATGGAGAGCTGAAATCAAATCAGGCACGAGAGTTTGGGAGGCTTGAATTCCTGATTGTACTCACCTGGAGGTGATACAGGACTTGATTTGATAGCGCGAAAAGCCAATTATGACCGAGCGCTTTGATTGGCCGAATGGTGCTTAGCAGGTTAATGATGGTTAGGACCACGTGGCCCAGGAAGCCTGCTTGATTAAAGGCAAACTTGTGTGACCAATGCAGACGATATGGACTGCCATGTATTTGTTATGGGAGCAGATTGTTATTCCAAGTGTCTGACACCTTCATGGAGATGACCCGAACATCTGTTCTTCGCAGTTACATCGTTATGCTCGAGCCCGACAGACTCCAGTCCAAATAATGGTAATTTAACCGCTCAGAGCATCGTAAAACTCACTGAATTCGAACCAGACAGAAGCAAAAGAAACGTCATTGTCATCGTCAGGACACAGAAACATGAGAAAATAAGGTCCAGGTTGAAAAACATCTCACGTATACTATCGTTTTACCACGTTTGTCTCGCCGTTAACGTTTCAAATTAAAGGTGAAAGTCAAGAGACGGAGTTTCTTCTGTTCAGAGACACGTGTTCAAATGAATTTAACCCAGTGACGGGGACACGACATTGAAAACACTCACAGTTGGGAAACTCTTTTAAGGAACAAAACAACTTTTAAGGAATTTAGGACGTTCGAGTGCTTGGGAAGGCTGCAAACATCCAAACAGACAGCTGAGGAGCCTCTGTCTGCTCCTTTAAGGGCTGCGTGTGAGCTTAACGGTCAGATATTGTGCCTGTAAATAAGCCGGACGGGAGCTGGCAGCCTGCACAGCCCCTCCCTGCACCCGATGAAAGGAGCGAGACCCAGTGCTGCTGCAGCAGAACGGCCTCGTCTCCCGCATGGGCTCAGCCGCTACTCCTGCTTTACTGTGGAGTTTTAAATGGGTGGGGTGCCCGCCGGCCAATCGCAGGCCTCGCTGCTCAGCGCTGCCTTGCTGCATGTTCGGGGAGCCTGCGGAGTCAGCGTTTCTCTGCAGGGTTTGTGGTGAGGACAGGAGGGAGAGACGGAGGTAAACAGAGAAGGACACCTTGAGCGAGGCTGCGTCTGTTTACAGGAAACAGCTCAAATATTTACTTTTTTTTTTTAAAATTTGGGTTATTTCTATGACCACTGAGGGAAAATGTGGCCTCACACAAAGGCCGTAGTTTCGAGATAAGCATCAAAATGCATCAAAATGACTTTCATAAACACAGAGATGGTCGAGTTTTCTGTTTCTGTGAAAGGTGCGGCTCCAAAATCTGAGCTGGTGATCTTAGAAATCCATCACCCAGCCAGCGGAAAGCATGATCTCTGTACTTTGTGTGTTTAAATGCAGTCAGATGAATCCTGTGTCGCCGTGCCACAGAGGGGTGTGTTGCTCTCTCTCTCTCTCTCTCTCTACTCTGTATGACAACACTTTCAGGCACTGCGGCAGGAAAACACACGTCCCCCCCGTTCATTTCAATGAGACCCCTGCAGCAGTGCAACACGGTGCAAACAGCTGTGCAGAGTTTAAGCTGTATTTCCGCTCCTGTCTGTGCCGATTAGCAACACGCCCATGATTCCACCCATGATCTGGTTAGCTGCATCTGTTCCCTGATCTGTTCCTGATACTGAGTTTAAAGGGAAAAGACTCACCGATCGCCAATATGGCAGCCGGTGTAGTGAAGATTTGAGCTGGAATGAAAACAGAGCCGTTCTCTGTGGGCCGTGCAGAGATGTGACTCTGCAAAGGATCCCAGAAGGCTGCTGTATTAACCAAAAAACTAAAATTAACTCATCTCTCCTCTTGGTCCCTTCAGGGGTCACCACAGCGACCTCCTCAGCCTGGCCTCTCTAACTCTATCTCCAAACATCTCACATGAGCCGTCCCTCTAACGTGCTCATTCCTGATCTGATCCATCCTGGTCGCACCCAAAGAAAACCTCAACATCTTCAGCTCTGCTACCTCCAGCTCCTCCTCCTGTCCTGTTCCTCTAAACCATGCAGCATCACCAGTCTCACCACGGTCCTGTAGACCTTTCCTTTCAGTCTTGCAGGTTCTCTTTCATCACACAACACACCTGACACCTTTCTCCACCCGCTCCATCCTGCCTCCACACGCCTCTTCACCTCTTTTCCACCCTCCCCGTTGCTCAGGACTGTTGACCCAAACTACCATTGAATCATCTATTTCAGTTAAATGTCCGCAGCTTCCAGTGACAACACTATATTAACGCATGCATTTGTTCAATGCATTTCACACATCGCAGCTGCTGATACAGACACGTTTGCATGCAAACTAACCTCAAATGTGTTGTTAGAGGCGTTTGAGAGCGGCGTGCATTGGCCAGTTTGGCTCATAGACGGCCATTGATCGGTGATTAGTGTCAGAAAACATGATCAGCTCTAACTCAGGGTTGACTGATGTGATTCAGTGTGCAGAGTGTTCTGGAGGAGAAACCCTGGTTGCACCCGGGCTAAACTGTCAAATGAATACATTCAGCAGTGGCGCAGGCCTCGGCTACGCGTTTTGATGATAATTCACTACATGAACCCCAGAAACCTCCACAGCAAATCAAATCCATGCAGGAAGAGCTCGTTAGCTGCAGTAAAGGTTGGACAGGAGGAGCAGGTTGTGGAGAACAAGTCATGTCTTCGCCTGCCAAGAGTTAGTGAAAGACTGATTTCACTACATTTAAAGAGACTGCAGAGGTGTAGCGCAGTCAGACTACAGAGGGATCCTTTGGCTTGAATGTTAAGCAGCATGTCTGGCACGAACGAAGCCGGCCAAGTAACACCTTCCCCGCTGTGAACAACGGCAGCAGTAACGCGCTGGTACCGAGAACCTTTTCAGTGCCGCTGCAGGGGGGGTATTGTGTAGACACACACACACACACACGGGAAACTGAACAGTGAATGTTGCACACAAATCCTGGACCCGGAGTTTGCGTCCCTCTGCCAGGAAGCTAAAACCGGAGAACGAGTCTGGCTTTCAGCGACAAAATACACGACTAGGACAGCGTTTGCTCTGAAATATGGAAAATTAAAGTCTCAGCAAACCGAAGAAAGTTTCCAAAGAGGGAAATGAAGCACAAATCCTTCCTAGTTCAAACATTAGGAGGTACCAGGCTTGGTAAAAACCGACAAATGTAAATATTTATGTGATGTATTTTTATCTAAAACATGGTTTTAGGGTTTGCCACAGCTGCAGTGACAGCAGGATGTTATTTAAGCAGTTCCTGTATTGACAGATCGATTATCCTGCCCTTTCTACGGCCCTACCGCCGCACCATCAGCCTGTATTCCCTCGCTCTGAACCCCTCCCTCTCTCTGGCCTTGTCACAGTCTCCCCGGAGGCTGAGTATGAAATATTCAGAGTGCTCTGTTTCCGGTTTGTCTGCCTTCCATCTGCTCCCTCTGTGTTAAACGTTTACTTTCTCTTAAAACGCAGATGAGGAGTAGCATGGACAAGCTACTGATGCTACACTGCAGCGACACTGTGTGAGGTAGCCTCTCTTATTAAGCTCATTATTCATTACTTCAGTGCTTAAATGACCTCGCAGCCCGCGCCTCATCTGGCTGGAAACATGTTAAAGTGATCCTGTGCTAAGCTGCTAAACGCTAAAAAGGTCATAAACACATACAAAAATGCCCAAAACGCACCAGATCTCATTCGTCTACCTCTGAAAAGTTCAAACAAACTCTATTTGTCATTGGCTTCAGTAATACCATTGTGTTTTGGTAGAAGATTTAAAGGTCGTTATGCTAATTTCCAGGCGCGCATGCTAACTGCACATGGTGTTTCAGCCTACATCGTCCTGACTTCCATCTAATTATTGATTTTTTCAGTTTAAACGCTTCTTCTTCTTTCTCTGAACTATCATTTCTAACCACAGTCGCCCTGCGCGCTGCCTTTTATCACAGCAGACGGATTACTGACTTGTCATAACAGGAAAAGCACAGGTGTGGCTAACTAATCACGCCAGCTCTGCGTGCAGCCTCTTGTGCTGTTGGCGCTCACGGCCTGCCTACCTGACTACCGGGACACTTAAACAGACCCACGACACACGAAGCGATGCAGCAGCACTGAGGAACAAGAAATCAGGACTGTGAATGCAAAAACGTTGCTTTGAATCATTAAAAAGATGAATAATCCCACATTAATGTGCACCACATTGGATCTGTAATTAGTCCAGCAAGCTCAGAATGAAAGTTTCCCTCTGTGCCAACTGGGCTTTGCTGCAAAAAAGGTCAGTTTAAGCTAACGGTGACCCTGTTTTTCCAGGAGCGCGTCCCAGTTTCTTCCAGTAAGATGTAGTTTACACTGAGAACTACTTTCTACATAACCGAGTTTAAATAAAAGCAGTGAAAGCGGTCCTCCATGGATGGATTACACCGGCTGCAAAAGTGCAAACTCTGCCTTCACAGCTCAACACATCCAGCTATCAGTGTTTTTCCAGTCTGAATCAACTGAACTTGATTTTAAATTCTGGCAAACGTCCCAGAGACGGTGCGCAGATCGTCTGCATTTCCCTCTCTCGTGTAATCGTGGTGGTGTCTTTGGCTTTTCTGTGCAAACAGTAATCGGCCATTCGACTCCATAACGTGGGTTTTGTCGCTTAATGTGGAAACTGAAGAGGCTTGAGACATAAGAAGGAGAAGTGTGAAGCAGACGCTGGAGGAGAAACAGAGGTGTTGTTATTAAAGCTGCAGACTGCAGAACGTATAGCACATTAGCTGCTAAAGCTCTCTGCTCTGCCGCTCTCAGTCGATTTTGTATGTAAGGCTGACCTATTTAGCTGAATGCAGCTCTGCCAGAATTGTGTGCATTTGCCTGTGTGTGCACCGGTGTGTGTGTGTGTGTGTGTGTGTGTGTGTGTGTGAGAGAGGTAGTATTTGGCAGGCAGAGAGTGTCGGAGCAGGGAGAGAATCTCAGTTGAGGAGGTTGATCTGGAGCCAGACTGTTGAGGAGAAGCTGCAAACAAGGATTCACTGTGTTTCACTGTGTTTCACTGTGTTTCACTGTGTTTCACTGTGTGTGTGTGTGTGTGTGTGCAGGGTGCGCACGTGCATCTCTGCATACTCGTGCACGTGCGCTGCGTGAGCAGTAAAGTTGTGAATTATGCAACGGCGGAGGGGGTTCGAGTGATGCAACTCACAGCCGCTGCTGTCTGCAGTGCGGTGCCTCGTTAGCCCGTCAGACACATGTTGGCATCGGAGCAAACACACACACACACACACACACACACACACACACACACTCTTCCATCCGAATGAATTAGTCCCATTTGGGCAAAGACTCCTCCTCTGTGAAACGTCCCGAGCTAGCAGTGCATGGATTATTAATTATTCTATTAATCTTTGGAAACACCCTGGATATTATCCCCCTCAGTGAGCACACACACACACACACACACACACACACACACACACTCATCATCCTGGCTGCAAACACAGCCACAGCACTGCAGACTAAATGTCATCCGAGTGTATGGGATGGATTGCGTTTCTGCATCCAGTCACTGTGTGTGTGTGTGTGTGTGTGTGTTTTCCTCCCTGCTGTTACACCCACTCCATTCAGCTCCTGCTGCCGCTCCACTTACAGAACATCACGCCGCAGAGCTCCACTCCCACTCGGTGTGAGTCACAGCAACATGGACACCTGCGTTGTTATCCAGTGAATAAAAGCGAACGGGCGCAGTCAAACACAACATTCACACAGCACACAACAGCGACTAACTTCTGCATTATTGATGTTGGTAAACTGCAGATCACCTGAAAACAGCTCAAAAAAGGCTTTTACACTTAATTAATTAATTAATTAATTAATCTTCAATCTGGTTTGGATGGAGACCTGATTTAATGCATCATAATGAGTTTGAAATGTATTTATTTATTTGAATTTTTTATGATTTATTGTTTTAACACAACTCCTTTCTCTGTTAGCAGCGGCTGCGATTACTGCGATAAAACAAATATTAAAGTGCATTATCGTTTTTTATGAGCCTGCACTTAAAGTTTCAACGCTCACCTGTTGCATTCTGGGTAAAATTATGATTAAATTAGATTTACTGCTCTCCCCTCCAGGGAAGTCCCACCTGGCCATCGTGCAGCGAGTGAACAACGAGGGCGAGGGCGACCCGTTCTATGAGGTGATGGGCATCGTCACCCTGGAGGACGTCATCGAGGAGATCATCAAGTCAGAGATCCTGGATGAGACAGACCTTTACAGTATGCACACACACACACACACACACACACACACACACAATGCGTGAGATGTTTGGGCTCATTATAAACGATGTGTCGTCATTTTGTGCCGTCAGCTGATAATCGCACAAAGCGTCGCGTCTCTCACCACGAGCGGAAGCAGCAGGACTTCTCCATCTTCAAGCTGTCAGAGAACGAGATGAAAGTGAAGATCTCTCCTCAGCTCCTCCTGGCGACGCACCGCTTCCTCTCCACAGGTAGCAGCCAATCAGCTCGCCGCTGCGCGTCTGTGCAGAACGAAGAGACAGTAGAAATGAGGAAGGTCGTGCACACTGTGAACTTCTGTTTCTCTCAGGTTAAAGGTGGAAATTAAAGAGTTTGCTTATTAAATATGCAACGTTTCTGCACAAACGCATCTTTTTTCCAGATGCTGTTGTTAAAACACAAGAGTTTTAACTTTAAACCTTCTTGGAAAACATCTGGGGCACGCTCCACCAGAAGACTGCAGGCGTTTTGCCGCAGCTTCCAGGTTGAATGCACCTATTTTCCTTTAAACTGTGTGCAGCAGGCTGTCTCTGGATTGGTGGGTGTGTCAGAGGTGTTAGCCAATCAGCAGCCGACATATTGACACGGCAGCGCATAAAGATCTGAGTCAAACCTGCTTTAACAGCAGATGTTGCACGCGGTGCATTTAAGGTGTTAAGGACAGGGTTAAATGATGCCTTCATGAGTCACATGAACATTAAAATGCTCAGCGGCTGTGACGCTCTCCTCTCTCCGTCAGAGGTGGAGCCCTTCAAACCCGCTCACATCTCAGAGAAGATCTTGCTGAGGCTGATCAAACACCCCAGTGTGGTTCAGGAGCTCAAGTTCGATGAGAAGAACAAGCGAGCGCCGCAGCACTTCCTGTTCCAGCGCAACAAACCGGTGGACTACTTCATCCTGGTGCTGCAGGTAGCGGCAGATGATGCAAATGATAAAACATGTTGATCTTCCTCCAAACAGAAGCTGCTGCTCTCTCACAGCGTTTCCACATTTGTGTTTGTGCGCTCCTTCAGGGCCGAGTTGAGGTGGAGTTCGGTAAAGAGGCGCTGAAGTTTGAGAATGGAGCTTTTTCCTACTTTGGGGTACCTGCCATCATGCCAACAGGTACAAACACACACACACACACACACACACCTTTATATTAAACATCAACCCCTGCTTCGACCTCAACACCTGAATCGAATCCAAACTTTAACCCTTAAGTGAGACTAAACCCCAGTTCAGTCGCCTGGTTTCTCAAACACACTTAAATGTGCAAACCCGCTCCCACAGACACAGAAACACACTGCTCTACAGTGCCTCCAGGTGGCGTTTGTGTGTGCACTGCCCCTATTAAGGCAAAAATAAGGCTAAATACAACAAAAACAGAAGAGCTAGCAACAGCATGCTAATGTTAATATCTCTAATGCTAACTAAGATTACCTGGAAACTGGCTCAGCGGCAGTAGCTGCATCTGCTAATTCAAGTTTGAATCTCCAGGTTTAGGGAAGTGCAGCGCCCCCTACAGTAGAGGAGGGGAACGTTAAATATCAGCATCTGCCAGCAGCTTTTAGCAGCGCAGAGCTCAGATTCATTTGCTAGCCAGACCCTATAGAGCTCATATAGATATAGATTTCTTTTTAAATTAATTGCACACACAAATATATTGCATGCTGCATGGAAATCAAAAGCAGCTCAGTCCCAGAAAACACAGAAAATGTGAAAATCTCAGTATTTTCGGGTGAAATCCTGCATCGAAACCCCGCGGACGAACCAGACACTCCAGAAATCTTTAGTCCTGACGTTTAAATTGCTCCGAGCAACACTTCTGACCGCGGCTGATCGATGAACGCCAGTCGTCTGCACCTGTATATTTAGATTCAAAGTGTGCGCTCCCTGTCCAGTGCACAGGTCGCCCTCTCGCAGCAGCGGCCTGGACCGCTCCGAGTCGATGCTGTACGGAGGAAGCATGGGCCAGCTGAACGGCGGCGGGAACGTCTACCTGCCAGACTACTCCGTCAGACAGCTCACACATCTGCAGATCATCAAGGTAACGCCTGAGTGTCACATGACCGCTGCAGGCTGGGTTTTCTCCCTTTTCTGATTTCAGTAGAGGATCAGTTCAGGAAACAAATGATCGTATGTGCTTTTATGATTAAAGCTACACCGCAGGACTCGTTTCCAGCCAAACGAGTTCAGATAACTCACAGCATCTGCAGATGTAGGATGTGCAACACACGGTGAACCAGCTGTCCCTGGAGTCTTTGTGTGTAAATTGGACTCAAGGTGACTTGATTTTGTCACCTTTAATCCAATTTATGAGGCCGGCTTTAATCTAATTTCATTACTTTAAAGCGATTTTTGGCCTAAAGTTAAGTAAAACCAATAAAAACTTTAACATAAAGACTTAAACAACATTTAAATTAGCTGCCAAAGCTAACGCTGGACTGAGCAGCTGAGAGTCTGAAGGTGTTAAAGGGAATTTTCTGTACTTTCCCATGTTTTTATGTCTAAGTTAGCACTTGTTTTGCCACTTATGGACTCAAACAAGCGCTTTAAGTTGCAGCCTGCTGCAGTTTCAGTCAAAAGGGCGTTTTTACCCGACGATGGTGCAGCTACATTGGTAACTGTGCGGTGATCTGCTCATTGGACGATCACATTTAGCCAACACCAGTCTTAAATCTCTGCAGATTTACTTTTATTTGAGGATGATGTAATAATACCCACAATGCTCTGTGTGTCAGATCACTCGGAGCCACTACCAGAACGCAGTAACAGCCACCCGGATGGACAGCTCACCTCAGACGCCCGATGCCGACGCCCGTCTGACAGAGAGCAACACCCTGACCCCGGAGCCTCCGGCTGCAGAGCACGCCGCCACCTTAGTGCCCCCGCAGCAGCACACCACCACCGCCGCCACCCTCATGCCCCCGCCCAGAGAGCCGAGCAGGCCCGGCTCTGCGCGCACACGAGGGCAGCAGTCCAGCGTCCCGCACAGCACCTCGCTGCTCAACGAGAAGAACCGCATCGTCCGTGAGTACCCTCGCAGGGCAGAGCCAGACAGGAAGCAACAGCAGACTGGTGTCAATAAAAGATGATTTGAGGCGTCGCAGCTTGTTCTGAATCCATTAGGGGAAGATATTCAAGATGAGTGGAGTTCAGTAACCTCAGACGGCTCGAGCTGCAAAGAGGTGGATTTAAAACGCTGCAGTCTGAGGGGAGATAAACACGCCGACAGCCCCAATGTGAATGAGCTGAGAACATTAAGAAAAGATGGAAAGCTTCAATGTCCCGACGCATATCTGTGTGTTTTATATTTAACAGTTTGTTCCTGCGCTCCTTTATCTGAGGATTAACCCACGAGGACCGGCTTGACTTTGAGACGCTCAGACGTGTTGACAAAAGAGAGTCTGAGTTTGGTTTTTGGGATTAAAACTGAGGAAGTGATGCAAAAATGAGCCAATGGCAGCGTCAGCCCTGCCCTCGCACCTCCAGCCAACACACACACCTGTTCACACCAACCACAGCACGACGCTGCAGGATGTCTCAGCCATAAACCTCCACGCTACATTGCTACACATTCCTAATCATCACTTTGACTTTACGTTGCTTTACATACAGCACATTATTTATCAGGAATATTATAAATGCAAGACAAGAGTCAGCGTCAGATGAAGCCTCGGTGAGTCGGGCAGACTGCACCGCCACGTGCAGCGATCCTGCTGCTGCAGCGCCCTCTCTGCTGCCGGGGGATGCACAGGATCAAATATATCTTTATTCAACCCTGAGGGGCAATTAGAATGTCCAGCAGCAGCAGCACAACCATCAGATAAGCAATAAATAATAATAATAAACAATATGAAAATCACATTTAGTTGTTTATATAACTGGCAAACAGCAGCAGGGAGGGATGAGTCCTCAAATCAATGGACGCAGGCGGGAGGAGCTTGAACTCGCCGATCAGCCAGGACGGACTGGGAACTCCTTCAGAGGCTCAGTTGAGAAAGGTCACTCAAGGTCGCGGCTGCAGTTTTGCTGCACAGCTTGGCGACACGCAGCGAACTGAGTGGAAGCGAGCAAACGCATCGAACGACGTTTCCGCGATCACGCTGCACAAACTCAACAGCCTGATATTACAGCGGCACCCGCGTCCGGGCACATTATCCGGATAAGTAGATGCAAACACAATCCGAGCAGCCTGCACAACATCACGCTGACAGAGGCATTTGTTTACAGCAAATGAAAAAGGAAGGAAGGAAGGAAGTAAGGAGGCTGAAGCAAGCGTCTAATCAGCGATTAAAGGCCTAATCTCTGTCACGACGGCAGCAAAAATGCATCACTGAACACAGCTGTGTGGAAAATTAAAGATATGCATGTAAAACTAGCTGTTTGTGCAGCTGCTCTGCAGTAAACGAAGCTTAAGTCTTATGTAGCCGCAGAGTACTGCAACACACGAGACAAAATGACATAGTTTTACATGAAGAAATGAATAATTTACTATGTGTCATGTGCCGAATTAATAAGAGGGGACAAATAATTAAGGATTTGTTGTAAAAAGAGTTTCACAAGGTTTTTAAAGTGTCTCTAAACTCAACAAGTCACCAAATTCAGATTTTTTTAAAGGGAGTCTGGGGCTGAGACGCACAATGAGATGAAACAAACGTTTGAAATACTGATGCAACACCTTAAGTTAATTTTTAATTTAATTAAAAACTGTGTCTGAAGTATAACCACGTTTAATCACAAGATATATAATTAGCTTTAATTGAAATTCAACCACCTGCAGTCGGATCATCACGTCTAATGATTTACACATCGCAATGTACCATATGCCTTTGAGTCCAGGCTGGATCTGGTGGCAACGCAGTGTTTTCAGGCTCATTTAGGGATTACAGCATTTTAAAAAAGCAATATTTATAATTGTGGGCATCATAAATAAAAGCAGGGGCGTTCATTTACAAAGAGACACTGATTAAAGTCTCTCGCGAGCTGAGAAACGGTTTGACCGGCTGGTTTTGGCGTGCATGTTGCTCACGTGTGTCCTGACGCGTGCATCTGTTTGTGTGCTGCAGGGAGCAAGTCTGACGGCCAGAAGAGCCCCAGCGATTCGGTGTTTCTCCGGATGGATGAGATCCCCTACATCCGAGAGGACCGGTCTGAGTTGGACGCGCACACCGGTAACAGCTCACCGATTCTCTGGCAACGAAGCAATTGAGTTTCCTCAGACTGCAACTTCCTGGAAGTTGGTTGGCGAGACGTTGCCAGTTTCACCTTGTGCACAAACTCAGCTGAAAGTGACTTTAATGTTTCCTCCAACAGAGGCTGTTCATCATGGACGGGGTCATGAGTACCTCTCTCTCTCCCTCTCTCTCCCTCTCTCTCTGTCTCAGATATGGCCTCTGTTCCCATAGAAACGGACACGTCGCCTTTCATCAGCAGCTTGTCGCTGAGTGGCTCGGAGGACACGCTCGGCAAGAAGCTCCTGCTCAAACTCAGTCAGTCTCACACACACACGCACACACACACACACACACACACTCACACAAGTCTTTCTACCTTAACGAGGACCCTAATTAACACAATGCATTACCTGGATCCATAACCACTGAAACTAAATGCTACTTTGAAGCTGAAATGTCCTCACAGTGCAAAAATGTCCTGGTTTAAAACTGATGTAGGTCCTCACAAAGATGGCGCACACACACACACACACAGCACGGCATTTATTCACCAGCCTTTTCTATGCCCTTCTCTCTCCTTCCCTCTGCGCCATTCATTCACATGCAAACACGTCCACCATAGAAAACCCCAGTGCACCCCTGCACACACACACACACACAGTGCACCCTCCAAAACCCGCCACCCTCTTAAACTTGCATTATTGTTTGCATTTCGCCCACTTGGCATTCCCACGTTGTGCCCTAAAGGACCATTCCAGTGTTTTTTTGGCTGCCTAATGCACATAACTGCTGACCACCGAGCAGATCCCAGAAACTGCACACAGACCGGACGCAACCGACAAGAGTTTACAAGGTTTCACTGAAAGGACAGCCACTGATTCATGTTCACCTCGGCCTCAGAACTGATGCAGCGTCTGGGGCCGAGAGACGAACGTCTAAATCCTGAGTGCGCAGAGCATGACTCAGCACGCAGCTGACGCAGGCTCGCAGCACGAAAAGCACGAAATTAGGTTTGATTTTATTAAAATGTCTGAAAACGACATGACTTCTGCTGTGTTTCTGTAGTTTTCTGCTAGTAGCGGTCCTAAACTGACTCTGGATCAGCTGTAAGACACATTTCTGTGTGTCAGCAGCTTGATAAACTGACTCTGGATCAGCTGTAAGACACATTTCTGTGTGTCGGCAGCTTGATAAGCTGACTCTGGATCAGCTGTAAGACACATTTCTGTGTGTCGGCAGCTTGATAAACTGACTCTGGATCAGCTGTAAGACACATCTCTGTGTGTCGGCAGCTTGATAAACTGACTCTGGATCAGCTGTAAGACACATTTCTGTGCTCCTCTTTTCAGCCGCTGCTTGTTTTTAACTCTGTATCTGAAGCAGATGAAGGATTTCAGTCGTCGGACGTCTGGATCTGAAGTTATCAGAGAAACAAGCTGAGCAAACGTTAGCAGCAGCTCGGCTCGCCGCCCCTCCAGGACGTCCCGTGTGCGGCCGACAGCGTGGGAGAAACAGTGGTTTTTAAGGTGGAACTGCTTTATTCAGTGTTTCTCTGGGCTTGAATCAGCGGCTCTGACAGGAAGACAACAACTCCCAGCATCCCACGCTGCTGCACCACGTCACATGACTGTGCCTTGTTTTAATAGAGAGACCCAATTACATACTGTGCATTAACTGTTAGCGTCTCTTGTCTCCTCAGGCCACAAGAAGAGGAAAAAGTCCCGTGAAGGAGAGAAAACGCCAGAGGACAATTCAGAGCAGCCGCTGGTGAAAACCTAGCAGGGCGTGCGTGTGTGTGTGTGTGTGTGTGTGTGTGTGTGGACCCGAACACACCATCGTCCGGTGGTTCTTTAAGCTGTTTGTAAAGACGATGAGGTCGGTGAACGACAGCTATCAGAGTTTTATCTGAAAACAACTCACAGCCCGGCTGCAGGGGGTCGTACAGTGGACCCGTCACGGACGAATGCACTGTCAGCACGTGGATGGAAGATACCATGTTATCAGCAGGCTGGGGGGGGGGGGCAGCTTTGGCAATATGCATTAAACTGTAGCTTCTCATCTTCACGGGTGATGCTCGTCCGTCAGCGACTGACTGTGAATGTAAAAGGTTTGTGGTATAAAATAGTTTTTCTACACCTCACACCCTCCTCGTGTGATCACTTCTCCGCCGGAGCTCAATGGAAACGGAAGGTACGCGGGAAACGGACGGAAGACACCAAAGACGCCGCTGTTTTGCGCAAACTGCTGCAAGACGGGGCAAGTAAACCGGCTGCTGAGCGTCCGTGCTTTTAATTTGAAAGATCGATTGATTTAATCCTCATTTCCTGCTAATTATATCTGCCATGGCATGCGTGCTGATGGGGGTTAAGTGTATTTTCTGGTTTCCAGGTTGTGAAGCGTAGACTCAGAGCAGGATTTGCTTTTATCTATACTTTAAATATGACTAAAGGATGTTTGTAGAGCAGAGAGGGGACGTTTTAAACTTGAACGAGAGAGTTTTTCATCAAAAGCGAACAACTTTTTCGCGTTTTAACGCCGCGATACATCAGACAGCAGGCCTCTAAGTTCTCTCAAGTGTCTGTCTGCACCAAGCGTCACTCCTGCCTGCGGTATAATCACAGATCCAACAGATGTAAAATGCATGCTTACCTCAAAAAAACCGCCCATTTGCATAAAAAGCAAAATATATTTTGATAGATTTTAAACATATTTGAATTCATCTCTCAGGCCCCAGTTTGGGCGGCCCTCCTATAGAAGATGCTTCCGATCACGACGTGCATGTTGGATTGCTGCTGATTGATCGTCCACCTCGCTGATAGCCATGCTCCATTCTTCTTTGTGGTGAAACTCATCATTAGAACAAACCTCCTCCTCCTCCTCCTCGCTGTTCTTCCACCGTCTGAGCCTTTGTCCGATGAAATGTATTTGATTGCTGCAGCTCACAAAGCCGCGCGTCCTCCTTTTGGACTCATCACGACATCCTGCGTCAGCCTTTCGTGTTTGTACTCGTCGCACGGCTCGTGGCCGCTGAAGCTCTTTAAATAATCATGGCTGGAGCCGACGCCCCTTTCATTAGATCCGTTTCAATTATACATGAATATGGTCCTGGCTGGGACGTGGATGACAGAGCGGTCGCAGTGTATATGTTACTGGGTTTATGATCTGTATCATCTAAACTGGGCCCACAGATATAAAACCATCACTCATCAGAGTCTTAACTGATTCCCAAACTCAATCGATCAACATTTAGACGCTGCAGACACCACTAGTTTAGATCTGACGAGCTCTTTTTCTCCTTTTTCGCTGCTTTAATCTTTTTAATTTGGCATCTTTTATCTCCATCTCAATGGGATCTCATACTGGAAACATGCAAAACTGCAAAATGAATATCTCTTGCAGTGCATCTCTGCTTTGGCTCCCGGCTGCGTGGATTTGATTTCAGGGCGACTTCGCGGAGCCGATGGGGGTTCACGTTTTGAATGCAGATGAAGCCTTAACTGCAGAGCACGACTCAACGCAGACGGCAGCGCCTTTAGCGAGTTAGCGTGAAACGATGGTAACAAACTTGACTCGTCTTTGTTTTGCTGCTGCGGCTCTTGGACGCCGCTCACCTGCAGCTGCAGCAACACTGGAGACACAAAGACGACGATGTGAGCGACTGCAGACTGTGGAGGGAAACACACAAACGACAGTGACGCGGTAGGAAGGACGTAGCTGCTTTGATCCGAGCGTGAATGCTGGCTCGCTGTCACAGGCTGCTGGGACTGAAGCTCCACTGTCTGCAGGAGGAACCAGGGCTGCGGTCGGATCGTCTGCTCTGGAGGGTCTCTAACTGAGGAGGCTGCGATAAGAGCTGGTGAAACGCTCCAAATACTAAAGCAAGCATCCTTCAATGCACCCTAACATCCTTCAGTTCAGGATGCACAGAACCATCCTTTGCAACACAAAGATAGTTGGTTGCAGGTGCAGCCTGACCCTCTTCCTGCTGCTGCTGCAGAGTTCACAGCAGATCTCCTTCACAGCGCTCCTCGACCTCATGCAACACGTGAAAGACAGAGCAGGCTGATGGTCAGTGACTCCCGAAACAACGTGTGTGAACAGACGAACACGCTGTCAACTTTGTGGAACCGTCCTGTTTGATCAGGTTCAGTCACAACAAAGGTTACCTCAGGGCACACGAAGCAGGATCAGACCGATTCATTATTCATTACACCCGACAGCTCCCACCACGGGCGAGCTCTCGGCGACAGCGTCAAGGAACAACGTCCCTTTGACGCGCAGGGCCCGGCGCAAGGTGGGCGACCATCTGCCTTTAAAGGTTGGACGGGGGAGAGAGAGAGGGAGAGAGAGGGAGCGCACACAGCAGACTTCAGCGAACTTGTTGCTTAAGGAAGAGAGCATGCTTTAGTTTTGCAACAACTACATTAGTTGCATGACTTCGTATGCAAGTTACGTTGCATGTTTGACGTCAGTGAGAGTTCGCTTCGGTGCGAAACCTAAAATAACGTTTGGTTCAATACGAAAAGATGTCTCCTGGTTCAAAGTCCAGGTTTGATAAGTTGGCTCTGACAGCTTTCTCCTGTCCTGTCCGATCATCCACACAAACCTCCTCCAGATGTGGACTATTGTAATGGGTTCCCACTGAAGGGAAAGGTCACAGTGTTATTATTAAAACTGTGTTGTTTTAATGCAACATGTCAAGTTTGGTTAACTGAGAGATATCAGGGTCTGGATCTGAGCACCAGCAGCCCTGAACCCTCCGGTCTGTGCGCGGTGCTGCCCCTGAAGCTGCAGTGTCTGCGCGGCGTTCAGGGTACAGGGTGGATGGGCGTGGCTCCAACTGATGTTTGCAGACTCGGTTTTTGTGCCACTGCAGCACGGAGGAGGAGGAGGAGGGGGAGGAGGAGGAGGAGGAGGAGGGAGGAGGAGGGGAGAGGAGGAGGAGGAGGAGGAGGAGGAGGAGGAGGGTGGGATGCAGAAGAGGGGAAATGCAGATGGAGGTCTGAAGTTGTTTCGGTGCTTTTAATGCAAATCCAGTCAAACCATAAGCTGAAGGAACCTGCTGCTGGTGAAAAGGACATTTTTAGTGCATAGAAGAGCAACTTTGGTTTCACTGGATGTTTGACCAGCTTGTGTGTGTTGTCCGTCTCACACAGAGAGAAAAGGTCCTCACAGGATGTAATAATTCTTATAATAAAACTGAAAATCATCAGACTGAAAGGACCCGATGAACACGGGCAGCCTCTCCCTGTAGCTTCGGCTTTTAAACACCCACATTGATCCATCACAGGCCGGAGACGATGGAGGAGGGACGGTGCTTTTAGACTCAGCTCATTGGCTAATGTAACAGGAGGGGGGGTGGTGGTAAGCGGGGCGGGGGGGGGGAACATCCCTCCTGGGTGCAATATATCAAACCTGCTGAGTCACTTTTGCTGCATTGGAGCAGCGACGGCAGCCAATCAGCATCATCCGCCCAGGTCAAAGGCGGACAGCGAGCGACGCCGCTGCAGGATGCTGCCGATCACGGCCGAGGCTTTTCCCAGGTCGCCAGGACGCCAGGACGCGTCCTCACAGCGTCCGCCGCCGGTTTTTGTACTTCCTCTACTTCTGCAGCGAGACGGCGTGAACTCTGACCGCTGCTTCTCTCACACCTGCTCGGCTTGCAGCCCCGTGCAGAGGAAGAGGCGCGCGGCGGAGCTGTTTTACTTGACGCTGGTGTAACAGGAAGTGACTGTGTTGATGGTATTTTGCATCAAAATAGACAGAAATATAAAAGCTCCATGACAAAACTGCCCCTCAGCACTCCGCTCCTCATTTCACACTTAACGACAGCTCTGTCCTGTGTCGTCTCCAGCTGTGAAAAGTAACTGAATGCACGGAGCGGCTCAGAGATTTGTACTTTACTCGAGTATTTTCAGGGGGAGATGTGTTTTTATCAGACCGATGTTGTTGATGTTGACGTCCCAGCTGCAATAAAGTGCTGTTTACACCTTAAAGCATCAAGATTGACTAAAGATGTAACGTGTCATGAAGCTCTGAATGGGATTACACTGCATAAACCTGCTTTATGCCACTTACAGTACGTTTTCCTGATGTCTCTGCTTATGAACGGCGTATACGTTCCAGACGTGGGACCAGTTTTCATGTGTTCTTGTTAAAATGCATTTGTTGATCTGTTTAAGAAAGCAGCCTGTTGAGACGCCCTCGCGGGGGCGTATTGGAGGAAGATCAGCGGGTGGTTCACGCAAAAGAGGCTCGGCTTCATATTCAGAGCTGCGTCCACCACACGTTTGTTTTTCGTCAGCATCTGCCTCAAAAAAAACCCAAAAACTAGCTTTTACCTGACGCTCGCAGCCTGACGTGTTGCAAGATGCTGGAAAACACAAAGCTTTAAACAATAATTTGGATTTGATGTGGTTCCTCTGCAAAAAAAAAGCTTAATTTCCTCGTTGTAAATGTGTAAATTTACAGCTCCTGCTCCTTCGCTCGCACTGAAAAACCCAGAACACATGAAACTGCAACAGACGGGCCGTTCGCAGCCTCAGTGCGCCGGAAGCTTCAGGTGTTTACATTCAGCTCCTGTGTCACAGCTTCACACTGACTCTCCTGTCACCAACACTCACTCACACACACACACACACACACACACACTCCTGCTGCCCTGAATACTCACAAGAGCGCCAAACATGGATTAATCCGCCGCTGAAAGTAGTCCCAAATACTAAAATGCAGTTTCCACCAGTTTGACGTGTTTTCTTTAAAAAAATAAAATAAAATTTGAGACACTGATTAACATTTTTTTGATTTTCATCTTCAGTGCGGATCGGTGGGTTTGCGGCTGAGACAGGAAGTGTTTGAGCTTGTTTCCTTTAACCATGCAGATCATGTGAGGACCCAGCCGGCGTGGACTGGAGGAGGGACAGAAATCAGACAGAGAGCAGAGCTTTGGTTCCTGTGGTTTGTGGTTTATTTCAGTATGAGCACACGCACGGCTGTGCGCCTTCACGAGATACACCACGCGACGGGAGTGCGGTTCTGCGGCGAACAAAGGTCTGATCTGAGCGGCTCATTCTGTGCGGGGGTGGAGAGAAGGTGGCGGGCGCACGAGAGGCGGGTTTTGTTCGGCGGTGGCACAAAGAGTTTCGGCTAACTTCTACGTAGCTGCGCGGGTCTGACAAGGCAAAAACAAACATCAGGCACATGCATCGCACCTGCGGTGACCTCCGGTCACATGACACACAGCGGCCGAGCAACTCGTAACGCCCCGCCCCAGGCGTCGGCAGGTGAAATGTCCCGGGACGAGCTGGCTGCAATGATTTGCTCCGTCACATGAAGCGCAGCGACTGTGTGCAGAGATGGACGACAACACAAACGCATCTGCGCCGCCCCCCGGTGGCTGGCTGCGGTGTCGCTCATGTCGCCCACATTCGGGATGTTTTGGCGTCTTGCGGGGAGGCGGAGACGTGTTGGCCATCGTCGCACACAGTCTGCACAGTGCTACAGATGACGGCGCCAATCAGCGGCCGCAGCGGCGAACTGTGAGGCGGGAAACATCAGGACCTATTTACAGCAGCTGCTCAGTAACACGGTCAGGTCGTATCCAATCATGATGTGCTTTACATTGTTGAGGAAACACTACGATTCAATAAAGATCCTTCAGGACAGAATAAAAAGGAAATCCAGCAACGGTTCGAACGGCGCGACAAAATAACGTGAACGTGACGGGACGTGGTTAAAAGACTGTTGAAGCTCCGCCCACAGCGAGGCCCGACTGTGTGTTCAAGTGTCTTCCTTAAAATCATTGCACCTCCCGAGAAAGAGAGAGAGAGAGACAGAGAGAGAGAACAGGAAGTCATCCGCGCTCCCATTGGTTCAACTGCTACAGCCCTGCTGCAGTTTAACCAATCAGGAGTGAGGATAAGCAGGGAGAGGGGGCACAAGGGGGGACATGTGACGATGCTTCCTGCGGCGCACAGGAGGCGGGGGGCGGGCGGACGGGGGCGGCCTCTACTGGACCTTGGTGACGGCCTCGTGGATGGACTGGGCGACGTAGTCGATGTTCTTGGTGGTGAGGCCGCACATGTTGATGCGGCCGCTGGCCATCAGGTACACGTGCTTCTCCTGGATCATGTACTGCACCTGATTGGCTGCGAGACACAACGCGACACGGTGACGCTCGCACAGTCAGGAGGAAGATCGACACTTGAGTGTGTGTGTGTGTGTGTGTGTGTGTGTGCTCTCCCCACTCACGGTTCAGGCCGGTGAAGCTGAACATGCCGATCTGCTGGGTGATGTGGTCCCAGGTCCCCGGGGTGCCCAGGGCCTGCAGCTTGGTCTTCAGCTGATCCCTCATCAGCAGGACGCGGTCCGCCATGGTCTTCACGTTCCCCTTCCTACAGAGAGGAGGGGGGGGGGGATGTCAACGACGACAACTGTTTGTTTACAGGAGGTGGAACAAACACCCCCGGAGATGAAATACGATCCGTACACGCTGCTCATAATCATAATCTGACCCCCGCGGCGTTTGGATCATGGGTTGTTTTGGATGCAATCAGCAGAGCATGCTGGGATAAACACACGATGTGGGCGCAAACACAAAATGTCAATCGAATCACCAATCAAGCCATTTGTCTGTTCTGGGCCACGGGAGCAACAACGTGTGCTGTTTAGCAGAAATGCATGGAAGGGGGAGACGACGATGTGCAACTTGCAAAACTCTGATTTCTTAAACGAGCTGACAGTGTTTCTGATCCAGACGGAGATGCAGGTTTTATATTCAGTGTGGAGCTAATCAACCGCGCGTGACACCGTTCTGTGACTCGTGGACCGCTGGCGTCTGCAGTTACCACTCGGCGAAGAGCTCGGGGCTGTTGAGGGTCCTGCTGACGATGCGCGCTCCCTGAGACGGCGGGTTGGACCAGGTCGTCCTGACAATCTTCTCCATCTGGGACAGGATGCGGGTCAGGTTGTCGTTGTCCTGGGCGACCACGGTGAGGTTGCCGACTCTCTCATCTGGCAACAGCAGCAGAGGGGAGACCTTGTCCGTCACTGTTCCTCAATTAAGTTACGAGTCGTGAGTCGGTGTCGTGTGAACTCACTGTACAGGCCGAAGTTTTTGGAGAAGGACTGAGCCACAAACAGCTCGAAGCCCTCGGAGACAAAGTACCGGATGGCCCAGGCGTCTTTATCCAGACTGCCGGAGGCGAAACCCTGGTAAGCCGAGTCGAAGAAGACGAACAGCTTCCTGCTCTGGAGAAGGAGAAGAAAAAACAAAAGTGTGAAGAAAACAACGGTAACGTGACAGAAACACCCCGAGGACACAGTCTGAAGAACAAACACTGATCGGCTTCGTGCAAAAATGAGAAGCGCTGAGTAAAAGTGAGTCGATACGCTCGTTTCATATTAACCATCGGGTTTGGCTCCAGTCACAGTTCGGTTAAAGGAGGAAGTGACAACAGAATGTGACACTGTTACATGACTATGGTCAGAAACAACGACAACAACGACAACAACAACGTGCCTTCATGATCTCTGCGATCTTCTTCCACTCCTCCTGGGTCGGGTCGGTGCCGGTGGGGTTGTGCGCGCAGGCGTGCAGGACGAAGATGGAGCGTTCAGGAGCTTTCTGTTGGGGAGGGAGGGGGCTCAGTCAACGACCACAGCGAACGCACGGACTGACAAGCGCGGCTGACGCGCGTCGAAGCAAAACTCGACAGTCATGTGACAGGAAGAGCGCGTCGGTCACGCCCATTAGTTCATCTCTGTGAGCCGAGCTTTGCATCTGAACGCAGCATCTGCAGGACCGCTGTCGGCCAATCACGCTGGAGCGAGCTTTGGCTGCGTCAGAGTGTCAGGGCCCATCAGCTGTGATGTAGCAAAGACTCAGCTCTTTAAAATCTGTCTGCGCTCATGACACTACAGCTAAACGCCTGCAGTCATGTTTTCACTGCACTACAAACACTAAGATCTAGTCTCTAGTTGAGGTGTTTGTGTAAGGAAGCAGCCTTCTGAGTACGTCTGCGTTGTCATGGCCACCTAGAAAGGCTCATTTCTTATCTTTATTGAGCCAAACTGCTGCCTGTGCCTGCTATGCTAATGCTAACTGGACGCTAATGCAAACAATGAGCAGGGCGTGAAGACGAACGATTGGCCCGTTTGTCAGATATTCACTGAGCACAGCCCTGGATCGCAGGCTGCTGTCTGTCTGAGCAGCTCCTCCCTCACCTCCAGGTCGTCCAGGAGCCCGGCGAGGTCCAGGCCCCTCTTAGCAGCATCCCAGTAGTGGTACGGCCGGATGTCTTTGAAGCCGGCGTCGGTGAACACGCTGTTGTGGTTCTCTGAGGGGGAGAGGGAGATGTTTAAAACCTCGGAGCAGCTGTGAGACTGACTCGTCGTACGGCTGCGGCCTACAGACCCCAGGTGGGCGCCGACACGTAGACGGGCGTCGCCGTGTTGTTGACGCCGTTGTACCAACGCCGCAGGAACTCCGCCCCGATCCTCAAGGCGCCGGTCCCGCCCAGAGCCTGGACTCCACCCACCTGAGAGAGAGAGAGAGAGAGAGAGAGAACGGCAGGATGGAAACAATCGGGTCAGCGACGCCAAACTGTTCTGTGCTCAGTAAACATTCATTAAATACACACACACACACACACACACACACACACACACCCGGTTCTCCTTAATGGCGGGGCTGTCGTCTCCCAGGGCGACCTTGGAGGAGGCGGAGCGGAACTCGGGCAGGCCCAGGATGGGCAGGTACTCGTGGTTCAGGCTGTCGTCCTCCACGATCAGCCGCTCCACCTTCTTCACCACCGGCAGCACCCAGGGCTGGCAGTCATCGGTACGGTAAGCTGGAGGGGACACAAAGCCAGAAGGCTCGGCGCTGGATTTCAAACCCGGTCGAGTTCCTGTTTAAATAATTAATCAACTGTGTGCGGTGTTAAGCTAACGCATGACAGAGGTACGGAGCGTGTGTGTCGCTCGCTGAAGGTCACCCTTATAAGCCAGAGTCAGCTGTGTGTGTGTGTGTGTGTGTGTGTGTGTGCATATCTGACTCCTTAAGAACTCGTGCTCCCTCATACTGAATGGGGGCCCGTGCGGCGCCGTATCACATGTCAGAGCTTCAGTGCAGCTGCAGGGAGCCGCTGCGGATCGCGCTTTAACAAAAGGTCAGACGTGCAGGCTGTTGGTTTTTGATCCGTCGTTATTTACTGATATTGGAGCGAGTCATTAAAACGCTGCAGACACAGCGACAGCAATGCAAGAACAGCTGGTGAAGCACGTTCTGGTGAGTGAAGGACCTTCTGATGGACTATTCTGTTCTCCCAAAACAAAGAGGACCCGTAAAGCTTTAGCGAGTGGTCACATGACCCCGGCCAGGCCGTCACGCCAGGGCCGTTCTGCTCCGTCCCTGATTCACCCAGGCCAAGCTGGCTCCCTGCAGGCACCTATGTTTTGGCAACGAGCTGTGAAAGTGCACCTGACGCCCGGGGGCGTGTTTGCATCATGAGGCAGGGTGACCGCAGCAACAAGCACTGATGCTTCAGTCATGAATCAGTAAACAAAGACTGCTTTATGTGGCTGTTTTTTGTTTAGACGACAGGGGAGTGATGACGTAATACAATATGACGTGACGCTAAATCCAAACACGGTGCAGGTGTGTGATCAGCATCGCACGACCAGCAAACTGATACAGCAGGAGGTTAAATTATGATCAATACAGCAGCGAATAAAGAACTAATTAATTCAAAATAAAAGGTGATGGCGTTGAAGCGCAGGCCAGCCCAGCTTCCTGCAGTGACAGCTGTGGACTGCAGAGTTAAAGACGAGCAGCCCCGGTCCTTACATGGTAACCAAGCAGGCTGTCACACCGCATCAGCGGTGCTAACAGCGGTGCTAACAGCGGTTTCTCGGGTAACCTGCAAAGGCGTCGTCCGACACACCTGCCACACAACGACCTGACAGCTAAACAGGCTAAACTAGCTGGATTACTCTCCGCGAGAACACGAAGTAGCAGAAGTTACCACAACGTCCCAGTGTTTGGAGTTTCAACGTGACTGTTGAATGATGCGTTCAAGGACTCAGCTGAGGCAGACAGCTGCCGTGCCGCGCCACCTCTTTACAGCCAGGCTCTTAGCGTGAAGGCGCGGTCACATGACGAGCTTCCCTATAAGCGCCGTTTGTTTCAGTGTCAGATGCAGCAGCAGCAGCGTTTACATTGAGCTGACAGGGGAAGCTAACTGTCAACACGAAGGGAGGCTAGCCTGGGGGTAGGTTCGTTAGCTTCACGGCTAGCTTGTAGCGAAGGTCAAATCAAAGAGCTGCTACTGGTTGTTAGCGTGATAGCATGATAGCATCATCGCAGCTCCGTGGGGGCGATACTTTAAGCTACATAGCTAACGGAGGCTAGCAAACATAGCTCGATAGCGGCAGCGTTTTCTGGGCTGACTCGCCGCCAACTTAACTTTAGCATTAGCGTTAGCATGTACGTCAGTGACCATCGCTTACCTCCAACTCCCAGATTCACCTTCTGCGGGTGGCTGTCCTCTCTGAAATCAGCCGTCAGTTTGAAGACGGCTACCGGAGGAGCCTGCGGGACATCGCTGAATATGGACATGGCTCAGGGCAAAGCGGATGATCCCGGTGCAGGAGGAGGAGGACACAGGGAGAAGGTGCTTCCAGCGACGGACAGAGAGAGAGAGACAGGCCACATTCACCTTCACCCGGCTGGTTCAGGACAGACAGAAATAGGCGTCAAACAGGCAGCCAATAGGAGAGCGCGCAACACTGACGTATCTCTCAAATAGCCAATGAGAGCACAGTGATGAAACACACGAATTGTCATATTAATTCATTTTTATTTATTTATTTTATCTTTTAACCTTAATCTAGTATATTTTTTTCGTATTTCAAATGATATTTTAATTTACTTTAGTTTAATTCAACATTTTATATCTGAAGTTTATATTTATTAATTAAATTACACTAACTGAAACTGAATTTTTTAAGTATTTTCAGCAAACTTGCGCGATATGTTACAAGTAAAAGAACTCATTCTGCATTAGAATGGTCCCTGTCATTGTTGCAGTGATATGTATATAGGATATATTGGATGTTTTAGATTAATATTACTGCTGCATAAATGTGTAAGTTGCATGTTTTACTACTTTACAATGCAATGCATCATATGCTTTAATATCGTCATATGTTTGTTGTGTCACTGCACACGCGTGTGTATGCATGCATGTGTGTATGTATGATCTCCCATAGAAAGCCTCCACGGTGCACCAGACACAGCGAAACATCAAGCACGTACAAAATACAGCTGTGTCTGGATCTAAACAGCATGTGGACCGGAGCGCGCGCTCTGCTGGTTATTATAACATCATCCAAACAGCCGTCCTATCTCTGGAATCTGCATCTTACACAAACATTAGTGATGCGCAGGGGCTGAGTCAGATAAGATGAGTGTGTTGTGAAAACCACCGGACTGTGATATTGATCAGTATCTGACGGCGTGTGAGAGCAGAACCTGAGGTCTGCCACAAGAGGTCAGTGTGACCGCGCAGAGGAGCAGGACTGTGCGGCGTCAGGATGATGGAGGTTCAACGTGCCTCGTCAGCGTGACTTTCAAAAGCCAACTTTCATCCTCATTCAGTTTACCACAGGAGTCAGCGGCGCCTACACGTGGCCAAATGTGCTCATTTACACGATCTTTACAGGGAGGAAAGGTAAGAATAACACATTTTAGAACATTACACACTAAAAAACATGCACCTCTGCGCGCGCACACACACACACACACACACACACACACACTCTGGCATTTGTTTGCATCTCTTTCATTACATGAAACTTTGTACAGGCATCCAGGTGTGTTTGTCTCATCGTCCTGTATCTCCCCCCTCCCCTCTCCTCTTCTTCCCTCTCTCTTTGCTCCTCCACCTTTCCTGTCGTCCTCCTCTCCCCCCTCTCTCTCCTTTCTCCGTCTCACGCTCTCTTTCTCCCCCTCTCTCTCTGCTCCTCACTGTCTCTCTCTCGTCCTCCCTCTCTCTGTTTGATCTGAAGTGTTTGATGAATAGACGCAGCTTCACTTCTGTACAGCCTCCACTTCCAGCCCTCCTGCAGCTAAAGTAGCATGTTTTGGTGTCGGTGAAGTGTGACTCTCCCTCTCTCTCTCTCACACACACACACACACACACACTCACACACACACACACACACACACACACACGGCAAACCATAATTTCCCAGTGAATAAAAGCTGTAACCCAAACTCCAAAACACACTCTAATACATATTCTATTGTGGATGAGGCCAAGCAACACTCACCTCACCTTTCAAACATCTCTGAATGGTTTAGCATGGACAGCAGCACACGCACACACACACACACACACACACACACACTTCAAACATCACACAGTTGTCCCGCGGCCTCCCCTCTCACTCTGTCACTGCCAGAGATGATGAGGCCTCCTCCTCTCCTCCACTTTTTCCCTCTTCCTCTCCAGAAACACTCCGCTGAACCGTCAACAGTGTTGAGTTTCAAAGGGACGCGGGGTTAATGCTCCTGGTCGAAGCTGATTGAGTCAATTTGTCGACGTGATGGACGTTTGGCGGCCTCGGCCCCTGCTCTCCTGTTGACTGCAGGCTACGGGGCTGACAGAGGCTTCTCAGGTGTTTCTCAGGAGTGCAGAAGAAGCAAAGAGAGGGACAACCTGCTGGATCCAAACGTGCATTCGACAAATATGTATTTTAATTCTTTTATTTGTTTATAACTGTTAAATGTATTTACCGAGGCAGAGTGCAGGGACCTGACATGGATCCAGCTGTTTCAGAAGGTCAAAGGGCGTGAAATTTAAAGGGCCAGCCCCCCAGATATATACATTAATAAACTTATTTTCCTGATGTTCGTCGTACATTAACTTACCCACAGTACCGCAGAGTCACACTGCATTTGGAAGCGGTGGTGGGGAACTCAGTGCACATGATTTACGTCACGTCAGATTTGAGGACTGGAGACTTGTTTGATTAAAACTGAAAATAGATTCAACCTGACTGGGACTTGGTATGCAAACTTTGAAATGATGGATTTGATTTTGAATTAAATATTTGGATTTTTTTGTTTATTTAAGTTTATTTTGTCCATTTATCAGACTTTAAAAACCTCAGAGAGTTTGAGGAGCGTAGCTGGCCCGTGCTATCACACACACTATTGGACTATACCATTGTGCAATTGCCTCTTCAGGCACAAAGTGATGTTAAAAGACAGTATGGGCCAAGGCTAGTTGTGTGGCTAGCTGGTTAGCATGCTAACTTCAGTAGTTATCTCTGCAAAACAGGACATAAATATCTTAGATACAACACCAAAAATGTTATTTCTTCATGTTTTTGAGTTTTCCCACTGCACGTGAACGCTCCACTGGACGCACGAGAGAAGCCGAGACCCCACAAACCAGGCGCAGCAGGAAGTGATGATAATAATTAGTGGAAAGTGATAGTGGGACGACCTGACTTCCTTCAGCTGGAAAAACAAAAGCTGCCAAGGCTGCTTGTCTTCAGTCAACACCCGTTATCCTGCACCAAGGCCCTGTGAGCGGCAGAGGAGGGTGTGTGTGTGTGTGTGTGTGTGTGTGTGTGTGTGCGTGTGTGTGTGTGTCACAAGGGCATACAGGGGGCAAAGCACCTGCATAGTGACTCTCGTACAGTTGCCCCCGCTCGCTTCAGATGTTTTCATTCCTCTGCATGTTTCATGTGTGAAACATCTGAAGAATGGGGAGAAGAGTGTGTGTGTGTGTGTGTGTGTGTGTGTGTGTGATGTTAAAGTACAGGAGGGTTCCTTTCATGTGTGTCCTCCACTGTAGGTCTGTATTAAGCTATGAGCCCGTGGAGACCATTCAGCCCCTGTAGGGGAGGTCTGAGCATGGGTGGAGGGGGGGATCATTGTCAGGTCAGTAATTATCAGATTTACCAAGGCCCCAGCAGAAGCAGGACGCAGGACACACACACACACACACACACACACCTTAACCAGCCCCGGGCCAGCCGAGGCGAGGCTGAGAGAGGAGCGGGACGAGTTGACAGGCCGACCCCCAGGGGGAGACGATAGCCAGCGCTGCTCTGACGCACACACACACACACACTCCAACAAGCCGTGACACACAGCGTGTCGAAGAAACACACACGCAGGAATGCATCTGCACGTCTAGAGACACAACGTCAACATGTGTTTCACACTGTACGGCACAATGCACACAGAAACACCCGCACAAGACCCGCGTCTCATGGACGGATGCAGAGACACACTGTTTATCCACACACACAAGTTAAGTTAAGTTAAGTTAAGACAAGACACTGTATTTGATATATTGATTGTATCAGGATTTCAGCCTATAGGGATCGAGCCCTATGAGCAGCAGCCAATCAGAGATCACCACAGGAAGCCCACAGGAAGTTGTGGCCTTGACACTGGTGGTGCTGGAGGGGCGAAGCTGCAAAACAGCAGAGGAAGAAAGAGTGGGTACGAGGGTGAAACAAGTATTCAGATCACTGCACTCTGGAAATACCTAAAGATACTACTTGGTATTGAAAATGTAGCTTAAAGTTGTAAAATTAAAAAATTACAAAATTAATTAAAATTGTTGTCGTTTGTTGAATTGTGATTATTTTCTCCATTAATCAGTTGATAGGCTCATAAAAACCTGTTCAACCACCAAATATCAAGATTAATGTTAAAGAAATGACATAAATTCTTATTAAAATGAATAAAATTAAGCCTCGCAGTTGTTAAAGTGGAACCATGAAATGTTTTTCAATGAAATATGACAAAAATGATCCGACCAACTGATGATGATTGAATTTAACTGTTAACCTAACCCCTTGAGTCAAAACACAATGTTTCCCTCTGAGATGTCGTGAAGTGGAAGTATAAAGTGGCCTAAAATGGAAAGAAGTTAAGTACTTGAGTATCTAATCAGTACTCGAGTACTTCAGTATTCCTCAGCTGAGATGGATATGGTATCATAGGAGAGCTATGTGTATATACTCCATGGAAACTGCATTGGATGTGAAATTTAAATACGTTTGCATCAAACTGAACATGTTTCGCTCGCTCAGGCACCGAGCCATCTGCTGCAGTTTGTGAAATAATTCAAATTAAGTGATTATAGTTTAAGGGAAGACTGTAAAAAATACAAAAAAAATGATAATTTGATCATTTTCGGTTACATCTTTATGTTAAGAAGACTTGAATTAACGTCGTCAGCCATTAAGACAACACTGACTGCTTCATACTGACTGTATGACCCAAACTCATCGGGGCTAATTGACTCATCAGTGTGAACGGAGCTAAAGAGCGGCTCCTGACGTGTTTCTGAGGGGAACCTTTCAGCCTCCCGGGGCCCCGAGTGTCCCTGAAGCCTCTTTGGTCAACACCTCCCTGGACGGGGTCTGTGTCTGTGGGTCGCCATTGACAGTTAATGGGGTGTGGTCTGTCAGTGAGCTGTAGGTCTCATTTCCTCCTCTGTCAAACGTGTGCACACAACAACTTGTCAACACGGTAATTTACACTGTTAAGCTGGGATCAGGAGCGCAGGTTGTGTGTGTGTGAGTGTGTGTGTGTGTGTGTGTGTACTGTACGTCTCAGGACATGCACATGCACACACTCCCTCCATGCCTCCTCGTCTGTGTTGAGTCTGGGTGATCTCTGACAGGAAGTGATCCGTGTCGCTGCGTACACATCAACAAACAGGACCTGGGTCTGTGAGGAGGTGGTGGGGGTGTAGGAGGCGGTGGTGGTGGTGGTGGACAGGGTCAGGGGTCAAAGTGGGCGGGGACTGTTGACTGACGGCCTTTAGCAGCAGCGTGTCTGCTGTTTGTTTGACCAGAGGCCTGTCCTGTCATCGGGCCTCGCACCATCAGCACAGAGGAGACAAGACAGGAGGAGGAGAGCGTGAAGAAGAGATGGGCTGCAGGGTGTGTGTGTGTGTGTGTGTGTGTGTGTTGAGGGAGGATGGGGGTTGAGGTAGAAGAAGTGCTTAATTGAGGGTTTCCAGTGCGAATCACCTGACAACAGCTTAATCGGGGGTGTTTCAGGACACGAAGGTCGTCTCCACGTGCGCTCATCAGCTGCTGCTTCCTCGTCGGCGTCCAAGAGTCGCGTCGCTCCACCAGCTTCCTGCCGCCACGTCGGCAAAACGTTCGGATTCAAATAAGAAGAGAGTGCAGAGGGCAACAACCAAGGCAGCGCTGCAGGACGGAGGAGTGCACTTCACGTTTTTGCTGCAGCTTCTCAAACACTGCAGCTCCATTTGGTGATTTTGAACATTTTTGGGTTCAAAGTTTTCAACTAACACTGCGTCTCCCGCCTCAAGTCGAGTAAACTCGTATAAAGGTTGGATAGAAAATGCATTTTGATGCTACACTGCCATTAGGCCTATGCTGAAATGTAGTTTTAAAGGCTTTTTGCTCGGTGAATGTCTGTATTTGTGTTAATCACGTATCATTTTCATCATGCAGTTTGCTTTATAAATGTTAAATGATCTGTTTCGCCTCTGCAGCGGAAACCACAGCAGCTCTTTCATTCTCTGCACGTATAGTCACATGTTGTCCATGCAGGCTGGTCCCTGAACTGTCCAATGGGTGGCGTCCGCCGGCGGCTGACTAATGGCCTCATTGTTGCCATGCCAGCCGGTTTCTGTCAAGGTTGCTGAGCTACATACAAGACGGGCCAGCTCAGGGAACAGCCAGATCCTATTTTTGGGGTCTTCATGGCCACTTTCTTAGGGGAACTGACAAGGCCTCGCCAGCAGCTGATGGGAACTGGATCGTGTGTGTGTGTGTGTGTGTGTGTGTGTGTGTCCTAAACTTGGCATGCAACACTGCAGGCACCTAATATCCCATATCTACTGGTATCAGCAGGGTCCAGCAGGTTCTCTCCACTAGAGGGCGGCTGACCTCACAGCGCAGAGCAGCAGAGCAGCAGGAGGAAGCTTAAAGAAGAAGAATATGTGGCGTGGCGTCGCGTCGCTGAATCGACGTTAAAACAAGTTAAACAGAGGAGGAAGACGGACAAAGACATGAAGACTGAATCAGAGGAAACGACGACGACTTCAAAACGTCAGCGTGAGATGTACGTTGACACAGTTTTGAAAAGAAAGATGGGCAAATCATCCAAACATTCATGTTAATGCAAATTAAATTGTTTCGCTGGTTCCTGTAGACACTAAAGAGGGCATCAAATGCATTGTCTAAGGCAGGGTTCCCCAAACTGGGGCCCAACAGATGTTTCTAGCAAAAAACAATGAAGACTACATCATAATATAAGTGTTTAATGGTTAAACTGCTTTTCAAATAATTAGAATCTAATTTTACAGATTTTTCAGGATCTGAACTTGGCAGGCACAGTTATGCTTTGTGCAGGAAGGGGAATTATGGGAACGTGGGACTCTTGTTTCTGTCGCATCTTCTCAGTACAACACAAAGGGTGTTTGCTTTTGGCCTGAAAATGACCAGAAAGTTTCAGTTTTGGCCCTTCGAGGGGAGAGATCCTGGGCGCCCCTGGTTTAAAGCAAATAAAGAAACAAACAGTGATGGAAAAATTAAGGGAAAAATATAAAATTTGGCAAAATTTTGTAGAAAATTTGTCATCGAATAAATGCAGGAAAGTCATGCATCGGCTGTGAAATGATGTGAGAAGTGAAGTGCACATAGAAAAATGTTTTATGAAATGAAACCAAACACGTCGGGACAGATTTTGAAGGACTAACAGCAATAAAGTGATGCAGAGGACACACGTGGAATATTTCTGTTAGACGGTGTGAACAGGGTCACGGGGCTGCGGTCACATGGTCATTTTTCAAGCGATTTAAGAGGCGAAAGCTTCATCTGCCCGGGTGTTCTCTGCGCAGACAGCGCACTGAGACGTTAAACTGGGACCAGCACCAGTGTGGGGACAGTGATCGAGTCCTGCCGGTGTCAGCTTTTATCACGAGAGCCGGAGCCGAATGCGGCGGAGACCTTGGCGCCCGCTGTGCTGCAGCTGCACGTTCCGTGTGTGTGTGTGCGTGCATGTGTGTGTGCGTGTTTATGCGTAGTTTACTGTCCCCGAGAGTTTTAGGCAAAAAGGTTTTTCTTTTCCGACCACAAACAGCAGCGTCCCAGCCCAAAGCTCGGCCCCCCTCGCCGCTTTTTATTTACAGCGTTGGCGTGTGATGGAGGAGCCACGCGGTCTCTCCCAATAACAGATTGTCATTTTGACGGCGACGCCACAGGGGGAGAGAGCAACAGCCTGAGTCCATCCCTCTGAAACACTGTTTACTCCCTGGAAGGTCACAAGGCCGCATCAGAGCACAGGGACACACACTTCTGTGCACAAATGTACATACACACACACACACACACACGAAAACGTTATATTTCCTATATGCAGATTCATTCTTTCACATTAAACAACGACGACTTCCAGACGTGTTAATTAATCAAGTAAACTGGCCTGGAAATGAGGAGGAGCGCGAGCGATCAGTCACCATTTGTCGCCTCAGCTCGTTGTTCTGTTGTACTTCAGCGCCGCAGAGAGCGAGGACACATGGGAGTTTTAAAGCGCCACTGCGCCGCAATCAATCACAAGCAACATGCGGTCTATAGATAGGCTCGTGTAAACGTACAGTCATTAGAACACGCAGATCCACACACAGACACATATACACACAACAAGACAACTTCCTTTCACATGAGTTATGGCCACTCCACAATAGCGCCAATAATAGTTTCCCATCTCTGCGCAGATGACAGCGGCGACCTCTCCCTGACCTTTCGGTTCTGGTCGTGGGGGCGCTCCACACCGCTTCTGGTTTCATTCATACCAACGAGGCAGTAAACAGACAGAGCACTAAGGAGGTTTAAACCCGGACCCTGACGCTGCAGAACGCCACCTGTTTGGACAAGAGAAGAAGAAAGAGAAGGATCTGAGGCCAGTGGAAAGGATGTTGATGCAATGAATTGCAACTGCAACAAAAGTCCAATAAAAGTTGCTGAACTTTTAAATTTGGCAACATTTAAGCCAAACGACTGGCTGATTAAACCCATTACCGCTGTATTTCACGGCACACAGGGTTCTTAAGTCTGGTGTCTGGTGAGACATCCAAACGCTTGGTTCACCAGAGCTGAACCACAGCTACAGGGGAGGTTCGAGCAACTAGGAGCATTGCAGAGCATCATAAGCACATTATCAGTTTGTGTAATTACACTTACTGCCAGAAGGGGGAGACAAAAGTCCCTCATGATAAGTTCAACACCAACATTAAAGGATAAACTCAAAGAAAGTGGAAACAACTGATGCAGCAGAGCGTCATTTTATTTATTCCATATCGCCCTTTCATTGTCAAAACCTGCTGCCTACATTACCCACGATGCACCACAGGGTTGAAACTTGTACACAGGTCCGACAGATGCTAGTGTGCCACAACTACAAATAACTGTTTTTACGTTGTGATTAAGTTAAAACAACTACATTAGCTACGTAGCTACGTACGTGACTGTGTTTGTTTGATCCATACACAACCTTGCTCACATGTCTTTTTAAACTACATCACATGACTTCCTCTTTTGCCCCTGTCTTAACTGCTTCAGCCACTAGGGGTCGCATCTAACAATAGACTGCTGCTGCTGGAAACAAAGCTAATAAGTGTGCAAAACAGGTAAAACTGCAGGGTGTGAAACCAAAACAGTGAGCTGAAAGATGCTAAAACACCCCACAGAGCTGAGAGAGCTGCGAGTTCATCACTCCAAGTCTCCACTTTCACATTACAATTAGTCATATGATCGATTGCTAATGCTAAAAACATTGATCGTTGCACCTTTAAACCCAATAAACCAATAACTGCTAATTTATAATAACTGATTTGAGTCAAAGTCAGAGATCGGTTGCTAATTGGCCACTTCCTGCGTCATTTCTGCTGGATGACATCATTTATGAGCATGAGTTAGCATTAACTTAGCTCAAAGCTACTAATTATATAACGTTATATCCATAAATGACCTTCTCAAGCATTGTGACTGGTGCGCAGAAGCTAAAAGTCTTGATTCATCGCGCTGAGTCAATGATAATATTTATAAACTTATATTTTAACGACCAAATGATACGGAAGTGTCGAGCTAAACACGTCGTCGCTGCATAAATGTACAAATTAAATGGATTCGTGCTATCAAAGCATCCAGGGCATCCCGCCGCCTCAGAGCCACATCACTGGTGTTTGCTCCTCCGGGTCCTGTAACAGTCTGCAGACGGTGCAGGCGTCCTAGCTGCCTCCCTGCTCGCCATGCAATCGTAAGTGATTTAATAAGTGACGAGCTTAGTTCTTTTCTTTATGCTCCGTCCAATGTGGATTTCCCATTCAAGTCCCCACTGACAGGGATGGTGAATCGGGGATTAAAGTTTCTTTGTTTGCGGCGCGATAAGTGACGAACCTGGAACTGAAATCATCTTCTGTAAAGAAGCTGGAGTCACCACAAACAGCTGATGTGAAACCGCACGTGGAAAACACCCAAACCGAGCTTCACTTGCATCCAAACAGGCTGCAGAACCTGAGGCGCCACCTTCGCTTCCCTCAGAGTTTTGTGTTTCCTCGTCCATTTCTTGTCTCTTGCGTGGCACTAGACCGTTGTTAAGTGTAATTTTTGATTTTTCCGAGTTAGTTTCTCAAGAACAAGTTGTGTTTTGCAGCATGAAATGCAGCACGTCTACAGAACGCACCGCATTGGATCCAAGAGAAGCATCTCTACATGCGACATGCTTTAATAAACAAGACTTGTTTGTCACATTTTCTGGTTTGCACTGAAACTAAACCATCGTCTGTGTACTAATTTACAGGTTCACATGGCGCAGGTGTGACAACTGCACACAGTCCAGTAAAACTTGTTATGCTCAAAATGTAATTAGCTTAATATGTAATCTCAAGACAGTTAGCAGGTATCTTGTCCGCTGCTGCTTCATATGCCGTTGATGCAAGTTCGTCTGTTTTTACTGTGCATTTCTTCCCAAATGTATAAAATATTGCCAAAATACAAATAAATCAAGTTATTTGACTTTTAAATATAAATTTCCTAATCACACAGCTTTAAATTCGTGTCATGATTAGATATGGGGAGGCGTCACGGTATTACAGTAGTTTAAGTAGTAGTAGAAACTTTAAATATTTGAAAAGTAACACAATTGAGTTTGAATTCAGTATGACAAGAATGTACAGATGCACACATCATGATAACACACGACCGTTTTCACATCGCACTATACTGTGAAACTGGTGCAATCGACTAATCGCTGATAACAGATTAATTGTTTGCAGCTTTTATGATGTTAAAAAATAAATTTATCCATAAATTAAAAGAAGATAATTAGTGAAAATATTAAGATAAATAACAGAATTCATGTCTTCTCTACATGATGCGTTCAGGGCCACCAAAGTTCCTCAGAGAAGCTTCTCTTCGGTGCACAGAAAGCAGCATGAGAAAGGAAATTAACCTTGCTGCTTGATCTCAAGAGCTGCAGCACAAACACTCTGACTGCTATCAACACCAGGGCCCTGCTCGCTGCTGCACACCTGCTGGCTGCATGTGTGTGTGTGTGCGTGTGTGTCTGCAGGATCCTCTGGGAACCCTGCGGTTTCCCACATCCTGCGACAGCTGAGCTCCCAGGTGCCCCAGCTCGGTCCAGGAGAGGAGGAAGTGTCGGGACGGTTGGGAAATGATGCTTTAAACAGGAAGAGAGAGAGAGAGAGAGAGAGAGAGAGAGAGAGAGAGAGGGGGAGAGAGAGAGAGAGAGAGAGAGTCACAGGTTTAAATCTGCTGTGGAAGTCCCTGATGGGGGACATGTGCTCTGATTTAATGTAGTAACAAGTTATTGATTCCCAGTGAAGGGAGTTTGCTCCAGATCGAGGTCAGAGGTCAACGCCATGGTCCCAGATGTTGAGCGTGACCACGTCAGAGTGTCCACTCCTGATTAAAGCAGTCTACAGTTCCCTTTTTACTGCACCTGACACAGTTTTCTTGTTGTTTCCATTGTCCACGGTAGGAGCGCAGCATGAAACGCGTCTGTCAATCATCTAACGTCGCAGATATGATGGTTCCTGTCCTGCTTTGCATGACAGGAAGTGACGGCCGCGTTAGACTTAATAAAATGTGCTACACTGATCATGTTTTGCCACGGTATTTATCACTAGCTTCATTAGCTATGAGGCTAAGCTAATAATTGCTCATTTGGGATCATAGAGGTGCTCTACTGTGCATGCAATTGGTCCGCGAGGTTCCTCGGTTGCAGCACCGGTTACACCTGAAGCTGAACGGTTATGGGTTCCGGTCTGGAACGAGGGATGGACATGAGGGATGCAGGTTTATTTTGCTAACAAGATCTTACGCTAGCAAGCCGTGCGCACTCTGCAAACACAAGCAAAGGCCCAGATTCTTGTAAGCAACGTGTTGGAGAATGATTTGCTTTTCTTCTTCTTGGCCTTAGCTGCTAATTGTTGCTAGAAACCTTTCGAATCACCTTGTTTCGCCAAAATAACACGTCGTCAAAATGTCAAACTCCCGCCGTGGCTCGCCGAAAGAAAGGCTAACTCTTTTTACGTCGCTTCAGCTCCGTTGCCAGGTCAGATCTGCTTAAATTCAGCGTTTATGGAGAACAGTCTGCTCCTTAAACCTTACTCTCTAAACGCAAAAAACACCATTGTGTTAAAACGTCGCAGGGAACTGTGCTGGATTGGCGAATCTGAAGGCTTGGCAGACACGTTAACATGGTTTGTAATCCTGTGAAGACTACAGGATTGGTAGGATTACAGGATTGGCTGGATTAAAACACTCATCACCAACCAAACAGTGGAAATACGTGCATGTTATCAGGTCGTCTATAAGGAATGTGTGCTCCGTTTGACTGTAACATGGGTCTGCTGCTGGAGGCTGTTGTGACCAAAACCAATGGAATTACCCTATTGTTTGTATTAAAGTCTCACCGAGCTTTTTGGGTATTCAGCACTGATGTATCGGCTCTTATGAGCAGAAGTATCAGTCGGTCTCGTGCTTTGAGCAGGAAAAGAATCGTCTGCATTGTACATCCTTTCTTTCATGCTGCAGATTGATGACCGTCGCAGCCCTGCAGCCCTGCAGCGGAACGCAATGTGACTCCGGGCGCTACATACCGTCACATCAGAGCGTCAGAAAATGGCCGAAGCTTCCTGACATTCCTGTCGCCGCTCAGATGCAGCGAGAGAGAACACTGTCATGTTTCCAGCTCTCTGATCTCTTGGCCAGCGCACACACACGCACACACACACACACGCATAGAGGCATACACAGAGCAGAGGACAGGCCTGTACATGACATGAGCACCACTTACTGAAGTGTGTGTGTGTGTGTGTGTGTGTGTCATTCTTTCTGCATTAGGCTGAGGACTATTTCAGGGTGTGTGCAAAAAACTCAGAGTGGAGAGAATGTGTGTGCACGCATGTGTGTGTGTGTGTGTGTGTACATTAAGCCCCGCCCACTGCACACTGACAAACATGTCAATCAAACCATCAGCACTGCAAGACTACTGGCTCTTGTCAAGGCTTCACAGCTCATTTGGTTCTGTGTGTGTGTGTGTGTGTGTGCAGCAGCAGCAGACACCTTACCTCTGCTATGATTAGACCTGCGCAATCATCCCACAGATATATTAGCTGCTTAATCCAGCACGGGTCACCGAGGTCACACACACACACACACACACACACACACGCACGACCTGCTGCCTGATGAAGACGCACGCATGCACAAGACAACGTGTAAAATCGTGCACACACACACACGCACACACACATATTAATAAAGTGTCAGGCGGAGGGCTGCTAGCATCATTACACGTCTCTCGGGCTAATTGCATGTCCGACAGGCTCATTAGCTGATTCACTGGACTGAGTTACAGCATCAGGTTCAGTTCAGAGGAAACCTGACCTCAGAACACACACACACACACACACACACACACGCACACAGGTTCACCTGCACTGTACACCCATCACACACAGCCGCGAAGTGTCATGCATACAGTGAAACACACACACGTCTCAAACAACGTCAGAGGAAGCTGCTGATCTTCACGTCTCCCAACTGTTTGAAACAGTCGAGCTGTTTTGACAAACACACCGCTGCACGAGTGTGTGTGTGTCTGGATATTATTTTAAAAGGGTCATTTCACATAAATCACAAAAACATGCTGTCACTCACCTGCGTCGGGACCAAACCGTGTGCACGGTCTCTGCATTACCAGGTTCTGGGATGAAGCCGAGATCCCTGTAAGAACAGAGTCATGTTTGAGATCTGTTCTATTCTATTCTGTTCTATTCTGCTGACCTATACAACTCGACAGCAGTGTGTCTTTGCAGCAGCATTTGTATTAAACACTCTGCATAATTAGAGATATTTAAAATCCTTATTTGGAGCCTTATTAGTTCCTGATGTTATACACCTCCCCATATCTAATATTTCCTTTAATCATATGGTTTACCTTGTACCCACAGCACATAAGATGCACAACGCATGCTCAGGCGACAGTAAACACACACTGAGAAGCGTGATTTGAAGGTTTAAGAGCAGGATGGCGGCGCTTGAAGACACATTTTTCTGTGTGTGAGTCTGCTGATGCAACGCTCTGCCTCTGTTTAATGTTTTTATTTTACTTTTAGTCTTAATTTTCTTTGTTTAATTGGAGATTTATGATTTAATCTGTCACGTTCCTCTAAAGACAGCAGGTAAATGAGGAAGTGCCATGAAACACGCGTTACTATCCTGTTCTGTCTAATCTGAAATCCGGCTCCTATCATCGTGTCATGGAAAAATATAAGTAACTATTAAATATGATTTAATATTGGTGCTGGTGGACTTTCGCCTTTTGCTGTGTCATTGTTTTTACTTGAATGCAGAATCTATGAAACATCCCCGGTGAGGTATCCAGAAGCCCGAAGATCAGAGCACATCACATAAACTGTAAGGAGCCTGCGCATTGATAACTGATCTGATATCAGTCCGTTTCTCTGCACACACAAACGATCAGTTCAGATGAGTTGAACCAGTTTGGAAGAGCAGGTGGGACATGATGTTCCAGCGAAGCTTCAGCGTAGCTCTGGACGCCTCCTGACTGTTTGGGGGCCCTGATCTCGAGCTCAGCCGCGTCTGGCTGTGGATGGAGATCTGTCGCTTTAATGAAAGGCGGAATTAAAGGTGCAGTCGGGACTTCAGCTCCGGTCTTGGTGGAGTTAAGACCTTGTAAATGTCTTCGCCCTGGAAGTGAAAGTGAAAGTTAATGGCAGGAAGCTTCCCTGAGAAGCAGCAATAAACATCCTCCACCCCTCCGCCCCTGCTGTCATCCCGCGGGCGCAAGGATGACAAACTCCCGAGCAGCGGCGGTGCAGGGGGCCCTTGACCCCCCTTTCAGGTCCGGAGCCTTCCCAGCTGTGAGCCTCTGCCCGTCGGGGCCTCGGTGGTCGAAGTGATGTATTGCCGGTGTCCGTCCGGCCAGAGGCGGGCCGGTCCCGCCTGAGCGCGGCGCTCCGGAGGCCCGTGTTTAGCCTGAACCAGGAAACAGGCCCTTCCTCCGCCTAAACACGGAGAGCCGCTCGGGGACCGGCTGCGGCACGCCGCGGGCAGAGGCGGGGTAACTCGCGGGTCAACGAGGATGCGCATGATGTGTCGTGCGCGCGCGCACCAGGCGACACTTGGCATCCGGTGCGTAACCCAAACCTGTGCGTAAAAGCTAACAAGGCGCGCGGATCGAGTTTAATTAAACCCGGACAAACACACTGATGTTCTTATTTTCAGCGCCTGCAAAACGCTTTAAAAACCAATATGTTTGGTACGAAATAAGCAAAAAAAAGACATTTTAAAGTCGTGTCTGAGATTTTTGTTTTAAAATTCAGACTTTTATCATATTAAACCATAAAAATCAGAGGAAACGAGCGGGTTTTCCCGCGCAGCTGCTGGTTAAAACGTTTCGGGGAATCTTTCTGCCTTCGTTTGGAGTTAATCCATCTGGGCTGACAGAGGTCGTGTGAGTGGGAACTTTCTCTGCGCTTTCTGAACAAGTGAGTTCCTGCAGGAGAGCAGAGCGGTTTGGTGGGGCGGGAGAGTGGGAGGGGGAGGGCTGGGGAGTAAATCCACACGTCCATATATCCTTCTTCTTCTTCTTCTTCTGATGGGATGGTTCCTAAGATACAAAATCAAACAGCAACAACAAAAAAAAAACAGAAACATCATCCTGCGCGTGGAGGAGGAACTCTTTGATAGTTTGGAGGGAAAAGGGGAAAGTTGCAGCCACTCAGATGAGTTTAAAGGCTTTTATTCCAACGGGTAATGCATCAGAGATAAAGAAAAGCACAAAGCGCTTCACTTCAGCCTGTTTATCAGAGGCGCGGAGACAGAAAGTGGCTGTTAATGTCTCCAGGTCGGCTTTGCAGACGCGCAGGCCGTCTTCGTGGCGTTATAGCTCATGTTTCACCTCCTGCATAATATGATTTTGGGCCGCGAGTGGATCCCGTAACGCGTCTGTGGCCAACAGATATGGAAGTGTGACACATATTGGGATTCATTTCAAGAATTTCAGTGTAAAAACAGTCATTTTTCTCAGCGGGCTACTCGCTTTGTTTCAAGTTTGCAGAGTAGTTCTTGTTATAAGTGTAATTTCATTGAATAATAGACATTTTTTTCTTATTTTTCACATTTATATTTTATAAAACTGCCTAAATGTTAAGAGAGAAGCCTTCAGTCTCCTCGTGTGTAAAAAGCTTTTTATATATATAAACACTAAACTTTCATTTTAGACCATGAAAGTAATGCAAAAACAGATTTTTATGTATGTATCTGGGGGGAAAGTGCAGTTATAGTCGCAGTCTGTCGGGTCTTGGTGTCCGCTGTGAGACGCTCCAGAGAAGCGTCCTGACACCCGGACAGGGAGAGAGACAGAGACTCGGCCCGGGCCTGGCGGAGCTCGGCGCGCGGTGATTGATGGTTGGAACCCTCGGCAGGTTGTAAAGCAGCCAGGCTGGACGCTGTTTAGGAGATAGAGAGCTGATAAAGGAGACGCTCGGTGAGAGGGGGGGGGAAAGGGGGCTCTAATGGTTCAGGAGGGGAATCCGGACTGTCTGCGCCGTGATGGAGTGGTCTGTCTCCACCCTGGAGGCACTAATGCCCCTGTAGTTTATACACAGACAGACAGGCTTCTCCTCGGAGTAGACGGGATTCACATCATCACGTGGCTCGAGTTTATCTGGGGGAAATTATTCATCATAAAAACGCTCCGCTCCTCGAAAGCTCTGAGGAAATTAATCCCAGCGGCGCGATAAGCGCGAAGAGCCGCAGGAGCGCGTTTACCCCCCCCCCCGCGCGGCTTTCTCATCAAATTAGAGCAACACGCCTCTCTGGAAATTTCTACTTAAGTTAAGAAACAACACGGCCATAAATCAGAGCGCAGTGGCTGTAACGACTTGTTTCCTCTGCAGTAATAACAATGGAAGTGGAGGCTTTAGGAGTCGATATAGTGGGCGGCGGGTCTCCCTCCTCTGCGCCCGGCTCCAGTTGATCCCCCCTTCATCGCGCTATATGAGAAACAAAATAACAAAACACGCATCTATCACCGCGGAAGACATCGCCTGCTCTCCTCCGGCGCGTTTATATACAAATCTCCCGGTCCTAATGGCCGCGGGGTGGAGATCATTTACTTTATTTGCACGGTTAAGAAGAAACACAACAACACACACACAAAAAAGGCCAAACCACGTCGCGCACTCGTTTCATTTCCCACATAAATCAGGAATTCCTCTGCCGGTAAAAGTCGGTCGTTTGTCAGCGGAGTCTGGCGTGGCGGGTGACAGAAAACGAGAAACAGAAGTCCCATTAGGTAAACCATTCAACGCCACAATTTATACAGCGGGCCGGGCGGGTTCATAAACAGAGCCGGTTGCGTCATGCGGTGTATTTGGGGTTGTGTGTGAGAGATATAGAGGCCTGTCGCGAACTTTTAACGACTCGGGGTCTGAATGAGCGCCAAATACATCAGCGGGGAGGAGGCCTCGCCGCTAAACCCACGGGATGATGCGGAGCTTGTCCTTTTTTTGCGCCTCTGGTGACCAAAATGCGCTTTTTGTTTGCGTTTTTACCCATCAATAAAGGGAGTAAGGGGGGAAAAGGTTAATTTGCTAGTTAGTTTCCATAGTAACGGGCGCTGCTTGTGGAGATTGAGGCGCATCTTGCGGAGAGGTGTGTGGCCGCCGGTGGTGTCCTGCCGGGCGGACGTAGACGTTACGGATCACTGAGATAGCGTCTTCCCACTCCGCTTAATGGAGCTATTACTGGCTGCAGGCCTCTGCTATCTAAACATACGCACGCACGCGCGGTGGGCACCCGTGCGCGAGTGGCCTTTAAGCCGCAGGCACCGAGGCGCGCGAGCTTTTGTTTTTTTACGCGCGAGCCGCAGGACACGAGACCAACAGCGGAGAGCGAATCAGTGTTTACATCTTTTTCTGGTGTGTCTTTGTGTGTTTACGTTTGTTTGGCTTGTTTGCAAAATTACTGACGTTGGCGTTGATTAGTGACGTCGCTCTGTGTTTCCACGTTAGTTCACTTCACTACATGTAATATCACGCGCGAGGAGAATATTCACCCAGCATTTTACACAAAATGTTGAAGTTTTTATGTCAAGACGCGGGAAAAAAAAATTTTGTAATTTGGAAAAAAAAAAACTAGATCCCAACATTTAACGTTAAAGGAAACATCCAATAAAACCGTGTTTCTGGGATTATTATTGTGCAAATTAACCAGATTATTTGCTGCTGAACGAACTAAAAAGAAAAACGAATTACTCCCGTGGTTTAATGTCGCTGAACCTTTTAAATGACCTAAAATTACAAAACAGAATAATGCTTTTCGCGCATTATGAACCTTTAAGAAAAAATTTCTAATATTCAAATATATGAAATTAACCAACTTCTTGTTATTGTTCAGTTTTACCTTTAAACGGCCTTTTCTTTCAACTGAAAACGCGTTTCCTCAAAATAAAATTAAGGTACCGCATTTCTCTTAAATTTGTGAAGTTATTTAATAATTGTATTAGTTTCCACGCAGCCCCTGTTTACTCGCGTCATTTCCTCCATATAACTTTTATTTAAAGGAGCGGACTCTGCAGCCCGTTTTTAGTTGTTTCCTGTATTTTTTATATTTTTCGCGTCATAGAATTTATGGTAAATTGAACATTTCTGGCGCTAATTTTTAATATTTTGAAACGTCACGTGTTGTGTTGCTGACTGTAGATCAGTGTTATTATGGGTTTATATTCAATTTCAAATGTAACAGTTTATTTCTAACAAGACAAATAATAATCATGATAATAACAATAATAATAATAATAATAATATGTTATCTTCTCTTCTAGCTTCTGTCTGATTATAACGGAGCAAACTGTAAATTATGTGTGTGTTTGCGCGTGCATGTGTGTTACCGCTCTTTAACCTTCAGCAGTAACAGTGTAATAAAGTTTTAGTGTTTCTGTTGCTCGCGGACTCTTGTTCAGACATCACATCTCCTGAAAACCATCAAAACTGCCCGCTGCCTTCAAACACACGCTCACGCACGCGCGCGCAGACACGCGTACTTACCGAAGCGGTTGGCTGAGATTATCGCTCCCCTCTCTTCATCCAACCATCCAGAGCCGCCTGGCGCCTCCGCAGGGCCGCGAATGACAGCAGACAAGAGGTGTAGCATTTCCTATTGTTACCTCCCTTCGTGACACACACACACACACACATGCACGTGCGCACACACGCGCACGTGCACGCGTAGGCACAGAGTGAGAGCGAGAGAAGCAGAAATACCAGCAGTGAATCCGCTTTGACCCGCACCCTGTTCTCTCACTCCAACAACTGAAATAACATTAAAGATGTAATTGCATGATCAAATTGCAGCGCGCGCGCACGCACGCACACACACACACTGTCACACAGATGTTTGTGTGACAGATAAAGGCCCAAACAGAAGCTCCACACAGGTCAACCACAAACACACACAATCACACACTAACACACATTACAGAACCACACCTGATGACAAAAACCCCAGAGGCCCCAGGCGCGAGCCCTGAGGTTCACACACACATTAAATATTCAGAATATACAACACTCGCTCTCAGTTTAGCTCTGGTGATGGCACTTTCAGCTAAAAACAGCTCCTGATGGTTGAAACAGTGTTCAAAACAATGACTCTGATATTAAAAAAGTCTAAAAATGTGCACAAAGCTGCGGGATTTTGGTGCACGGTTAGGTTTTAATTTTAATTTTAAAGCCTTTATACTGGACAGCAAAGGGAAAAAAGAAAAAGTCTGAAAGTTTAAGGTTAAAAAGCAAAATAAAATAAAATAAAATTTTAAAAAAAGCTTTGAGGTATTTATAATACATAATTGATAATGGATGGAAGACAGAAGCTGTGTTTTGGGCCTTAAATAATGCAGCCTGTCTTCTCGGGATGAGCTTGCGTTTTATCTAATTAATCACATGATACTGGTTGCAGATGTATCCCACAATGCATCTGCAGCTGAAATATATCAGTGTATGAAGGCGCGTGTCCTCCCTAAAATCTAAAAAATGCAGATGTGTCAGCTTGCATTGTGTTTTTTATGTTTTCAAGTGTTTGCAGATAAAAAAGTAAAATACGCAAATTAAAAATAATCTCCATGGATGAGGAGCGAGGCGGGTGATTCGGCCTGAAACGGCATTATTTTACTTTTAAAGGACACAAACCTGCAGCAGCTGTGAGAATAATGAGTCCTGTCTGTTTGGAGCAAAGCAGGAACCATGTTTGACGTGATTGTACAAGAGGCCAACCAGTGGCTATTACTGTAACCATGACAACGAAGGTCACCCAACACTAAAGAGGTCATTTCAACCCAAACCATAATGCTTCCCTGAACCAGAGGTGCAAAAAACTTTGTTTCCCGTGAGGATCAAACCTGAAACATGTTTTGTTTTATAACATATTTTTATATATTTCCATATTTTTTCAATTTACTGACACCCTGAACTAAGTGTCACTCTGTCTGTTCTGAGCCGGTATGATTTAATAATTAATGTTCCTACATATATTTTTTAAAAGTATTATTACCTCACAAATGACCAAAAAAAAAGCATAAAAACAGCTAGTTAAATTCAAAAATTTCAATTTTTTTCAAAGTTTTTGCTGGAAACTTTCACCAGTCCAGCTCAAATCACTTGCCCGGCCTGTTAATAAAACCCTAACTAACCCGATAACGATTAACCATAACACTACCATGTCGGTGTCTGTGAAACTGATTTTTAAATATTGATTTGCATCAGTCACACACAAGATAACCAGTTCCATATTTTATGACATTTGTCTTTTGCAGGATTTGTTGTTAAAACTGGTTCCAGGCGACAGATTTAAGGGTTTTCAGATCAAAGCGAATACAAGTGGCGTGTTTGTGAATTTGGCCCTTTTGGACTTCCGTACACGAGCAGCTGCTCATTTAACATGACAACATACAAAAAGTGACATTTCTGCATTTTTATCTAATCAGTAACCCTGTTCTTCTTTGTTTCGGTTTAGTTTGCAGTTTGGCAAAGCTCAGGCCGAACATCTCTACCTTCATCCTCCTGGAAACCGATCCAGGACTCCTGGAGATCCCTGAACCCTCAGCTCAAAGGCCTGAGACTAGAACGACCATCCAGCCAGAGCCAAACGTCCCGTCACTTCACTTTAACTAAAACACTTTTAATTTCTTTCCAATAGCCGGCGTGAGGCGTCTGTGACACACTGAAAACACAGCGCTGGACCTGGCGTCGTTGGATTTAATGCTTATTTAAAGCAAATGGAGGCGGCGGCGTGCCAGTCTAAACACTATCCCGCCTTGTTTGGCACTTTTTTTATGAGGACGCGCTGATGATGATATAGCGTGAATTGGGGAGAGTCGCCGGGGAGTCTACAGAGGGACAGCTGCACATCTGTCTGTCTGTCTGCCTGTCTCCAGCTTCCATAGATAGAGCTGCACCTCAGGATATTTACTACCTGCAGGGACACAGCAGAGGGGGGGCGGCACAGGTCTCTGACAGGCCCCCGAGCTGGATCCAGGTTTTTAAAGATACATGAGTCCTTCAGTAAGAAGGCGCGCACACCCACAGACCCTGGGATTAGAGATTGTCAGCTCCCTGGTTCCCAATGCTCCGTCTGACACGGTGAAGGTTGACCTGACATGAATATAAAAGTTCTGCCAACGCAACATTTTGAGCATTTACCAGCAAATAACAGCAGAGTTAAGTGTTAATTAAGTATTAATTAAGAAACAAGTGAGGAACGAGTCAACAACTCAGTAGGTGTGTCGCTAATAAAGGACTGTAAAACACAGACACAGGTAACTAATGCACAGGTAATCATAAAGTAACCATGGATTACTCAGTAGCTACCCAGCATCATGTATCAACGACTGATTAACAGATATTAATCGTTACCTATTGATTAATCACTACAGGACTCAGCAGCCTGTTCTCCGCTAACTCACTGCTCTCTGCTGTTGTTCCCGATTTACTTTCTTAATTAACTGATTAACTGATCATTAGTTATTCACGAGCTGCTTTAACTAGAAGCTACTAACTCACCTTCTGTGAACCTGTTCCCGCCTTTTCTCTGTGGGGATTTTGCATTTTTACACCAAAATGTTGCCACACAAGCATTATATATGTAAAAAAAGCAGTTTACATGTGAGGAACATGTACGTTGATGTTGATTTAATACCAATATATATAAATTATAGGCAGAAATCCATTCATATTATCACCCACAGACATTTTCCCAGACCAAACACTGAGTCTGCACTTTTATAAAAAGCTCAAATATAAAAATATATAAAAAATATGACTGAGAGAAAAAAGACTTTTGTTAAATTTTTGTGATTTTGTTCTATTGTTTTCATTAAAATCTCACTTTGGCTCCTCTCAGTCCTCATTTTTGTCATTTGTTCAGTTGCGAGTTTGATGATTTCTGCGTTCGAGCCTGACGATGCTTTGGCGGTTTTGGGCTGAGCTCTGTTACGAGATGATTACTCTGTAAATACTGAGCACAAACAAACAAAAGACAACATCTTCATGATGAATGAGGGGCTCTGATCCGGGCTTTTAGACCCTGTAATGCCCTTTGTCTTAATAAGTTCAAAGCTGAGTTTAACAGAAAGCTGTGACACCTGTGATTTTACTGTATGACGTTAAAAACAGTGTAAAGCAGCACCAGACCCCAGGGGCTCGTTGCAGGTTGGACAGTAGAGTGTAAAGTCACAGTTTAAAGGCTCATTCTGCTCTGAATAAACAGTTTTTAAAGGGGAAAATGTGATTTTTGCATAAATTCTTTGATGAAAACCCCTGAAATGTAAAGATATGATGTCAGCAGGGCGTCCCTTCAGAATAAAAGTATTAATTTGAGTCATAATGTTGCTGAATGTGACGTTATAACCATGAACTGTGGCTGTTAAACTGATTTGACATGCTTCAGTTCAGGCCTCGGGTATGAAACACACTGAGCTCACGCACATCAGCCCAGAACAACATGTCATATGTAGGCTCCGCAGCTCTTTACGCAGGATGCCGGATGAGTGTCCCAACATCTGTGAGCTGCATTGTTTGAATGAGGAGCTTCTGAGGAACAAGCGGCAGCAAACAGCTGCGGACACCGTGGCTGCGACGCCGAGGTCACGTCCTCACTGGCGTTCCGGAGAATTCAGAGCGTTTCGTGGCCGAGGAGTTTATATCCTGTCACCACGCACACGAACGTCCCCGCCTGCTTTGAAACATTTAAATCATGAGGTAAAGACATTAAATATGATGCAGCACGTCAGTAAAAGACGATAATTAAGTGAAATGTTGTGATTTATTTAAATAATTAGAAAGCTTTAGGGAGTTTGGTGACTCCATTAACTGATGTTTGTCTCAAAATGCCTTAATAATATTAATTATAATAAAAAATAAAACTGTAATACTTGTTTTTCGGTCTAACACAGGACAGCAGGACGCGAGTGTCTCTCTGTGTGTGTCTGTGTGTGTGTGTGTGTGTGTGTGTGTGTGTGTCCGGTGTATTTTTATTAAAGTCGTACCTTTTCATGCTGCGACGGGCTGTTTGTTGTCAGGGAGAGACCCGCAGCAGCAGCAGCGGCGGTGACGGGGGCGAGGGGTCCCGCTGGAAAAACGGAAAGCGGAGCTGATAGGAGCAGATTAGGCCGGGCTAAAAACGTCAGTTAGTTTTCCTGGAGGAATCTTAATTGCCCCGGGGGGCCCTGCTTATCTGCCCCGAGCGGTTATTAATACAACACCCGCGATAAAGAGGATGGAGAGAGACACCGAGAGCAGGCGGACGGCAGAGCTGCAGGGACAATCCAGGAGCGGGGATCCGACAAAGTGTCGGTGTCGTTAATAAACCGCACGTGTTCTTTATTTAATTATGTGTTGGTGCCTTATTTGAGCTTTATATTAAAACGAGCGATGGATAAAACACCCAAAGCTGCCTCTGCGCTGGCATAAAACAGGAATTCTGCATTCTATTTTCTGCAGCTTTATGCAAGTTTCTGGTGGATTTATGAACTTTGGCGTCGCTGAAATTTAAGAGTTTAGAGAAATCTCAGTTTTTCCTAAGTTCAGGCTCCACCTGAGCAGTTTGGTTTTCCCCCAAAACCAGTTTAAAAAGCCAACATGTCTGCGTTCTTAATCAATTTCGCCAACTCTAAGCCCCAAATGTTACTTAAGCTTCTGAGGTGAACGCCTGGGCAGGACGGGGCAGGTTTCTCTGCGGGGTTTTGGGGCAAACTCCTCTCCTCTTTGAATTAAACGCAGCCCACGTTTGTTTTACGCACCGATGGTCGGCGCGAGCTCATTCAGTCGCTGGGTGAAGCTAAACTACATTGCAAAAGAGTCTATTATCCCCTGACCTGACCCTTGACCTTGACGTGCCACCGTTCTTTAAGCGAGCGGGCCACACGGTGCGCCTCTCCAAAGAGCGCACGGATTTACGCACGAACCAGCGCGAGGACACTAACGCGCTGGATGACGGGGGGGGGGGATTTCATGTTTAAAAACATAAAAAGGCAAAGTAAAGGCACAGCTCACGCGTTTGTGGTCGCAGAGCGGTGCTGTTACCGTGCTTCTCAGACAAAATGCGCGCGTAAAAACGATGCCGGGTCACATTTAGCGCGTATTGAAGGATAAACCAGGTGGACGGTGGAGGAGCAGGGTGTGAGTTAAACGCTCTGTCCACCATATTCACAAAAGTCCAAAAAAAAAACCCCCGTGAACACACGTCACGCATACGCCCCACCTTCCTTCTCTCTGACACACTCTCTCTCTCCCAAATGCTTCCCTTCCAGCTCACACGGACTTTCCATTTCACACACCCCTCCCCCTGACATCAGAGGAGGCAGAGGCGCTCCTTCGCCCCGGTCCAAACTCCGCTTACAAAGCCCGACATTATATCTGTCAGAGAGGAGACCTGCATGGACAAAACCGGGACTAATGCCCATGTTTTCGTGCGATTTACGGCGATGAGGGATTCCAGAGGCTTAACGCACCTCCAATTATCAAAGCAGGGGCTATTACGCTCAATTATTTGTTAGGGGCAGAGTGGGAAAGCAGAAGGGGAGTGCATGTTACTCGGCGGGCTTCATTTCCTCGGTGCTGCAGAGCAGGAGCTGGATGACATGATGCTGCAGAGCCCGCTCACCTCCACGCCGTTTTCTGTCAAGGATATCCTGAAGCTGGAGCAGCAGCAGCAGCAGCAGCAGCAGCAGTCCGGGTCCCTGGAGCTCCAGCACCGGTCACACACTCAGCAGCAGCTGGCCGGGTCTCCTCCCCAGCGGCAGCAGCAGCAGCAGCAGCATTTCCAGACCCCGCCGTCCTGCATGCTGGCCGGGGCCCGGGACAGTCCTTCCTACTCGGACGGAGAGGACAACCTGGCTTACCTCAGCGCGCTGGCGGTGCGTGAGGAAGACCGCGGGGAGACCAGCCTGTCCCCGGACATGTACGTCCATCCCGGCCTGCAGGGAGCCAAGCTGGAATCCGCCGAGCTGGACGAGCCGGAGAGCAGTGAGTTGACGCACGAGCTGTTACTGCACAGGCCAGACAAAAGGCAACAAAGGACACGTGTAACAATAATTATCGCAATCACACCAATTACAGCGTTTTACAGAGTAAATATCAACCTGCATCAGCTGAGATTAGACCCGCGCGCAGCTGCTTCACGCGGTTCACCTCACGGTTTCCAGTGGCAGCAAAACAATTTGCATGTGAGGCCACAAAAACAAGTTGACCTGTTACCTTAACCAAATCACTGCCACGGCTCGTTTAGTGGAAATGTTCCCTCCGTCACGCACAATGTAGTTTATATTTGCAAATTCTAAAAACACAATTTTAATCACGTGCAGCAGCTCAAAGCCCACGCGACGAGTTATTTTCTGCCGTGTTTAAAACATAAGGCGAGGCAGCCGCGAAAAGAAAACGCGTTTTGCGTCTTTTTCTAAATAATCCCGCAGCTCTTTTGTGGATAACTGCGCGAGAATTAATTGTTATTTAATTAATTTGGCGAGTTTGAGGGTGAAACTGCGCTTAAATTTGCGCAAAAGCGAAAATTTTAAAAATACAAATTCTCTTTTTTTTTTTTAAAACTGAGGGAACAGAGATGGAGCCGGACAGCATCCGTCCTCAGGGGCCTGCCCGTCGGCTGCTCCGCCTTCAGACACCAATAAAGAGCTATCAAATGGTGGAAGTCAGCCTCGCCACGGCCGCGGGCCTGAGACGGATCCAGTAAAGTCTGGAGATGTCAAACACTTTCTAGTGGTTGAGCTGCGCGCCTGTTACGCGGAGTCTGTTATGATGTGTGGACCATAAACCGACAATTAGTTTAAAGAGGCTTGTAAAAGACGTGACACCGCGAAGTAGCGCCAATAAACAGACCGAGGCAGCGCGTCTTCCTCGCGCGGTGCTTATAATTATTCACAAACAGCACAAAGAACCAGGCTTTTAAGCTGCTTCTGGCCTTTTTAGTAACATTTGAACTATTCGCATTAAACTAGAAATGGCCACGTCCGTGTTTTAGACTTTATTTGCACCGTTTTCATCTGATGTTTAAATGTTATTGTCTCTTTTTTTTAGAATAATGTGCAAAAAGTTTTTTTTAAATATTTTCTAGGCAGCTTTAAAGGAAGGAAATGTCTGATTTGACTGACTTTTAAGAGCTGGCAGATATTATCTGAAGTTTGCTGAGACTGAATGTGTGTGCTGGCTGCAGACTAAAAGAATTTGCATTAATATTCTGTAATTATTGTTATTATTATTGATGTGTTTTACGCGTTGAAATGACATTTCCTGATGCTGACACTTCTTTATGTGACTTCTCCAACTTACCCAGAGAGCTGCGGGTTGGTGTCCCGGGAGGAGGCTGCGGAGGGCGGGCAGGGTGACTCGGAGCGGCCGGTGCAGAAGCAGAGGAGCCGGCGGAGACCCAGGGTGCTCTTCTCCCAGGCGCAGGTCTTCGAGCTGGAGCGGCGCTTCAAGCAGCAACGCTACCTGTCCGCCCCCGAGCGGGAGCACCTGGCGACCACCCTCAAACTCACCTCGAACCAGGTGAAGATCTGGTTCCAGAACCGCCGCTACAAGTGCAAAAGGCAGCGGCAGGACAAGTCTCTGGAGGCGGCGGGGCAGCACCACCCGCCTCCGCCCCGGCGCGTCGCCGTGCCGGTGTTGGTCCGAGATGGGAAGCCGTGTCTGGGCGGTGCGCAGAGCTACGCCGCCGCTGCGCCGTACGGATCCAACCCGTACAGTTATAACGGATACCCGGCGTATACATACAGCAGCCCCGCTTACAACACCAACTACAGCTGCACGTACACCAGCATCCCCGCTCTGCCTCCGTCCGGCAACTCCAACGCATTCATGAACATGAACTTGGGAAACGTGAGCGGCCTCGGCGGCTCCCCACAGGCCCAAACGCACCAAGGGACAGCGGTCACATCCTGCCAGGGCTCCCTGCAGGGCATCCGGGCCTGGTAGCCTCACCGTGACGGAGCTCTTTCATTTCGAGTCAACACCACAGCTTTTTAGAAGCGCTCGTGTGTGTGTTAGCTCGGTCAGAACGCCCCCAGAAAACAGTATTGCTTATAACGACCGTGAGTTTGGATTCACCTGCAAGGCGAGATGAAAATATCTGGCTTCTGCGCGCGCGCGCGCGCACTCCAGCCGAAACCATGCGCGCGTGGAGGCTGCGCGTCACACAGAGGCTCCTGAACAATCGCAGCTTGGGTGAAATTTCATTTTGCTGTCCAATAATTGTTGGTGCTTTAGTTTGGCACCGGTGGGACTGAAGCACAGAGGGGAAATGACGCACACGTTTGCGCATTTCTCCTCATCTGAACTCAAAGAAATGAATCTTTTTTTTTTTGAATGTCTGTTTTTAACATGGTATATTTTTAGGCAAAGGAGAGACTGAATCGCTTTAAAACTGTTTTGGTTTTTTTTTTGGAGGGGGGGCAAGAGAGAATTGTTTTAGTCTATTTCACATCTATTCAAATAAATCAGAGACATGTGAAAAGGTGCGTTTGATTGTGTTTTCGGGCAAAACGACAAAACAGATTTGATCTCTGTGTGCAGCGATATTGATATTTAAAAATGCAGAAGCTGGATTTTCTATGATTAATTAAAGGAAATAATAATAATAATAATAATAATAATAATAATAATAATAATCCTAATACAGCTGCCTCCGCGCAGGGTCAACCTGCCCATGCGAATCAGATGCACGGTGGCAAATTGTGATCATAAACATATTAAGGGGAGAGCTGCTGGAGGAGGCCAGGCCACAGGAACTCTTTGTCCCGGTGCCAGGCGACGTGAAAGGAGGAAGTTTTTCTGCATTCGAGGTCCTTTAAAGGACGCGATTAAGCACCTAAAATACCCCAGAAGAGCGAGCTGCAGCCGGGCTGGGGAGCGGGAATAATGGCTCTTATTGGATTGTCGGACAAAAGGTGTGTGGTAGGCAGAGCCGGGCACTCAGCAAAGACAAAGGCGCACAGGGGCCGTGAGATTGACGTCCTAATATTCCCATTTGAGGGACAGGCAGCGGGTTATTCTGCGCGGAGAAGGGGACACGGAGGAAAAATGTGGTCACTTTTGTTCCCCTTCAGCAGGCTTTGTTTTGTTCGCGGAGAAAGGCTCTCCGAGATCCCCAGCCGCGAGGCTTCGGGGGCAGCCGGGCTGGAGGTGATGGCAGCGGGGAGGCGTTTGTGTGAAAGAAGGGGGTATTATTGCTACAAGTTTCACCATTTATCCCAATGAGGGGAATGGACGGGAGAATCTGAAGGAGGGGAGGCGAGGGGGGCAGCCCGATGAGGAGGGAGGGAGGGTCGCGTCCTGTGGGCTATTATTTCAGCGCCAGGGTGTTATTTCAGCTGAGAACCGGCGTTATTCTCACAGGTAAAAGTCTGATCCAGGACGGGGAAACCGCCGCTATGATCCTGCACTAAAACCCAGAGGGACGTTTGACAAACGCAGCGTCAATACGCAGCGCAGACGGAAGTTAAGTTGTGACAGAGGTTCAAACGACGCGCAGCTCGTTGGTCGGATTCAAAAAGCCAAGTGACGTCGAATCAAGTGAAAACAGGTTTTTAGTTCGCTGTAAAGTTGGGCTGACAGCTTAAATAATCACTCGACTAACCGATAAGCCGCCGAGGAAATGGTGAAATAATCATTTGAACGACAGCACCAAACTTTATTTATTTGGTCCCAGATTATCAAACATGACAATCAGCTGCTTCTTCTGTGGTTTTTACTGATGCACATGTAATATTTCCGGTTTTTTCCGGCCTGTTGGTCAGTCAGATCGATGAAGTTGATTTTTTTTCTTTACAGTTTGACACTTTTTAATTAGTGACTATGTGAGAAAGACATAAAATCTGTTAAAGAAGAGCCAAAGATTTAATTTGTGTTTTTTTTTTTAAAAAAGACGCTGAATGAGGTGTTTCGTCTTTATTTAAGGTCGCGCGGCCTAATTGGCGCCGTTAATTAGCCATTACGCACGCACGAGGGTGAAGTGATTACACCGCGGGGTCCTTTCTCACACCGGGCTCCTCTCAGACTCCGGCTTCCTCGCTTTGCGGGACAAAAAGCCGCTGACTTTATTTGCTGGGATAAATCCTGAGAGCATGAATTATGACGGAAGCTGCGCGAGAACCAGGGAGGGGGGAAAAGCATCAATTGCTGTTTTTCCACGCGCGTAATTGTTCCTCCGGCCTGAGAACAGTTGTTTCCCCAAACCCATTCTTGTATAATTACACCCGCGCTCGGGCCCTAATGGGAGACAGCGGCTAAGACTGAGAACAAACAGCGGGAGCCTCGTTTATTAAAACATCTCCCACCGAAAGCACCGCAGCTCGGCTTTTTAAAGACCCGGGCGAGTTTTCTTGTTTTTTGGGAGCAGCTGCGGTGACTGACGGGAGCTCAGCGGCTCGTCAGCGTGATAAATGATCTATTGGAACAAACAAACGCTCATCGTGGTGGAATCTTTCAAGACGTGGCTCCGGAATAACTTATTATTTATCATATTACACCGCGCACATGTTGTTCCCACAGCTAACTCTGATTTATTAGGAGCTGATAAAGCGAAGTGTCGCCGTTATCGGCCGCGATCAGCGCGTCTCTGCGGCTCCTCTCCCTGCCAGACAGGCGGTCTCTGCGCCCAGATTGAGATCTGTCAGTCTGAGCTGTTTAACCAGCTGATCTCCTGTTTGGGCCCAAACAGCGTTAAAGTCCACCGGAGCGGCCTGAAGCCTCCCCCCGTCCTCCTCCTCCTCCTCCTCCTCCTCACTAATGGGGATTAATTGGGAGGTAAACAGAGCAGATAAGCCGGGAGCGCCCCGAGGTGCTGCCCGGCCGCAGGACGGACACTGATGGACGCAAACAAAGCCGAGACAGAGAGGCGTCTGGCAGGTAAACACCTCTACCTGCAGCGTCCCGGTAATAATAATAATAATAATAATAATAATAATAATAATAATAATAGCACGGCTTTTATTGAGATTATTCATTTTTTTCTGTTAAAATAAAAAAGTATGAATTCCAAAATAAATCGGCTCCATCTCTAAAGTTAATTCTGCAAAACAGCGAACACATCACGGCCTATAAAAGCCTATATTACATGTGTTTCTGTTATTTCGTCCAGGACCCTGAACGCAGCCAAACATCAGCAATCTCCAGTTTCCAATCTTTAATTGCAGGCTCCCCAGCTGCCGGTCCTGTCCATCCGGGATTTTAACTTGAAACGACTATTTATGGTACAACTAACACTGATTTCTGACTCGGAGAGAGCACTCAGGTTCTTAAAGTACCAGTTCTTAAAAAAATACTCTGTTACTAGGGAAATTACTCTGAGCAAAGTATAAAAAATACTCAATACTGCAAAATATTAGAATAAATGACAGTACTGGGCCAACACTGAGGTATAACTGCTATTACTATAACTACTTTATGGGCTGTTGGGCAGGTTAATTTATAATTTGTCTGTAAAATCTTATAGAAAGTACAATAAAGCAGCAGAAAAGGGAAACACCCACGTTAAACACACGTGTCTCAGTGTTATATTTGAGTAAATGTGCGTATAGTTACATTCCTCCACTGCTGACGCTGCTGCTGTTCATCATTTCTGCAGCCGCAGCCTCGTCCACAACGACGCTAACGGCACTTAAGTGTTAGTAACAGAAAAGGCCTCAGTGATGCCTCACGGTCGCTCACTCCTGCTCACACGCACACACACACACACACACACACACACACAGCTCTGCAGTTTGCCACGTCAAACGCAGACCCCTCACCAGCCTGTGTACAGTAGCTGTGTGTGTGTGTGTGTGTTGGATTTCAAAACTCTGATTTGTTGAATCGTTTGATGAACCTTTCCTGCACGTTTTGGCACAAAAGTGGAAGTTTCGGTGTCAGTTTGGGGGAAAGTCAACACAAATCTATAACGATCTATACCAGCAGAGTCTGTCTCCACATTTTTTTCTGATATTCAGACTTTTGTTTTTTTAAATTTCACAACATTAAATACTTCACCTTGGATCATCGTGGGTCAGTGAAGCGGTCGCAGCTGGCAGGGGGACACACATCAGTTAGAAACCGGCTCCTGGTCGTCACACACCCGCGCTGAGGGTCACGTTTTGGGGATTTTGCGGCAAAAACACAGACAGAAAGTGACAAAATTCACAATTTCTGAGTCCCCACGCTGCAGAGTGAAACAACAAAACTCATATTTACACATATTTAATTAAAAAACAGTGAATTCCCATAGTAGAAGTTTTTCATTCATAATTCAATCATTTTCAAATAAAGATTTAACACAAAAAAAAGCAAAAAAATCATCCAGTGGCAGCAGATTTTTAGATTTCTGTGGAGCAAAAAAAAGTAAAATCTCAAGCAGCGAATTAGGAGAGAGCATCAGATTGTGATTCGTCCGTTAAAGAGCCATTCTGGAAATGTGAGCAAATATGTGCCACCGTAGAAAAATTCAGTGGAAAACTCCCAAAAGGTATCAATCACCTGTCTGATCGAGCGCAAACCAAGCACGGCTGCAGCGTACGAGGCGTTATCACCTGGTTTAACCCTCTCAGCGCTACTGCTCCTCTGCAACATACAGAGAGATTTAAATAAGAAGCATGTTTTCAGTTTCAGTAAAGCTAATGCTGCCCCACGGGGTCACCTGACGCATGAAAACGCCTCGCACGAGATCACAAATTGGCATTTTTTAAAAATTAGCTCGAACTAAAGTGTCGCGTGAAGCTTAAAGGTTTGATGTCACACTATTTAGACGCTAAATACATCTTAAAAAGTCACTAGTTTTCATTCGTTTCCAGTGTTTTTCCACTTTTAACCCTCATCAACCTACAGGTTTAAGATAATTATAGTTAAATGATGTCATTTAAAGGCAGGAAAGCCTTTATTGTAACATGGACGTTAATGTTTTAGTTTAATTGAGCTCAGTTGTCTTAGAGGAAGGATTCACTGGCTCTGCTGAGTCCAATAAAAGCCATGCGTTAATGTTCCTCGTCTCCCTCGGGGTCTCCTCTTTCATTACGGAGAGTGTTTCTTGGCTCGCCCCGTGTTTCTGTCATAACACCCACATGTTGCTGCAGAGGCTGCTGCGCCGCCAACGCCGCTGCCTCCGCTCACCATTGGTCATCAGGCGGCAACGCTCCGCCCATCGGGGGACGATCAATGAGCCGCTCGGGCCTCGGCGCTGAGCACTGACAGGCCCGGACAGGCTGCACTCACACACAAGAGACACTTCAGCTAACAAGCAGACGCCCCACAACATGAATACTGCAGTATCAGTACTGCTACCACTGCTACCACTGCTGCAGATACTGTACCACTGAACCAGCCCTTGCTAACAATCCTGCTACTGTGATCTCTGCTGCTACACATGGCCGCACAACCTGCAACATAGTTCTGGGGCAAACATGAGCTGCTGGTACCCTTTAACCCCCCCCCCCCCCGAATCTGTCTGCGCTCTGATTCGTCGTCTCCTCGTTTTAAGAAATAAAGTGAAAAAACAGACCTTCGGCTGAGCATACACCGCGCGTCCACGCTCCTCTGCCGTTTAAGAGCCACTGAAACTCGACGCAGATAACCAAGTCTACTTCCTGGTTGAGCCTTATCAGGAACAACGTGTCCTTTCCCGATTCGTCCCACCCCGATCACGTGACCACCTCAAACTCCTGCGTTACCGTCAACAACTCGCTGCCTGTGCACGAAAAGGAAAACTCTGGAGCTAATTTTCACCACTGCCGTGAAGTCGCTCTGCTTCCTGCGTGCTGATGTGACAGTCATGTGACATTGCATCATCAGACCGTCTCCATTTACATGACACCTTAATTTGCACCTCTGCACCAAGCCGTCGCGACCTTTGCCGACCTCTGGGGGAGCTGCAGAGTTCAGAACGGTCGAGGCCATCACAGCCGGTTAGCCGTGCTGCACCACCCACTTCTATTTAACCTTCTCTGTCAGAGTCTGAGCCGCTCCACACAAGAGCAATGGTCTGCAGACATTTATGAGACAGGAGTCTTAAAACACAGCTAATAAGCTACAACAGCTTCCTCCATTTTGGATTTGCCGGCATGTTAAAGTTAAAACGCGGCGCAAACGCAAATAAAAGCGCGTATTCACTCTGAAAACGCTTCGGTGGCGTGAGTTCAGTCGTGCCCAAGCACATCGGGCCACGCTAATAAATGGTCAAATTTAAAATCCACATTTGTCAAAGGTCTGTTGAACATCAGCGCCGATCTCTGTGGATCGCGGCCCGGGGGAGTCGGACTCTTACATGAGAAATCCGCCAATTGAAGATTTGACACCTACAAGCGTTAGCGTGAAGTGCTCTTCCGAGACTGCACAGTGTCTTCTTAGTCAGCTCACATGTAATGCTCACTGACGTCAGCCTAATAGATTTTGCAATGGACGTGGATGTTTGGAAATGTCTTTTTAACTGGTTTCCCGTGTCCAGGGATGGGAGGCGAGAGGAAGGCCCAGCCAAGAGTACGGCTTTGGCTCGTCCATCAGCCCGAGATATCTAAATATTTATCCTGTGATCCACATTTATCCATTCGCTGGGTGCAGCTTTCTGGGTCAAAAACGTTATGTTTCTGGGAAGATACACGAGTATACGGTGTTTATCCAATGCTACCCACAGAGATTTATCCTAAACTGTCAGCCTTTAACAATAACACACATAAATTGCGGAGCGCGTCTCACTAAAAATCATTAGGATCATTAATTTGAGTCGTGCACCAGCTGGGAAAATCTGGGCAGGAGACGTGAATGAGGGACTCTTTCTTTTTTTGCTTCTGTCAGCAACAGATGTCCACGCGACCCTGAGCAAAGCGCTTAAAACAAAGCTGGTGAGCCAACAGAGTGAGGCTCTCAACTTAAACGTACGACACAGCGTGTAGAAGATGCTCATCAGCTAATTAAACCCAAATAAAAACCATATACCAGATGGAAAAAGGCCCAGTTCTGGTGTTTCCTGCTCAGGGGGTAAACAGAGGAAACACCTAGGCCGGCATCCATGGGCAGGGTGTGGCTTCAAAATCCAACTGAAGGCACTTAAGTGGGTGGTTAAGAATAAAAAGCCTTCGGTAAATATCAGCTAATTAGACACTCCACGGAGACAATGCATGTTCATTTTTGCGTCGGCGCGCCTTCATACACAGTAGCTCGTATTGATAAATTGGTTGTTTCCATTCAGTCGAGAGCCGGGATTTCTCCTGCCACACCCCGGTCCGTCGACGTGCTCTTTACCCCTCTGTGACTGGAAACACTGGCAATTTCGTTAGCAGTCTGGACGCAAGAGCTCGCACACAGAGCGACGTCGTGCCTCGATGAAAAGGTCGAAGTCCTTTTAGGTTTTTACTCTCCTTCAATGTCAGATGTACTTTTCCACTGAACAGTAAGTTGATCAGTATCTTCTACATCAAGCAAATGACTCGGTCGTTCAGGCAGGTTGTCTGCAGAGGCCCTCACTATCCTCACTTATTATTTAACTCTAATGTGCAACAATAAACCAGAAGACCCGTCAGAGGCTGCATCAAAACTGCAATATGTCAACAAATATTGGCTGGATTGTTTTTATATTTACTACAGAAACTCATTGCACAGAGATGATTTTAATCAATCAAAGATGGGATCCCTCTGACTTTTACTCCGGGGCCGCATTTCAAGTTTTCGGTAAACTGTCGAATGAATAATCATGAAATTTGGTTCAGACATTCGTGTTCTCCTGAGGGTGAGGTGTAATGACTTTAGTGATCCAATACTGTTACTTTGAAATTAGAGCTAATCAACACTAGCATGCTAAATTGACATAGTTAACACCTCCTGTTAAACATCAGCATGTTAGCATTTAGCTCAAAGCACAGTTGGGCTCCTACAACTTATATAGTGTTTATTAAAGATGGCCGACACGTGTCCACTTCCCCACACTGTAGAGAGAGAGCACCTCTGCAAATACTGGCTGCACTGCCATGAATTGTTCACATATTCATGGTCCCCAGGGGAGGACGACCTCGGTGAGGCACCTGCTTTTCATCCAGTGCTTTTCAACATGCTAACACATCAATTCCTTATCAGCAAAAGGGCAAAACTCAGTGTTTTTCCCTATAGGGCGTTGCTCTATGGGAGAAAATCAAAGACTGTGCATCCTCTGGAGAGTCAGACAGCTAAAAAAACATCAGATTTGGAAGATGTGTACTGTTTTGGTTTGACTGTAACAGACAGGGAAACCTAAGAGGAGTCGTTTAGACTGTGATTCGTCCTCTGGGGACCACGAATATTCACACCACATTACATTAAGATGTTGCCAGCTCCGGACCAGACGACAAACCAAGGGTCTACGATTGTGGAGAAGATTCAAGTTAAAAGATTTCTACTAAAAAAAGAAGCTTCAGGAAGTTGCCAAAGTTGGCGTCATCCTCATGTTTTAAGTTAATATGAAGGATTCGAATCTCATCAGCAAACAAAAGATCCCAATCAGATGTTTATTGAATTATGTAATAGATAAAAAGCATAAAAGTGCTTCAACTGTTCACTAGTTTCCAGTTGTGGACGTCGTCCGCGTGTCACAGCGACACCCATTTATCATCCTCGGTGGGTTTCAGGGTGCGTTCCTCTGGAGTGGTGCGATTGTAAAACATGCTGGCACGTGGGGGCATTAAACTGAATTATGATTAATGCTGTTTACACTCATACTCGCAGCTATATGAAGTGCGCTATCGTCCATATTTTGGTGACTTGCAGGCGGAGCGTCACCGATGGAGAGATTAGAAACTCATCCCACTTTTAAGCGCCAACGTAACGTCATTTGTCAAAGGGAGGCGCCGTCTTCTGACTGAGCGTACGCACACATTCCCGGGTAATCGCTGAGAGGGACGAGCAGGCTGCGAGCTGGCTTTCCCGCCATCTCATTTGTCTTTGTATTTCATCGACACGCACACGCCTGGTGTTGACCTTGGCTCTGACCGGACCTGCTGCCGTGCGCCCTCCAGACGGGGGCCTGACCTCCCGTGTTAAGACCTTCCTGTCCTGACTAAACGGATCGACTTACGTTTCAGAGCACAAGACGCTGAGGTAGAACAACAGAGGGAGGAAAGGGATGGCAGGAGGGCGGGAGCGGGGGGTAGAAGTCAGACGAGAGACATGAAAGACAACATTTTAGCTTGTAGGCCGCGGGGAATGACAACAAACACGGGGGCCTGGGGTGAAACAGGATCTGCGGCGGAGGGAGGGTGGAGGCGCTGCTTTCTGTCAGTCTGCTCGTGTTTCTGCGTGGAGGCCTCTCCCGTCAGCCTTCGGCCCCGGCAGCGTGGACGCCTCACATCCACAGTCAGCCGGTGTGAGTACGGAAGGCCGGAGAGGACATAAAATAGTGTGTATTATCAAACCAGAGCCTTCGCAGGCCTGTCAACACCAAGGACGTATCCTACAACTGTAAATCACGTCTTTGTGGGGTTTTATCTATTAAATTAGCAAATTGTTGATAGAGATAGCAGAGTAGCAAAAGCAGAGGCAGAGCGATAGGGGACAACGCCAATATGGCGGCCGATACAGTGAATGTTTGAGCCACAATGGAAAACAGACCTTTACTATGTGGATTACAGCTAATGTGACGCTGCAAAAGTTGATTTCTCCAACAAAAAAAAACTTAATTTAAGATTGTTTTTCAGTTTAATATTCTATAAATGACTTCGCAGCAACAACAATTGCATATTTTGAATAAAGGAATCAGGAATAATCAGGAACAAAGAGGCTGATCTAAAACACCTGAGCCCTCATTTAAATCTGGGCTTAAAGCGTTAAAACTGTTGCAGCTTTGCATGAAATAGATAAAAGTATTTCAAAAGCAGATTTTCAGCCTGTTTTGTCTTTTAGATGCATTTCTTATTAAACTTAACAATCGTCACATTTACTATTGTCATTTAAATAAACTTCATTAGTATCTTAACCTTTCTCTGCCTAACCGACAGGGTTTTTATGTTTTGGCGACTCCTGCTGGGCGACACCTGCATTACACTTGTTAGGTCTGTGCATTAAACACTGTCAGAAACAGTCCAGTCCTGAAGCCTGGTGTCGTGTGCGAGGGCAGATTTCAGTGATTTCACCTTTTACTTGATCACAAAGTTGGATTTTTGATTTAAACCGAACATTATAGACGCTTTTGTTTAAGTAACGTTCGTGTGCAGCTGCTTTTCTTGACGTGACATTAAACTACTCTGACGTTTTCAACAGAAACGAGTGTTTGAGTGTTTGGTAAATCAGATTTTTACTGTGAGGTGGGTGGAAATGTTTTCAGACTCCCATTAAAAACACAAAAGCTGTACCGGATTTAAATTTGGCTGCCGTTCGCCTTCGATGGCATCTTCCTGCACTGTTTGCAGCACTCATGCAACGCGCTGCCGGCAGCCTGGAGGTCCTGGTCTTCAGGATCTCGTGTCCTCTGCTGGGTCAGAAGGTCGACCTTTTATTCTGGGGAGGAGGAAGAAGCAGGCGAGCACCAACCGCGCTGCCGTGAGCACGAAACTGTGCGTTTTCTCGTGCACGTGCACCTGCCAGTTGTCGAATATCATCCTGTGAGACTCAAGCTGCTGATCACACATTACTCCCTTGTTTGTGAGCGTGCTGCGTTCAGGAGCAGCAGCAGTATCTATTTAATTTAAGTAATTTGATTAATTTACTGATTAATCATTTAGAGTTTCCTGAACCAACTGTGATATTGTCTGACTGAACGTCAGTCCAAAAAAACCCAAAAAGATATTTAATTTACAATCAAACGAGGTAAAGAGAAACAGAATAAACACGATTTAGAGGCTGCAGCTGGGTAACATTTGATTAACTGATTAACTGTCGTCTCCCTGAGTCACTGTTTCAGCTTTAACTGACAGTATTTTCCCACAGAGGTCACCAGTTTGCACCCCCTGGTGTCACAATTCAGTGCTCACCGAAGTGTTTTTAGGATACAGCAGAATGCACGTGTCCCGTTCACATATCTTCACATGTAAATAAGGAAATAACTTCAATTTGGTACGTTTTAAACAAACAAACAAACGGAAATGACGGCGGGCAATCAGACACGCAGACAAACTGAAGTTCTCTCAGCGCTTGGAGAGCCAGCACCAAGAGAAGACCCTGCTTCTGCGAGGAGCTGCCTTAGCGAGTTTATTTACAATTCACAAAATACAGGTGTCGCTCTCAAACAGAGTTCAAGCATTTCACATTAGTGACCTGACAGACCGCCACTTCCTCTCCCTCCCTCCCTCCCTCCGTCTTTGGTTTCCCGATCTCGATCACATTTAGTCTGTCTGAAGTTTAAAACGAACGCAGGTTTGCCTTCGCTGCTACCGTCCTGATGAGGGTTTCATGCGCCTTCTGCAAACAAAACCCTGACTTTTCACGGCGCCATGTTGATAAAACGTGTGGTTTCATGTTTGTGTAGTTCAACGTACATGTTAGCGTCAAAAGAGTCTGGGTTGATCCATATTTATAGATATATATAATATATTTATATCCTATGTACAGTTTCATCCTGTTTTATGGCTTCAAAACACTAGTACTTCTCTATTTGAGGATCTTCTCGTAGTAGTTGTGCGTTGGATATATGGCGGCTAACTGAAGGCATGTGTAACTTTATTTAAATGTCAGAGTTATCACCCCCTGTCCTAACAGTGATACAGAGGTCGCGGTTAAGTGCCAGGACACTGCGCGGTTTAAAAACACTAAAGAAAATAAGTGATTGTCTAAGATGAGGACAGCCGAGTGTTGCTCCGTCTCCAATAGAAGATCTTTGTTCTCCGTACGCTGACTCCTTTGTTTGTGAGCGTCAGTGTGGCGTCAAACGTGCCAGTGACCGCCTGCGCCCGGAGGCAGAGACCGGCAACGCGTGAGCCTCCTCCACGCCGTCCTTCAACAAAATAAGCCGAGATGACCTGATGTCGCCGTGGAGCTCGGTTCGGCCGGGATCAAACCCGACTTTTCCATCCATCCATCAACACACGCCCTCTCTCACACACACACACACACACACACCTGCTACACTCAGTCCTAACCCAATTCCAGCTTTCTGAATAAAATGATAACTCACAGGCCGTGCCACACACGCGATGGAGGAATTTGAGTGAAAACAGACCGCCAACACTTTCCCGTGCTCCGTCCTCTGAGCTGAGTCTCAAACTAATTCGATTTTCTCTGACTCTGTGACCTCTGGCTGTTTAGTGTCGGGGGTTGAGCTGTGCGACCTCCTGCGGCGAAAGGAAACAGTGACGCTCTGAAGAAGTGCAGTGCAGAGATGGGCGCTAACGCGGTTCTCAGAGCATCTTTGTTTCGGCTCTGGACTCAGATGCGCCGGAAACCGAAACCGCGAAGTGCCGACTCTCAGCCGTGTAGAGGCTGTGGCCCTTTTCATCCTTTCATTGGGGGTTTATGTGTAAGAAGGAAGCTGCAGTTCACTGAACGTGGATGCAAACGGCCTCTAAGTCGGCACTTCCGCCTCGGTTACAGAGTCCCGGGCCGAACCGAACGCTACAAACTGCTCTGCAGGTGCTTCGGAGGAACACTTTGCTGTGCGTTACTCTAAATAAATACTCTGCTGTTTAAAGGAGAGTTTGTCCAGTTGAACGTTTACATAAAAATATATTTAAAGCATCAGGATTTAGACGGGAGAGTGTAGGGGAACCGGGACTTCCTGTCGGCAACTTGGAGGCCTCTGTCTAACCAACATCACGTAACCCTGGACGTCTCGTCAACCCCACGTGTGGTAATTCAAGCTGACTGGCTGAGGTGTTCTCACCTGCTATGAACTAAATCAGACTGCGCGCGCTGAATAGACCTCAGTAAACAAGAATCAAAGTTGACTTTTTGCTCAAATGAATCTGAAGCGTTTCAGATCTTCAGACGTTGAGAAATCGATACCGATCACGGAGATCGGCACGGCGCCATAAACCTTTGCGTTTGCCGATACTCGATCGCGCGGCCGGGTGTTTATTTGTCTCCGTCGCGATCGCCACGCAGCCGTCTCTCGTGCTGCCGCTTGGTGATGATGTATTTGAAGAACTCGTAGACGGACCAGCTGATGGCCGTGGAGGGCATCTGGTAGATGACCCGGGCCTGGACTCCTTTGAAGAAGGCCGGCACGCCGCCCATCCTGTACACCGTCCGAAAGGCCTTGCCCAGGCCTGAGATGTGGCGGCTGCCTGGGGTGGCGGCGGCTGCTCCGACCGCTCCGGCTGCAGTCGCGGCCTCGGCCTGGATTACATGTATAGCCTGGGCCTCCTGTGTGTTGAGGAGGGTCTTGCAGACGTCGAGGGGGGTGGTGGCAGCGGCGGCCAGAGCTCCGGCCAGCGCGCCGGACACGACGTGTGAGGAGGGGTTGTAGTGTCTGTGGGGGTTCAGGAGCTCCTGGAGGTACTCGTAGGTCATGAAGTGGAGCGCCTGGAAGGGCACGTTCATGGTCAGCTGGGTGGTGTAGCTGCGGTAGAACGCCGCCGCGCCCTCGCGTCTCAACATGGAGCCCATACAGTCCAGCACGCCGCGGTAAGGAGAGTTGAACATCTGCATTCGCTGTTTCACCACTGAGCGGAGGAAGAAAAGAAGAGAAGAAGAAATCAGCGGAGAAGAACGCCCGGCACAATATCATGACATGGCTTCTGAAAGGCTGCGTTAAAGCAAAGTGATGTCATTTCCTCTGTTTAACCAGGCAGTTGTGGTTATATCATTATGTCCACATCACTGATTATTTATCAGAAACAGAGGCAAAGGCACAGACACAGCGTGGGAACTGAACAGTTGAGCGGTTTACATACAACAAATAGTGAAACCAGTGGGTGGAATGTGTTTCAGTAAGAACTGGATTAGTTATCAATCCATGAATTCATTAAAAACAAACTGACAGACTTCAGATCAGTGAAGCCTGCGGGTCCTGTGCAGCTCTGCCTCGTCTTTAACAGCAGCATCATGATTAACAGTAATCTTCACTGGTTTATAAAGACACATTTCATCGTGTGCTCGTCAGGGAACCTCCGGGTCAGAGCTCTGAGCCTGCAGCGCCACCAAGTGTCCAGATGGTACAACGACACCTTCACAGCTACTTTCTACAACGGTCTTTGAAGGAGGTTAAAAGCGTCTATAAATAAACAGACGGCGAGCCTTTTGCTGTGTCAGGTGACCCGGCGGATGACGGGGGGGGGGGTTACCTTCAGCCGGGTTCATGATGGCGTCGTGCAGCACCGTGGCCATGCAGCCCGCCAATCCTGCGTGACAGAGGAAACAGTAACCAGGTTAAAACCGCAGCCAGCGTGATCAAGCTTCCTTCCTCCTTCACTGTCACCACAACTGACATCTGTATTTTAAGCATGAGCGCTAACGCGAGCGGTTAATCAGGCTCGTACAGTTTCCTGTGTGTGTGTGTGTCCTTCGTGCAGGTATCTCACCATTAGCAAAGTGGCTGTTGGCGCCGGGATGAATGGCATCGCTCAGGGAGAACTTGATCTTCTCGTAGCAGGCAAAGTAGAGAGCGTGCGCGGGGCCGGCGCCCACCGCCAGCACGTTCACTCCTCTGATTGGCCGCCACACGCCCTCCGTCCGCACAATCTGCTGCAGGGCGTCCATCACGTTCCTGTAGCGCGCGCCCGGCTCGGGGTGAAGGCTCTGCATGCGAGTCTGGGAGGAGAGGGGCAAACGGGCGAGCGGTCAGCGTTAGATCTCAAGTTTAACCACAAGCTGCATGAAATGTGTCGCGCAAGGCTGAAGCAAAACGAGCCTCGGGTCATCAAGTAAGATAGCAGCTTCGCCTCTGTGCATCCGTGTCATCGGCTGTGTGTGTGTGTCTGCAATAGTCACACCTCGCTCTGACAGCCTGTCAAAGATCATGATAACAGTCTTTGTCTCCGCGCTCGCCTTTGAAACCGGAAGGAAGTGACTGCGCCAACCACAAACCACAAAGAGAACCGCATGCAACCAGGAAGTGGTGAAACACTCGGTCTACGACTTGGACTGCGCAGGGCACATAGTACTGTTTACACTGTCTGGGTTTGTGTGCTCGGGTGGATAAGGTGACTGAATGTTGGAGACCGAGCTGAAGCAATCCTGAAACTTTTCATATTATGCAGGAGGTGAATCACCGCAGCCTGAGGGGTAGTTGTTTACAGCAGGAGGGGGAGAACGGGCGCCTCCTGACAGGCTTTCATGGATGTTCCCGCTCCCACTTTCTGGGAAATGGTAACTCTCGTGGAATGTGCTCAGTCATCTGCGGGGCGTCCAAGTCTGGTGGGTTTTTCCCTTTTTTTGGACCAGTTTGTGCAGCAAGCGCTCAATCCAGGACTCTGAGTCAGGGAGATCTACCGAAACCAGACCCGGAGGAACAAAAACAACACAGGCGTCTTTGTGTTCGTTTTGCTTTGTTACGCGGTAACGCCCCGTTCGACCCTGCAGACGGAGGGCAGAATAAACCACAGCTGCGAGAGGAACCTGACACACAACCTGCGAGATGTACTGTATTTCTGTACTTCAGCGGCCGTAAGACCAGTAACTGGGTGTCTTGACATGTACCGTGCCTTTTTTGGGCTCTGGGGAAGTACAGTAGTCGACGCATACATGACTACTGATGCCATTTTAAAGCTGCGTTTGTCACGAGGACCTCAGTCACACAAACAACGGCTGAAAAGAAAGTCAAGATGGGCTCACTCATGTGACATGACAGTGTAATGCGTATCTAAATGCTCCGGGGAGGCAAAGGAAGGCGCGTTAAATGTATTTCGCGTTTGACGTTTTAACTACGACGCTCTTTCAACACCTCTGCGAGCTGTAGCCCAGAATCACTCAACTGTCAGCCTGTTATCTTGACGCGCGCTACCACATATGGTCATGCAGCGCGCTGGCAGTTTGCCTCCTTCAGAACGAGACGCTAACATGAAAACAACGATCTCTGGGGGACTGATCGTCCGCCTGGCAGCTGGAGGTGACTCAGACCTTGTTTGAACACAAATGGGCCTTGATTGGATTGGACTGGATGACACAGGCTTAATTCTGTTAACATCAACTACCCACGCGGCCTGGACGGCTGTTTCTCTGTTGGTAAAGCAAAACGAATGAGTGAAACAACAGATTTTAGTCCTCTTTGCACTGGACAGAACGAGTGTTCAAACCGTGCCTCCCTCTCATTCCTCATTCCTGTCGGAATCTTGAGCTGGAACGAACACAGCGAGCTCATCAGACCTCTTCAGCATTCTCCTCATTTCTCCTTGAGGCTAGCAGCTTAAGGCTACGTTAGCAGCTAATAGTCTAACACAACCAAAGCGACGGTTTCCTGTTCAACAAGTCCAACGATGTTTAATGAGTGCAGCGCTAAATTGGAGGGTTTCACTCTGGACAAAACACCCCCACCAACACCTGTGAACACCTGGCTTTTGTCTTCAACGTGAAAGGAGACAATATGCATTCACTCCCGGGTCAAATGACTCCGCAGAGGTCACGCCTGTTTATCAGCTCCGGCTCTGATTGGCAGTGGCTGGGCACGCCGATTTCTGGCGCTTTCAAGGAACAATGCTATGACGCGCATTTAAGTTCTGGACGTTGGTGTGTAAAGAACCATTATTGGGGTTTTTTTCTGAGAACAACAAGTGATTTTATACTTTGCATTGTGCAAGAGGGAACGTCGGCGAGGTGACGGAGCTTCTCCTGAGGAAATCAGGAGACGACAACGTGTCAGAAACGCTGAGCGAGCGACAGCTGGCTGCAGTTTTTACTGCGCGCTCAGGGCGCGGTCGCTACACCATTACATAAAACGATACTTTGGCTCGAAGACGTCAGTTGTTCTTGAACACATTCAAGCAATGAGGAAAAAGAGTCTGAGGTGGGAAGAATGGGCTAAAGCTTCATGAGTGCCTGTAGAGCAAACTCTTGGCTGACCCGCCCTGTGAGCAAAAGGAAACAAAGATTATGAAAATAGAGAAATCTTGGGATAGAGGAAGTTGTACGCAAAACATTACAGTAATAAAAAAAACAAACCGACTTTCTGGAGTTAACAAAAATATGTAACGCACTTCCTCCTTCCAGTTTGTGGCCGACAGACTCGATGCAGCCACATCCTGCGCGGCGCGAGGGAAACAGAAGACCTTTAAAACCATTTGTGTATTTGTTCGAGGTACGAGCACGCCTGCAGGCTGATCCCAATCGCATTTCTTCACTTTCGCACCGACTGAATTCACGTCCGTGTCGCTCAACTGCAACCTCCTGTGGGATTGCGGACAGAGAGGAAGAAGAAGTCGTCCTCCCCCTCGTTTGGTTTTTTGCTGGACAGATTTCATAACCTGAGATTTTGTCATGTTGGGGATTCAGCTTGAATTAAAGGAAATCTTGCTTCATACATGAGAATGAGGAACTAGTGTCGACGTTTATGCTTCGTAAGCTGCTTTTTTAAACCACAAAGAAATGTGTTTTAGCGATACACTATAACCACTCACACTGGTACTGATTCATCTGTACAAGTTCTAAACCAATCACGTCAGATTTGCCTGTTTTAATATGAAAAATACAAATAAATCAATATATCTTTATAGATATAAACTCGCACTGCTGCTGGTCAAAACACTGATTTTGTGGCAAACACTCAGTGGGTGAGAATATGAAAATATCATCTTGACTTGCCAGGACACAAATATAGTTGTTTCTGACATCTGAGAATATAATATGACATTCTGCTGTGCATGATGTGACCCTGATGCAATGACTTGCAATGGAAACCAACTAACTGCTCTGGTAAACAAGTTTCCGGTGAGGTCGGCGGCCATTTCTGACAGAACTGCTACGAACTGGAGGAGCTAATCATCGAGGAATGTGTTATGAACAGGAGCATTGTTTGATTGGCTGCAGCTCGGGGAAACCACTGAGAACTGTTTGTTCCTGCATCTTCTGATACAACACGAGGAACTTAATGTCAGAGCGGAGACAGAGCATGAATGTCCTGATAGAGAACGAGCAGTCGCAGGCTTAAAGATTAGTTTACGTTTGGCCCTGGTGTCAACAAATGCCATTTAACTAATTCTAACCCTGATTCAAATATATGAAAAGGTAAAAGACTCTGGTGCTGAGGTAAATTTGGGGATCAGTTTGCAAAAATTATTCAAATATCTGAGCAGAGTTAACTTTCCAAGGGGGCTGCGAGTGAGTGGTCAGAGTGCGTTGGGTTTGGCCCAGTAACATGTTCTTTAGATGTGCTGCAATTCCAAACTAACACGTCTTTTAGGCCCGTCGTAATACACAGCAGGTCTGCAAAAGATGAATGAGCTTTTCCATTTTGTGCAGCAGGAAATAATAAACTAGCAGATGTAAGCAAAACGTTTTACCCCCGAGGATGGTCCCGTTCTCTCTACTTGGTGCATTTACTCCACAATTGATCTGAATTCGCTCCTTTTGTGATTTCTGTTCTGCGCTGCTTGTGCGGCCGGAATCCCACACCCAAACTAATGTGCTGATTGTACATCATTAAGTCTCTTCTCCACATATTACTATTTTAAAACTGAGACTCAACTAGGCAGAGAGGAAGTCATGAGCACAGTGAGGGTAAGGTCAGATTTCCGTGTGAGATCTGTTTGAGATGCATCAGATACAGCTGAAGTGGTTGGGAAACGCTAAAACTATCTAAGTGTGTCGTCTGTGATGGTTTACAGTAAAGACACACACAGAAAGCTGGCTGATTGGCAAGACCGTTGACTGTTGGTCTAGTGACTGACGACCCAGCCGTGTCAATCATTTACTGGGCTACTCTACCCCTCCCAGTGAACTTTACACATGGCCACCTCAGAGCAGCTTTCAACGCACTTCAATGATCAGCGATGTCTGCACATTCACAGACCTATAATGAAAATTAAAAATGAATTTCAAAGCACGTGTCAGTCTTTGGTTAGATAACCAATGCTAATCTGTTTGGTAACGTCACGTTAGACGTCTAATGGACCTCTTCTAGCAATGTCAGACACATGGCTAATGCTAAATCCGTGCCATTTCACCCCATGCCCCGGTTGATTTAGCGATAACACAGTGTTTGTTTGCAATGGTGTAACTATTAGGGCATAGTGTAAACCAGCCATGACAATGTCCCCACTGAACTTACAGTGATAGCTTAACTACGCTGTTACAACCAGTTGAATGAATGGAGAGTTGGAAAATAAGCCTGTAATTGTAAGACGTGTCCGATAATGGGTGTATGCTAGCCAGGAAGGGCAACTGCTGCTTTAGCTAGCAGGCTAGTGTGTGTATGTAGCGTGCTAGCTACGTTAAGGGGCGCAGCTGTCAAATGTGTCAAACACTCTGTTATAGTGTAAACGTCTGCCAGGATTAAAGGTGAATTGAAATAAACGCGCACACATAGATGTTTAGATCTTCACTGTGGTCAGAGTGCGTCGCGTGTTTCCTGCTTAAGTAACGTTAGTTAGTTAACTGACCTCTGTTAGCAAGACCCCCGTTAGCTTGTAGCCAAACGTTAAGCGATCTCAGGCTCGAGTGGAGGCCTACGTTAGCTCGTGGTTTATGCAACCAGTGGCTGTGTTAACAGTGACATAAACTAGGCCTGAAATGAGCGCTGTGTTGTATGTATTCGGTCTGATACCTTGACACAGTCGATGGGGTACATGAGGCAGTGCTCCATGATTCCAGCCACGGATCCTGCCAGCATGTGTGTGCTGGTGGCTACTCCCTGAGGCAGTCCTTCATAGTCTATTTCTGGCTCGACAGAGGTCGAGGTGTCCGGAGTTGCTCTGTGCAACATCGAGGCAAAGTCCTGTTCCCCTGCCATTCTCGGTGACAGAGAGCCGACAAATCCCCCTGTGGCGTCCAGGATCCTGCCGCCCAGCCATCGAAACTCTGCCCCGGCTGCAGCGCCTGTGACCCGGCTGTCGACGCCCGGTGTTTCCACGGACGTTCGCCGGGACACGAAACCGTCCGCTTCCATTCAAGAGTGAAAGTTTAGTCCGTTAAGTTTCTTGAAACCGATAACTCTAGCGACCCGCCTGTTGGTATAGTCTTCCCGGCTGTTTAGTTAGTGTGCCAGCCAGAGAAAGTCTTGGCGGGTCGCTGCTACTGCGCGGTAGACAGCTGTGGCGCGTACGAGAACCGGGAGACCAAGCGGGTGGGATTTTGGTGGGTTTGTCAGTGAGTCACCTTTAGAACCTACAGATGATTCGACAAGCTGATTGTCAATCACAGACGCTCAATTTCATTGGCCAGCTATGTCTAAAGAATGAGGCGGGCCGAAGCAGTGGGCGGGGCTTTCGCGTCAATGGGCGTTAACGATTTTGTAACACCGTAAGGTCACATGTAGGTGCGGGAAGTGCCTTAAACAGGACGTCCCGGATGGGAATAGTAACCAGGAAAATGAATTTGCTAGTGTGGGACCTGAAATTCAAAGATCAAGTCAAGAATATGATGCAATATGACGGGTTGCATTTCCAGTCGATTGCTCACACACTTCAAATTCCTCACTGACTTCTATTTTATTCCATTCATTATAACGTTGTTTACATAGCAATAATGATTCTTTTAAGATAAAACTTTTCTGGCACTGATCTGATATTTGTTTCTCTTTCACATTGGCCTTACTGGTATTGTAATTTTGTGTCACATTATTATTGAGAACATCCACTATTGTAGTAGGGCTGAATGAATGGAATAGTGACAATCAATCAATTCAGGAGGTTGGCATCTCATCTACGGCATGATCTCGTATCTCCACTCGGTGGCACATGATGCATTCAATTGTTGTTGGAAATCCACTCAAATTTGAATAATGATTAGTTCAAATTTCCGAAGTGTGTAATGATAAATAGGTTATTACAAAGACTATAATCAGTTCATTGCGCGTGCTGTTTATAATAGTAGATCATTAACCATAAATGCATCAGCCTTTCACTTTCCAAATATTTAAAAATGACACCAGCATTGACGCAGATAAAGTTTTTGAAAGTCTAAAAACGTCAACTTCCTGAGTACAGTGACTTTGTAAATCAACTACAAACAAAACGCATCATGGGATAAAATATGTGTGTGCCGTATATCACGGACAAAAAAGTAAAAAGCAATGAATTTAATTCTACCGGTGTTCTTTTAGGCACGATATCAGACAGTGCTAGGCAACTGAACGCAACAGACGTTCGCGCCCACATGCGTTTGACGTAAGCACGTAGCAGAGACCGGAAGTTGCTTGGATTTTTCGGTCATTTCCTCTTCTTCGGTTGGTCGGCTCGTTTTAAAACAATCTCCGTGGGGCACAGCGAGAGAGGAAAACGTCGTTTTGTGTCGAAGGGAAAAGTAAATTTCACCGACGGGCTGAAACTCACTGTCATGGCGGACGGTGGGAATATTTAGGTAAGTTTAAATCGGAGAGTGAGAGCTGGTGTAACGGTCACCACTGTCGGAACATAACGTTTCTTTTAGCCGGTGTGTAACTTCACAGTTGCTAACTTATAATAACGTGTAGTACAGAATTAAAGCGTGTCGTAGCTTATAGTTGGTAATTTATTCTTTTTTTGTTGTTTATTCCGTCCAACAGGTCACCTGCTCTGTTATTTATGCAACAGTTTTGTCTTATATAACTGGGATGTAGGCCAATTACACCTCTTCATATGCTGTGCGTTTGAAAAAGCTGCTCTAACACTAACCTACGCTGTTTGTTTGTTTCTTTTTGTTCATTCAGTTGGAAGAAAAGTCTCAACTCTGACCACGATCCTAATGAGACTGCAGACAAGATGAGGTGACGACTGTGGCATCCTTGATTTTAGCCTACGTGGACTCATGGCCAGGTAATAACTCGATAACGAGCCCTGATGTTTGTCGCTTCATAATGTGTAACTTTATTTATATAACAGCCACACTCCGGTGTTTCCACAGTAGTTTTTCACTGCGTTTCTCATCCACAGGATCACCTTTTCCTGCCTGCCGGCCTGGTACTGCAGCGTGTCCCTGCTGTCTCTGGGCTGCGCTCCCAGGCAGAGGATGCTGCTGCTGCTCCTCCTCATCACCTCCGCCATCCTTCTCCTGGGAACCTATCAGAGGCAGCTCTGGGGCTTGCATCGGAGGCCTGGGTCCCGGGTCAACATGTAAGTGGACAGGTTCGCTGATTATCTGGATGTGAAAAATGTCAGAATGCACGAATGTGATCTGTCAGCTGTGTTACATTAGGGCTGAAGAAAGATACCCAAGCTCTGGCTGAGCCATCTCACGCGTTCAGGGGTTTTACAGCGTCTCTAGACATGTTGTTCCACAGCAGATAATTAGTTTTCTTTGCAATGACTAGACTCATCTTTTTACTTAGGGATAACAAAACCAAGGATAATGTCACCTCACAGGGTAATGACATGCTGCAGCTGAGTGCATCTCACAACCAACAATGAGAGCTTTGCTGTAGTAACTGGCACAGATGAGCTGCTAGAATCACATTGCAGCACACATTGTTTAAGTTTAAGTGAATCATTCAATAGATATTCCTTTAGTGATTAAAACATACTAAACTCATGTGGATCAAACGCCATTTGAACCTAAATATAAGTCTAATGTTCCTCCTTGCGTGTGATTGGCTGTTTGTCACACACCCATGGTCGTGGGAACCTGACGGTTTGTGGCTGAACTGGAACGTTCTTGGTAAACGGAGCCAGCCGATAACCAGCTTTGCGAGAACGGTTATCAAATGTGTCTCTGGAGGCAGACAACCCTCAAAGTGACGTGAACTCACCTTGTGAGACTGACTGCAGGTGCTCCCTTCTGTAACCAGGGTCAGGTGGAGGTACACAGACGGCTTGTCTGAGTTAAAGGCCCCCTGTAGTTTCATTTGCGGCTTCACTGTAACTTGTTCTGTGTGTTTCTCAGTACAGCATTCATTTTGATCAAACTCTGCTACGTGTGTAGATGGAAACTGGGCTAATTTAATAGAAGTGTTGCTACAAATAGAAAGTGAACCCAGATGTGTTTCTATCAGCTGGTCGAGGCGGCTAAATTGTTGTTCTGAGCTCAAGAATCCAGTGTCAGGAAACAAAAAGCTGTTGGACAGGTTCTCTCATGCGAGACTGTGTCCCATCCTTTTATAGCAGCTGCAAATGAACCGAAAAAGCTAAATGGCGATAGTTTGAACGGCAAATGATCATGAGCTAATTTTAAACTAAACGTGTCTGAGCAGGACAGAAAAGTGAGCACCGCAGGAGGCTGTGACAGGAAGGTGAAAATAATGCGTGTTAGAAACATAAACAGAGGACTCTCTGTGGTTTTGTTGCTATGTGAAGGTCCCAACATCCTGTCTGTCTGAAAGAACTATGTTTTAAGATATGAATAACAATGTGAGTCTTTGTCACTGCTTTAAAGAAGTTTAGTATATTATGTTTGTCTTCTCTCCTCCAGGTACCTCTCCATCGCTGAGTCCATGGAGGCCACCGACGTCCACAACCCTGCTCTGAATTACGGCATCGTGGTGGACTGTGGCAGCAGCGGGTCGCGGGTCTTCGTGTACTACTGGCCCCCGCACAACGGGAACCCTCACACCCTGCTGGACATCAGGCAGATGAGGGACCGCGACCGCAAACCCGTCGTCAAGAAGATCAAACCCGGTGAGGAGCTGGAGCTGGGCAGGCGTGTGGGTTGCGTAGCTGCTTCGTACTTTCGTCTGCTTGCCGTTTGCTTTCCACTCTGTTCCTGAAACTGCAGTTTCAGATGCGTCCGAGTAAACACAGCATTGCTGTAAACACATGTTTTCAACACATGTTGCAAACAGCCATCATTATGGATCATTATGACTCCCCCTGCTCTACCGAGGTGACACATCTTGCCTGAACCAACAGCTCTCGACAAGAAGAGCGGTTTAGCCTGACATCACAAATATATTGATATATCATATATTTATAGATCATCCTGTATCTTGTTGGAAAGTTTATGAATCTACTGCCCGGCCCTGCCTTTTCTGTCACGTCATATATAGTTTAAAAAGTCTCGCACACAACAACCAACAGACAGACAAAGCTTCGTTCTTGGTTTAAGTCTGTATCCTCATGTAGGAATGTTTCCACTGTGCTCCTCGGACAACTGTAGCTCCTTTGTCTGTTACAGACTCGCTCCTTCAGTGCATTATGGGGAGGGACTAAATCAGACTTTAAACCACACAAACATGTGAAATGCGTCTCTTGAAGTTGTCGGAAACCTCTGATATCGAGGCTCAGACCGGTTTAGCCAGTGTGGCACGAGTGTTATTACATTTCATTGTCTCCCACTTTGGCTCCCAACCAGATAAGTGAACGACAAGAGTGTGTGAGAGCGAAAGGAGGGACAGCATTTGTGGAGAATGGAGAGTGTGTATGGTAAATACAGCTTGAGCTGATAACTGGTGCAGAACAAAGCATTCAGCCCAGGTGACTTTATCTCAGTTACAGCAGACGCAGCAGTTAGAGGCCACGTGGCACTTTGAACCCCGGGACACAGTGTAACAGCCTGTACACAAGAAGCTGTTCCCACGCATGACTTCCAGGAATCACACTGTAGGCTGCACATTAACAAGCCCCGATTAATGAAAGAAGATTTTTTAAGAAGATTGAAATCTGCAGAAATATTAGACACAAACACACGAACTGATAAGTTTAAGATGTGACTGTTGGCATGAAATGTGCACTCTGCTTCACTGAACAGTCTGTTGCATAACAACAACATTTCATCCTCGTCTCATCTCGACAGCGTTAAAGAGATTGGTGCTTTCAGTGCAGCCATGAGAATGCATTTTGTGCTAATACGTCTGTGTGTTTGTTTCGGGGGGGTGTGCTCTCTCAGGTATCTCCACCCTGGCAAAGACACCATCGCAGGCCAGCGACTACCTCCACCCTCTCCTCAGCTTCGCCGCTGCTCACGTCCCGCAGAACAAACACAAAGAGACGCCGCTCTACATCCTGTGCACGGCTGGCATGAGGCTGCTGCCAGAGAGGTACGCAGCATGCATCAGCTCCTTTGTGCTAATTATGTGGTGATTAGAAATGATTAAGTTAACTCTTAATGTGTTAAGTGACTCAACACATTAATCAGTTTTTGATTGTTTTCCTAATCTGATCTCTGGTCAGTTTTGAAATTCCGATGTTTTAAATCATAGAAACATGTAAAGTTAAACATAACTAACACAAACCTCCCATCAAGCAGGTTATAACTTATTATTGAGCCTGGCAGATGTTTTGAAGTATCAGATGCTGTCTGATACAGATTCAGGGAAAATTCAACGTGGCAGCCGATACAGTGCAGTTTTATGTGAATTGCACCAATATGACGATGGAAATGTTCTCAGAATGCTTTAAAAAATAACTATTTCATTTATTTAAACTGCTATTTATGTAACTTTGTAGTGAAACTAATATATTAACACAGGTTTAATGTATAGCACATCAAAATGTTAACACATCAGAGTGTTTCAGGAGCACGTATGCTGACGCAATGATAGTCGATAATATCAGCCGACACATAAATTAGTCACAGTAAACAGACTCTATACAGTCTAGTACAGTAAACATGTCCGCGTTGGGCCTAAAGGAACCATAAGAGGTAGAAATGCATCACATAGATGAGCCACTGTGCTGTTTCTGAGAAGCCATCACTCCATCGTCATTCCAAACCTGACTGTGCTACTTAGTCCAGCTCATGTCTGATGCATCTGAAATGTTTCGATATATTTGTCTTTTCTCTGTATGTAGCCAGCAGGCGGCCATCTTGGAGGACCTGATCACCGACGTTCCTCTGGAGTTTGACTTCCTGTTCTCCCGTTCCCATGCTGAGGTCATTTCCGGGAAGCAGGAAGGTGAGATGACGTGCCTCTGTGCTGTGATGCCGTAGCTCCCTGTTCCTGTTTGAAGCGTGTGTCTTCTGGATTAACAGGAGCTAATCTGTTACACCTGTCATTTCTAACTGCTGCCCGCCTGTTGTTTGTGTCCCCTCGTTGTTTCTGTGGTGACGTGTTCCTGTTGCCTGAAGGAGTGTACGCATGGATCGGCATTAACTTTGTGCTGGGCCGCTTTGATCATGCTGACGAGGGTGAGTCAAGACGCACCTGAGCCTGTTTGATGTTTGCTTTGGTGTCATGATGCCACACGTGTGAAATGCAGCATTGTAATACTGTTATCACCATAATGTATCCCAGAGGACGCCACAGTTGAGGTGACAACAGGCGCCCAGAACCAGCAGCCAATCAGCAGGCGGCGTACAGTGGGCATCATGGATATGGGTGGAGCTTCACTGCAGATCGCCTATGAGGTGCCCGGTGCCATCACCTTCAGTTCACCCCAGGAGGTAAGTGCAGCGAGACACCTGTAGCTGACACTGTGTCAGTGTTAACCTGCGGCCACTGTTTATGTTTATTATTGATAAAGATTTTGTTGGATCAGCAGCGCTGTGATGTCTCTGTGCTTTATTTATTTATTTCTTTATTTCTTTCTTTCTTTCTTTCTTTATTTATTTATTTATTTATTTATTTATTTATTTTCCAGGAGGAGGCGGGGAAGAGTGTCCTGGCCGAGTTTAATCTGGGCTGCGACGTTGAGCACACACAACACGTTTACAGAGTCTACGTCACCACGTTCCTCGGCTTTGGAGGAAACATGGCCCGGCAGCGCTACGAGGACCGGCTGGTCAACAACACACTCGCCAAGAACAGGTTCAGACACACACACACTGACACACACTGACACACACACACAATGTATTATTGTTTGCATGCCTGTTGTGATTTATGCTACAGCTGCTTTGCCGGTGTTGAATGATTTGTAGCCTCTTTATCTCTTATCAGTTCAAAGTCACCACTGCATTTCTCACGGCCACAGTCCGTATTTCCGTCTTTAGTCGAAGCTTTTTTCAGGCTTTAATGAGGCGTGTGAACATGTTTTCGCTCATCTGTCTGAAACTGAAACTTTCAGCTGTGTTTTCACCGTGAACACCAGCCCCTCTCTCTGCCTCGTGCCATAAAGCACAATGCACAATGCGCTCCAGCCAGGTGGTGCACGATGTAAAATACAGTTTACCAGCTGGCCAGCAAATGCAGTCTGTTGTTTATGGTAATTTCACCAACATAATTATGGAAATTACACGGTGTAAAGATGCTATAATTGATAAATATGTAAATTCTGAACCGCGGAACCTCTTCCTTTGTGAAGTGACCATGATTTAAATACGTTTTCCTCATATTGCTGCAGGTTTCTGACTACGCAGACGGGCCTGAGTGAGGACAAACCGTACCTGGACCCGTGTCTGCCACCTGGGCTGTCGGACACAGTGGTGAGAGACAACCACACATTGTACCTGCGGGGTCAGGGGGACTGGACTCAGTGTCTGGAGGCCGTACGACCCTTCTTAGGCCTTCACAATGGCACCATGTCACCAAGGGGCGTCTATCAGGTACAAACATCGTGTCAGATCTAAGCTTCTATCAGAGATGAACAATTCACATTTTGTTTTTGTGATTCACTGAGCTGCATTTTGTAAAATGTATTTCCTCAAATAAAAACCAACATGACCAGGGATGAGACAAAGAAATAAAGGCCTGCTCCCAAATACAGGCCCGGGAAACAAAATCAAGAGTGTACCAGCTCTCATCACTACATTTAAGTTTTATTTGCCTAAATTCCACATTAAAATCAGAGTAATTGACACAGTTTTGTTCTGGGCTGCGTATTTTAAGTGTTATTGTCCAGATTTAGTCACTATGGGTGTTTTCTCGCGTCTCATTCAAGCTGTAGTAGCACTGCAGGATGGCAGTGGTCACATTTCAAGTGTCGCATGAAAAACAGGCCGTATGAAAAACAAAGAGTTTAAAAATGTTCTTAATAGAGCTCAACATAAAGATGGATGACATGGCAGCTCCCCAAAAGCCCCCCCTGCACAGACTCTATTTTGATGAGTTGGCAGCACCCAAAACCGGATATATGCATATGTAATGGCTTTACTTTGAACAGTTGGGGGAAATGGAGATGCATCATGAGCCTTTATATGAAAATTGATGGTTTTCCGGGACATGTTGCTTCAAATCTTTCACAATAAAAGTAGTGTTAGGCAGTGAAGGGTTTGTGTCTACGTGGGCTTTTATTTTGAAACTGATACAGGAAGTGTATCAGTTTGTATAACAGTGTAATGCACCACGTGAAACAGCGCAAACGGCAGCAGGAGCAAAACAAGGCATCGTACTTTAACCTGACCAATCATACTGAGCAAACAGAGGGAATCAGAAATAAAGGCCTGTTTCTAACAAAGGCCCCAGTCAGTATTTGAGTAAAGGCAGTAATAATAGCGTAGTGATCATGTCTCAACATATTGTATGATTCATAAGTTCAGCAAACAGAAAACCATGTTGATTTATTTCCTTCATTTGATGAAGAGGATTTCTTTATTCGCGAGCTCGTGTGAAGTCAGGCTCGCCCGACAAACTGCTTTGATTCAGAAGAAATCCCAGCAAAACTGATTTCAGCGTCCTGTTTCAGGCTCCCATCAACTTCAGCAACAGCGAGTTCTACGGCTTCTCTGAGTTTTTTTACTGCATGGAGGACGTGCTGAGGATGGGAGGACAGTATGACAGCGAGAAGTACTCCAAGGCCGCAATGGTACCCAGACACGCTGTCCACGAGGACGCTGCGCCCAAAAATACGATTTAGTTGTTGTTTGTAGACGTTTAATGGTTGCGTTTTGATTTGTTCCTGCAGGAATACTGCTCCACTAAGTGGTCGACACTGAAACAGCGTCTGGACAGCAAGCTCTTCTCTCAGCAGGCCGACATCAGCAGGCTCAGGTGAGGTCATCGCGCTCTGCTTTAACCGTGTTCATCCAGAGTCTCGGGCTTCATTTACACAACAATGTAACGACCGGAGCACATATTTCTTTGTTTTCTGTGGCGTTTGGGTTTTTCTTTCTCCATATTCTCAGCAAATATCACCCACACACACACTCCTGAGGAGGCATCACTTCTCTGTGCCAGGTTTTCTCCTGGAGTGAGCTGCCAGATATTGTACAGACCAGATTTTCCAGACCTTAATATAGTGAAGGTATAAGTGTTGTTCTGCCATATTGTATCAGAGCTTAACAGTTGGAAAACAGTGGTTTACTTCCAGGAAACTGGTGCACATTGTCTGTTTTTTTTATGGAAGGGCCTGCAGGGGTAACTTAGTCACCAGCTCACATCAAACAGGCTGCAGATACTCCACAGGGAGGTGCTGTTCAGGCATCATCAGACTACGCCTGCCAACGTGCACCAGGAAACCACCAGCGTGAGGCAAACGCAGCAGCAGCACTTTAGACCTGCACATGCTTTTGTGTATACATGGGGTTTAGGCTTGTATACTTGTGCCACCTGTCGGGATGAAACAGTTGATTAAAAACGGACAACGCGGTGTCACTCAAACCTCCCGCGGGGGTTCAGTTGAGCCGCAGACGGTAAAACACCAAAGATTTTCAGGATTTTGCAAATGTTGTTATCGTTTCTTTCCCGTTCCAAATATAAACCAGGCTCAGCGGAAAGCGTTGGCACGGACTCTGGAGCGATTCTTGGACCGTTAACACATCCACAAACAACTCGGCCCAACTCGTTTTTCTCCTGGAGGAGCAGCCAGAGCCAGCCGTTCTACAAATGAGCAACACGCTTGGAAATGAATTCAGCAACACCCAAGTTTATAGAGATAGTTAACACCGAAAGCAGAACTTGGTCGATATGCATGAATAATTTACTTTTAACTTCCGTGTTCAAAGTAACAGGGCGATCTTTCCCTGGAGGACAGAACAGGACGGAGCAACACACGATGACTCTTCTCAGTGGGCTCCAGTTCATATTTTAGCATACACAAGTTTTAAACGTGCAGCTGTAGCTCAGTGGCATGTCTACGTCTGCAGCTCTGAAACTACAGAGTAAAGCCCAGTGAACTTGTCCCTGTCTGACACGTCACCCTGCTCCTGTTCTCCCAGGCACCAGTGCTTCAAGTCGGCCTGGATGTACGAGGTGTTGCACTCCGGTTTCCGTTTCCCCACCAGCTACCCGAGTCTGAAAACAGCCCAGCTGGTTTACGACAAGGAGGTCCAGTGGACTCTGGGAGCCATCCTGTTTAAAACTCGCTTCCTGCCTCTCAGGTAACCCGAGCATCACGACACGCACATACACACAGACCAGCCGGCGGTGAGCTTTCAGGGAAGTAGATATGATTTCTGTTGTGTTATAACAACTGGGGTTTCATTTTAATCTACACCTCCTCCCGTCACTGTTAACGCTTAACCTTCTAGATTCAGGAAACAAACCACGATATGCTCATTTATATCAGAGGAATATGCAAAGTGTGACATAATGAAGACATTGTACAAGCCCTCTCAGTGCAGCGGCTGAATAGATGGTGGTTCACTTGATAAAGTCCCGAAACTAAAGCACCTTACATCCACTTTACCAATTTTCTTATCTTGTTTTGCAAAATCTGTTTGTTCTCAAAACCCACGAACCATAAAAATGTTTTAGAAATTAAATTTTAGATAATGCTGCTCACTTACAGTCAGAGGGGCTCAGGTAAGGAGGATGATGCTCCAAGGCAGGACCATAAAGCAGCTTAACTACGTCTACTTTAAAGGGAACTTCTGTATTTTTCAACCTGGACCCTAGTTTCACATGTTCCTGTGTTTAAAAGACTTATAGGGACGACTAGCTAAATCATTTTGGGCAATGGTGAATCAAGTGGTCCCAGACCCGTGCTTATAATTGAGGACCATCGTCGGGTTTTTGGGGAGTTTTTTATAAAACCAGCCAGCGTGTCAGGTTCATGTCGTTTGCTGCCCTTCCTGTCGCCTCCAGGGACCTGCAGCAGGAAACGCTGCGGCAGAGCCACCCCAGCTGGCTGCGCTCCTCTTTCGTCTACAACCACCACCTGTTCTCGCTCTGCATCCTGGTGGTGGTGCTGGCCATCCTGCTCTACATCCTGCGCCTGCGGAGGATCCACCAGCGGGAGCAGCGGCAGGCCGAGGCCCTGAACCTCCTCTGGGCTGAAGAGGGAGAGGCCCTCCTCCCCTGAGAGATCCGTCTGTGATGGGAGGATCCAGACTGATAACCTGCAGGGTGTTGTGTCCTCCACGACCCATTTGACTCATTCAGACCAAACCGCAATACCACAGCTAAAGTATGCGAGTATGGAGGACCGATAAAGAACCTGAAAATGACTCAACGAGCCAAAGGTGTGACCTGGCCGGTGAGGATATTTGGGAAGAGCCAAGTTTTTATAGCGTGGAAAAACATCTCGGTGCAGAGACGGTTTAACGAGCCTGGAAATCAAACTCTGTGTATTCTTTGATCGTGCAGCTTTAAACACAGAGCCCATCTCAGACTGGAAAGATGTTCTCTGTGTTTACTTTCGTCTTTTTAATGACCATTTCGGAAGAAAAGAATCAGCTTTGCGTAACAGGGCCGAACAAACACTGTATCATGAGATCGCCACCCACTTCTCCTGAGACCCAAAGCCGTGTTTCAGCTGAGTTGAATGGACATTTAACCTGGATACAGCAGATTGATAACTGCTGAGCAGGAAACAGGGGTGATAATCCTCCCAGCAGGGATATTCAGCTCAGGAATATGGATTTATTAGAAGATTACTCATCTTCTCTTCAGGAGAAGCTGTCTGAAGGCACATAAGAGAGAAATACAGCTTGTCCTGGGTGACCCCCAAAAGGCTTCATGTTCCCTCCATGAAGGGATATTCCTGTGTTAGGGAGGTGACTGAAACAGCTGCAGGCAGCTCACAGCAAAACAGTAAATCCACCAATCCAAAGCTCATTCATCGTCACCAGAGAATGAATCCTCATGACCTTGGTGACCTCATACCGTCAGTACCGGATACCTCCAACACAAATGGCGTTCGCCTCAGCTGTACCTTTAATAACACAACACACAGGTATGATTGCAGATCCCGTTTGAGAATGCAGAGCACTGACAGGTTACACTAATTTATTGCTAACGTTTAATGCTAATGCAGCTTAGGCTGTTCCTCAGCTAAAGTTCAGGCTGATTTGATGCTGAAGCAAAAACTGGACATGACGTGAATGCAGCATTACATGACATGCTAATTATTAGCTTGTCACCAGGCGTGTGGTAAAATGCTAAATGTTAGCATGCTAACATTAGCTGATATGTAAATGTTGTTACAGTTGTATTAACTGTATTGGGACCATGACGAACCTTTAGCATGTTAGCATGCTAATATTTGTTAATTCAGTATTAAACTGTGCGTCTAGCCCTACCTGACAGCATAGGGACCTGAGCCGAGTCTGATGATGTCGATCTGAGCCTGAAATGTTCAAACAGTGGCCACGGTGCAGGTGTTCAGGTGTCAACCTTTCATCTAAGGCCTAACTTCACATTTTTGCCAGAGCAGCTGAGGATTTATTGAAAATATTTTCTTTGGTTACACGTTAAATATTACTGCATTAACTGCTGCTACAGACTGCACGCATCGCCTCAGCTTGTATATGCGATCTTTTAGATCCAGGTAACAGAGCTGAACATGACCTTCACCCCTGCAGACAGAAAGGTGAAAAAGCTGTTTTTATGTTTTTATTCCACTTTAAATCTCACAATTCCGCCTTTGCCACCATCTAACAGCTGAAACCTTCACACACCATAAAGTGATTCATCATCGCGTTTCAGTGCGAGGTGATATCAGCTGTCATCGTGAGTGCAGCAGCGTTTGTACCATCAAAGATATGGTTTCATCTGCACCTCTGTCCGTCCCGCTGGGATGATTTCCTCGAAAGCAATCCTGCAGTCCGATGATGTCAGCTGCAGAGCTCAGGCCTCAGACTGTGCTTTGATACTTGAATGCCACTGTTGTCCTGCCAAGACCCCCGTCCAGCACAGATCTTTATCAGAGGGAAGACAGAGCCAAGAGGCATTTTAGCTGAAATAAGCAGAGAGTTCTGCTCAGTGTTTGGATGAAGGCGCTGAAAGCAGACGAAGACCCTGGAGGCCTGATTAAAGCAGGTTGCGTCTGATTTCTGATCGCAGCAGGTCCACGAAAAGGGAAGAAGAACTCCCGCCACAGGCCAAAATGGATGCGGGGACACTGGGACAGCGCTGAGAAGATCTCAACGCTTGTTAAACACGTAATACGGTTTTCAAAATGAACTATTTAAAAGCCATTTTCTGAGGAGAAAAGCCTTACCCTGAAGGGTCTGCTTCATTTGGAGTTAACTTTACTGTATTTCACAGCTGTAAATGAAGCCACTGTTTGCTTTTTCTGTTTTTTTTGAGTGAGTCTTGGCACAGTCATCTGTGCTGACAGTCCGATTCAGGTGTGCAACAAACCATGACGATGCAAAAATGTGTCTGAGCTGCACCTGGTGAAACTTCCTGGGAAGTTAAATAATGTTTCGATCCCACAGTGGGAGTTTGTTTTTCTCGTTTGCAGTGTCCAAAAGTCCTGTAGTAATCTTTGATAAATTAACTGTCCTGCGAGACATGACTCATCACACTTAAGTGACGATCTCTCCTTTTTGTTTTAGAAGAAAAAGCTGTGTTGTGACGCGCTCAGTGGTGCTGATGTTAAAGGGAGGAGCTTCGGGAGCTCTCTGTACTCTTAAAATGTGATTCTCACTCTAAATACATCGCGTACACACCCCTGTTCTCCCTCCTTTACTGCCGGTGCTGACACAGATGAGTTGTGACATGTCCTTGTCAAACTGTCAGTGTGCATTTGTAACCCCCATCTCCCTGTCGGTGCTTCAGAAAGTCCATTTTTTCCCTGAGACAGCAGCAGGAAATCTGAACTCTTACCGACTCATTTCTGTTTTTTGTTTCCGACGCCCTCGAGCACCGGGCACTGGACGGTGCCCGTGGGCGTCCCTCTGGTTCGTCCCAATGCTGCTGCCAGGATTTCTCTTCATGTTTTGACTCCTGACGTGGGACCAATGGTTGAGTGTCTCTTTCCAGCACTGGGCATTGTGCAATGTTGAACTGTAATTCACTGAGGGGTAATCTTGATGTTTTAATGAAGGCACCTTTGACATCAATGTGAACGATTCCAATCCAATAAAGGGTCCTTTTGTTATAAAATCTTGTTGCTTCTGTTGCGTGTTTGCCTTGGCTGTGTCTTGCAAGTAAGCTAGCCTTGAATGCCTCTCCAATCAATCACCCTGATAGGTTAGAAATGCTTAATTTTGGTAGAAAGTCAGAGATGCTTCACTCTTGTAATGAAACAAGCATCACCACCAAGCTCCATGTGGCGGTTTCTCTGGAGCTTTCCATCATATTTCTGCTTTTAAGCAAACATGGACTGAAAAAATGGTAATTTGACCAATTTTGAGAGAACTGGGCAACTTCATCTGCTGGTGAAGAGTTTGTGATACGATTGAAAGCTCCAGAAACAGCTACTACATGGAGCTTGTGGTCAGACTGTTTGTTCCAGGACCGTTTCCAAACTCAAGGCTGAGCCATGAACCTCAGCAGCATCACCTGATTAAAACACCAGAATGGAGTTTTTCATTCTTAAAAGGAAAATAGTTAAATAGACAAATGTCTTTTTAATTTAGTCTCAATATAAACGACTTTTCCAACATCAGGAGGTTTCCAAACCAGTACTCAAGACCATCAGGTCATCTTTACTCAGTGATTGGCTGGACGGTTTAGACAGTAAGCAGGGTTTGAACTTCTCTCACAAGCTACTGTAATTTTACATTATACTACTTCTGTCACCCATTGTGCATAAAAGCACAACAGTATGAATCCTCCAGAGGGGAACATGCCCCATGTTCCCCTCTGGAGGCCAAATTCCTATGGTCCTGAATTTCCAGAGGCCTCAGTTCAATATTCTGTTAAAACACATTAAAGTCAAAATTAGATTTCAAAAAAAGCATTTAAAATCCTTTTTAGGTTATAACTCCGGTCATATATCATGTTTTCCTTCTATAAAACAAAATATGACTTGCCCATGTGACCTTGAACCAACTACTTTCAACCGATATTGTCACGACATTCACCTATCAGTCAATCTTCAGCTGTCGGCATCACAGAGCCAAGAGTTGTTAGTCAGCTAATTGCATGGTACATCGGTGTTAACTTCGAGGTTATAGAACAACTCTGAATCGCTCTAATTCTCAGTGTTTGTGAAGATTCGCTGATGTTTTGACCTTAAAATCAAATTCTTCCAAACATTGTGTCAGAAATAAGTTTTAACCGTCCTTTGGGATCAGGTCAAACGGGAGGAATGACCCTCTCTACAAAGTGTTCCCATCAATCCCATTTGTACAATTTACTGCATCTTTCCTCTGCGTGACCTTTGAGTGTGGCTGCCCCTAACAGCTATAAACAGGTTTTTCTGCCACCTCAGGGATTTTTCTTAGGAAGCAGCTCCTGTAAAACTGCACGTGGTCATAGCTATGGATTAAAATGTGATTATGTTTACAGTGACAGCCTGGGGTTTACGCAAAAACCTCTTCAAACTATAAAACAACATGGTTTAATGCCATTAAAGGTAAATGTGGAAGTATTACATATACAGTTGGGTGAACTGAACCTTTGAGTTGAGCTTGTTTGTTGACCTTTTGATTGGTGAAGCCTCCCTTCCCCCAACACTAGAACACCTGGGAGTTCTGTAAGTCAACACCCGAGGGCTAAAATGCCCCAGGAGCTGATTGGCAGCTAACACTTGTCGACATAAAACTGCGGTGAATCGTTGCCAGCATGTAAACATAAAAACGAAATCCTTGCCAGTACACGTTCAAACTCAACAAAGAGCTGATCCTCGCCTTCATTCCTTCAGGATGAAGTTGTGTTAAAAGCTACTTTAATATGATAACGACTGCAGTAACTGTGTGCAACCTGCAGGTGATGCTGTGGTGCATTCAGGAACCAGTGATCCCACATTAAAAAAAAAACCAACCCATCCAGACACTTGAAGGTGCTGCAAAAACGTGAGGAAACACCTTGAATCCAACACGCTAATTAATTAACGGCTAACACCTTGTCAAAAAAGCAATTAAACATTAAAAAGTCTGATTCTTTTACTTTCCATCACACACGAACACAGTTAAAGAAACACGGCAACGTTTTTTTTTTATTTTAAAAATATACTTTAATACAACAGCTGCATATAAATATTAAAATATACATTATACAGGTGTACAGTACACTCACACAAAACCAAAACAAAAAATATTAGGCTTCTATTTGTACGGCACTTCTTGTATTTTTATTTATTTTTTTGATTTTTTGTACTATTTTCTTAAAGGTTACTTACTGACGAAGGAGTTGTACATAAAGATGTGTTAATGTGTTAACAGGTCCGAAGTATCACTGTAGTATTGTGATTTACGGAAAGACAGACGGGAGGGCAGAGGGGAGGGGAGGGGAGGAAGAGGACAAGTTAAGGGTTGCTGTACAGTATATGACATGGCATTGTGGAATGTTTGCTAGTCTCTCGATCCTCCTTTCCTCCCGTCATTCAACCTGTTCTCCAGGTGGGTTAAAGAGCCAGCGGGGATGTGATTAATCAGTCTTTGTTCTCTCCGCTGGATGTCCATCGTCGGATCGTTTCACGTCCAACGAGACATCGTGGCTCGCATGGCCGCAGCCGGGCCTTCCTTTGATCTCGACTCAAGAGATCTCGACAGAAACGACTGACTTGGTTTTGGTCGAAGCTGCGATGTGCCGCTCGTACGTCAGTGTTACATTTCAGACAACGGAGCAAAGCGTCTGCGTTTCAAGTCTCGGGAGATGTTTCAGAAACCAAAAAGGTCTGTTGACCTCCAACATCTGGACTTTCTGTTTGGCTTTGCGCAAATAATTGGATACAAACATGCTTTCAAGTTGCTCTGGATGGCTAACAGTTTCCCCCTGTTTCCAGTCTTTATGCTAAGCTAAGCTAACCGTAGGCTGGCCCTAATAGACAGGTCTCAATTCACAGCTAGAGTGCAAATGATTCCTTTAAACTCTGAAACACCGGTGACCGACAGTGATACAAATCTTAATGCGAAAGGATCAAAAGTCAAATTTAATTTAGGTAAAAACTTCAAAAACAGGGCTGAAAAGTTTTTACTTTTCACAGATTTGAAGGTATTCGAATGCTCAAATGTTCAACAACCGCTCTGTCTATTTGAATCCAAGAAATATTCAGTCCGCCGCAGCACAAAGGAGATTTTTTAATGCTATTTTCAAGAGGATTGTGTGTCTCTCAATACTAAATCTGAGTCCTCCACCAGAGTATCTGCTGATAAAAAGCAAAGATCCAATCTCCCTTTAATGACGGCGGTTGAATAGCTTTTTTTTTGGGGGGTCGTGACTGAGGGAGAGAAAATGACGGCAGGCGGCTGACGTTTTATAATAACAGACAAAAGAAACGGTGAGTACAAGGTCAGCATCGGTACGCATTCTGCGCTATTTTCCCGTATTTGAGTCACGGCATAACATATTTGTATTTTTCTCATGCAGAACAAAGCCAGTCACTTCCAGCCACTGTCATTTTGTTTGCGTTACGAGTGGACTTGTTTTATTTTGCAGCAGACTGAATATTTTCTGATCTGCAAAGACAGAAGAGATTTTGAAGATACCTTAATTTGAGATTAAGTGCTGTTATGTCCCCTCAAGGCTTGATTTTATTTCAGAATGACTAAGATCACAACTAAAATAATTGATCTCTTGTTTATTTTCTGATTGGTGGAACATTACCATCACCGACCTCAAACCAGTGAGAAAAGACCAATGAAATCTTATTTTCAATGTGCAAACTTTGACTCTGCCCTGACTCTGGCAGAACATCGTGTGTGCATGCATGAGCGATGAAATGTGGATTAAGGAAACAGGGTATTTAGGGTTTTTGAAAGATCGCCAGAGACTTGGATTTGATAAAAACAGATGCTGAGCTGCTGTGGCCTGAACGTAGCAAGAGCGGTTTTGACTGGAGCAGGCCTCAGCCAGCTTCCAGCACCTTCAGGAAACTTCACGTGGACCCGCAGGTCTAAAGTGACACCTTCCTCCCATCTGGCTCTTGCCCAGATGGAGGTTTCCAGGTCAGTGGCAAAGGAGACGGGGGCGTCAAGATGCAGGCTGCCACAGCGAGCGGCCTCCTCCGTCCGTCCTCCTCCTCTGCAGCTGTCAGAGTGTGAACAGGGGGCGGAGGGGATTAAAACGTTTCAGATAAGCTATTCCGAGGTCCTGGCTAAGTGCTGTTTCCCCTCGGCCTCCTCCGCCTGCAGGCCTGTCGCCTTTGAAACCGGAGAAGCCTGGGCGTCTCCGACAATGTGAGCACCGGGGCCAGAGTAGGGACGGGCACCCGGAGGTCAGCAGCGTCCCACCAGTGTAGGTTTACCAATGGGTCTATTCAACCCGCCAATCCACAAGCACCTCAACGCCTGGTCCAAAAAAAACCCCAACCATCTCGCTCACGTGAAGAAAATGTGGTGAGAGAGGGAGGAAACAGCTTCACCCTGTCCTCGTCATCCCAACGCTACTTCCTCCATTCATTTTACTCAAATCAACTTAGTGTTTTCCAAGCCAGGACGATTTCAGGTACACCTGCACAGCGAGGCGGGATTAACCACAGGCAGCTGCTCAACGTCAAACCTTTCAGGGGTGCAACTGATCATCAATTCATCTGCTAAACGTTAAGTCGGTAAATGTCAGACAACGGCGAAACCGTTAATACTAAGAGGCCAAGCAAAGTGTCTCAACCTGTTCTACCAGAAGACATTCAAGTTACAGTGACGTAAGACAGAAAGGCAGCAAATCCTCACACAGCAGTGCCGACTGCACGTGTTTCAATCACTTTAAATGTTTTGAATAATCAAAATTGTGGTTTCATCTAAACTTTGTGTTGACTGACCCCAGATGTCTACCAGATGTGTCCTACAGCTCCTCCACAGTTCAAATGTCCTTCAGGAGCCTTTTCAGCTCATTTATGATCGATGTGATCGAAGATGCTTTGCTGTGGTTCTTGCGGCTTGTTTTAATGACTGCGCTGCAGCACAGTTCCCTTGTTTTCTATCTGCATTTTTGAGTAGTGTTTACAAGCTGACGGAGAACAAACTGCATTCATTCTCCTGCTTCGACAGGATTTTGTTCACGAATCAACAGACTCAGATTGGTATAGCTTAGCTTAGCATATAGACTGGAAACAAAGGGAAACAGCTAGCGTGACTCTGTCCAAAACAAAATCTGCCAACAAGCAGCTTTAAAACGCACTAATAGCCTTGCCGGGTGCATTGACTTCCTGGAGTCATCGCTATGAGGTTGCCAGGCAACCACGGAAGAGTCAAGGAAGCCAAAATAGGCTTAATAATCAGCTTTGGAGTTGCTGGTAGGTGTATTTTTGACGTTAGACATAGAAAAGCTAGCTGTTTCTAGCTGTTTCCAGTCTACAGCTAGACACAGCTAGCTAAGCTAACCAGCTGCTGGCTTTAGCTGCACATTTCACATTCAGGCATGAGAGTGGTGTCAATCCTTTCACCCAGCTCTCAAAAGTAAACAAGTGTTTTTCTTTAAATATCAAATTTGTTTTGGTTAAGACTAAATTATCTGCGTTTAAGCTAATTGGACATGGCAATGGCAACGGGTCGTCTGCAGATGCCACAACATGACGCAATTGGTGGACATTTGGGGTTTTCAATTATTCAACTCCTTTACATCAACACAGCAACCAAATATAGAAGAAAGTATGTCCTCCTTACGCGAGGCAGTTATCCACAGCCAAATGCTACCAGACTCAATGCATTAAAAACAGATTTCTTCATTAGCAGCCCCACTTAAAGACAAGACACTGAAGCAACTTGGCGAGCTAAATCTGGTTCTGACGTTGAAAGTGCTCTCAAGGGTTTCAAGCCCAACAGCTGAAACAGATCCAACTTTCCCTATGAGGACAGGAAAAAAAAAAGAGTTTCTCTTTCCCCCAAACTTTCTCTTTTCTCAGAAAGAGCTCATCAGTGCCAGAAAACACACAGGACTGTTTACTTCTCCCTGCCCCTGCCGGGCAGTGACACCCAACGAGGAAGTTACTCAGATAGGAATCATCCCAATTTATGCAGAGTCATTGTCCATATTAGGTCGCAGCTGGCTCGATTCTCCAGCTGAGAGCACCGGTCCCAGCTCTTCCTCAGGTCTGAGCTCAGCCTGCAACAGCGGTCATGAAAGCGACAGAGACAGAGAGGCGACCCAGCAGGCGACCCAGCAGCGGGCGTCTTTGGGTCACACCGGTTTGCCCCTTGCATATCAGCCTCCTGCTTCCAGGTAGACGCTTTCAGGGAAACTGAGTCAGGAATGTTGTAGTTGGAGACAAGCGGCCTCGCCAACAGCGGCCACTCCCCATTAAAGCTTTACAGTTAAAGGGATAATCCATGATATAAAGATGTCAAACTGTTGAGGAGCAACGCTACGGTGTCAACTTAAGCCCCGACACGAGCTCACTGGTTGGAAATCCGGTGGCGCCGCGTCTTGTTTGTAGTTTGGATCTGTGGCAGGAATTCACCGTGTTAACAACAGCTTTCTCCTCAGTTCAGTTTTTTTGGCATATAGATGAATGTACACAGCAGATGGTGTGTTGTGTTACGTAACACCACTTTGGAGGAAGGAAAACATCAGGAACAAACTTCGCGCATTCAGAGCAGAATCCCTCCTAAACCCAAAGACCTCGTCCTCCTCCGACGTGACAGATGGTCTGTGCAGCGTTTTTTCGAACTTGGGGGACGCATGCAGTTGTTTTCAGCTGCTTCCTGTCTTTTTGTTTGTTGTTGTGCGAGGGCATGTGAAGGAGGCTGCTGCCAGCGTGAGATCCTGTGACTCCGCTGGCACCGTCGCCAGCTTCCCAAGCCTCGAGACAAAAGTGGGAGGAGGGAGGAACCGCTTCTCAGCAGCGCAGAGTAAACGCGGCATGCACCTTTAACCAATGGCCTCCATGACCTTGTCCTCGATCAAATGTCTCTTTTCCTTGACTGTAAAACGATCTCATGAAAGCACGACCAGCTTTCTGTGGTGATGTTTGGTGCGACATCAGAGCCTCTTGCTCCTGCATCGGGCATCTTTTCTTGCAAAGCCGCAGACCATCTGTCTTCGGCACCAGAGCTTAAAAGCTCCGTTCACCAGCGGCGGAGACCTTTTCCAGCTGAGCGACAGGAATCCTCTGTTTACAGTACGTTTCTATACTCACACGACCGTGAGCTGCGTTTCCCAGAAACTTTAAAAAAAAAAAAAAAAAGGAGCAAGACACACAATGCCTCACACTCCTTTCAAATATGACCACGAGCGAGACCTCAAGAAGAGTTTCAGGTTAACGGCTCCCCTCCTGGTTGAGACAGGAAATGGATTTTTCCATAGGAGGGGATTGGGGGGTGGGGGGTGGGGGCAGCACGTTATAGAGCAGCAGCTTTGGAACGCAGCCCAGACGGGAGCTCGTCAAGGTTGAAAAACAAAACACGGCTGCATAGCGTAACAGCCGCTCATCCACTTAATATTTCCCAGAGATGATGTTCACAGAAGCCGGTGCCAGCCGCTGTTTTCCATGTGTAGGTTTTAATCCGCAAGCAAAATGTTTTGGTTGACTTTTTCTTTTTTTCTTTTTGGCTGGGTGTGTGAGAGGACTTTACACAGGCCTGCATGTTTTTTTTCTTTCCCCCACTAAGTAAAGTCAAGTGAGGCCAAGCTCGGAGCAGTAGTCATGGGTTACGTTTTACCTTGTAATAGGGTTTAAGATCAGGCATAATAACACAGTTCCCTGTGGCTTTGAGCTCCAGGCACTTCAGAAAGGCGTCATTATGCAAACAAACCGCCTATTACAACAGTACGTGCTCGCAGGGCCAAAACCCAGTCAGCAGTCACTGCCTGATGCCTCCGCTCAGGTTTGCATTGCTTTTTTTAAAATTTTAAATCATTTATTTATTTCTTTTTCATCAAACAGTAGCACCATGCGGAAACAGAACCGAGACCCACCGGTCGGTCACGAGGCGCCGGGCGCCCACAGCAGGTCCCTCAATCAAAATCTGTCTTTAGACAAAAGGTGCCGAGTTTTTTTGTTTTTTTCTCTTTTGGAGGCTCTGAAGCCGTCTTCAAAGGTGCTTAGTTGCTTTTACCACAGTGCAATTCAAAGGGTCCTTGACTTTTTTTTTTTTTTTTTTACGTCCAACAACATTTAGAGACCTTGGACAGGTTGGTCTTCAGCTTCAGCAAAGACAGAAGAAAGGCAGATTTCAAAACTCTCAAGACTGGACGCCCACCATGTGGGCTGTGGCATTGCCAGATAACAACAAAATCATTTAAAAACAGAAACAAAAACAAACAAATCAAACTTATTTGCTTTCTAGATCTACAAGTGTTTTTTTCTCTATTTGTCATTGCAATTCAGGAAGGTGCGCTACATAATCAGGTCAGGGGTTGAGGAGAGGGCTCGGGGAAGGCATTGAGGACACTTCCCTTTTGTGGGTAAAAATAAAAGCCCCTGCAGATAAGCTGAAGGAGCACCAGGCTGCAGAGCTCAAAGGCCAACCAACTCTGTCATTTCCTGTCTGACAAACCACGCTTTCTCTCTCTCTCTCTCTCTCTTACTTTCTCTTTCTCTCAGGTCCACGATAGTAGTGCATTTAGGTGAGGGGGAATTAAAAGGTACGTTCAGTGACGGCATCCCTCTGAGGATGCGCGCGGGTAAACACGTCAACAATCAGTGTATTTTCAGTCAGCTTTATCCCTCGCGCCCCCCCCCAAAAACAAAAAGGATGTGTTAATGGTTGGCAGCATCTGTGAGAGGTTTTGGTGTCCGAGTGGTTCAGCAGTGTCAGTTATCTTTGGTCAGTTTGAATTAAGGTGCAAGTTCTCTCTTTCGTTTTTGACTTTGCTTACATTTCGATGGGGTGATGGGGTGTTAAAGAGGGAGGGAGCAGGGGTGGGCTGGTGGGGGTATTAAAGCTCTTTTCTTTTTTTTTCTTTTTTTTTGTCCTCCCCCCCTCCCCCAAACAACAAACGGGCTGTTGTTTCCACCAACAGCTGGTTGTGGCACCAGGACTCCATCACTTGTTGTGTGTCACAACGTTTACTGACATTTCAGATGCAGATGCAATCCGAGTGGTATGCAGTGCTTCTATAGGAGCCCAGCCAAATAAAAAAAAAACAACACACACACACACACACACACGCCTGTTTCTTTGTCTTCCAGGCCTGGGCTCCTCCCACTTCCTTATTTTAGCACTTCCTCTATCCTCAAATGCCCCCTCGCCCTCGGCTCACTACCGGTCCCCTGCCAGCAACTACGACCATCTACAAAACAGTGCAATGTCTATTCATAGGCACACTGGGATACAAATACAGCACACAGAGGGAGAGAGGAACACTATGCACGTCCATACAGTATATTACATGTCCAACACGCACGCACGCACACACACACACACACACACACACACACACACAGACAGAACACAGATTACAGAGACGTCAGCAGCAGCAGCAGCAGCTCTGGCCTGGTGGTGGTTGCGGTGCAGCCTGCAGGGACAGAGCAGTGAAGACGGCTGCTGTTTGGAGGACAACAGGAGAGGACCAGGAGCAGGGTGGCAATTTACTCCCATTTTGTTTAGGCTACTCCTTCCTTCCTTACTTCCTTTCTCCTCCTCCTCCGACTGGTTCCCAGCAAACCTCTCCACCTCTTCATCTCTTACTTAAATGTGTACAACGTGAGAGTGGAGGCAGCGTGGAGAAGCTTGGTCAGTAAGGGTTGGTTGGTGGCGCCGGGAAGGGGAAGGCGTGGAGGAGGGCGGAGGGAGGAGGAGGAGGAGGAGGAAGAATGAGGGGTCTAGTTTAGCCCGCCGACTCATCATCTCCTTCCGGGGGCTCTTTGCGCTGGTTCTGACCGCTGGCGCTGGCCGCCAGAATCCTCTGCACAAAGTCTTTGGTCCGCCCGGCAACTAGAGGACCTGCGGTTGTCATGGAGATAAATTAGGAAGTGTGATGGTAAAAATAAAGTAAAAATAAAACGGCTAAGAGTTCGAACATCAAGACCTATAAAAAAGGAATTGGATTGCCCCCAGTGAAGACGTTAGCATCAGTGGACAAACAATACAAACATAAGATAAAGACAAGAAGAGCACGTTATGGTATTTTTTAACAGATTACACCATAATTAAGTTATTTTCATGACACATACTGAAGGGTACTGACCATTCGTCTGTATCAAGCGTCACGTATGCTAACGTGCTAACATAAGGCTCCACACCCGTTTTTTGTGTTTCTTTGCATTTACCACATCAACTGGACACAATAACTGCATTTGTCTGCAGGATCCGGGGTTTGGGCGTTAGGGGATCTGTTTGCGTGTCTCACCGCTGGACTCTCGGAGGATGTCCTCCAGGCGCTGGGTCATCCCCCGCTCGTCCATGTCCTCTTCCTCGCTGCTCTCCACCCGCCGTCGGATCACCTCCTTGATCCGCAGCAGAGCTCCCAGCAGGTTCTCTGCGCGAGAAAATAAAATAAAAGCAATTATTCTCAAATCAAAAAACACTAAACCAATGCAACGGCGTGGAAAACTGGCACAGAGGAAGGTGGTCTGAATCTGGAATATACCAGAAACTACCTGCAGAGCTGCTCTTAATTGAAAATACTACTAAACAATACCAGGTACTACAAATATGAATAAATAAACAAATAAAATAAACGTCAATAATCTGTTTGGTGTCTAAAACTGTTCAATTCTTCACTGAAACGCACAGAAACAAGCACAAGAGACACCTCAGGGTCTTTCCTACGCCTCATTTCTCTCCTGGCTGCACAAACATACGCCACAGATGTAACTCAGCCACAAAGTCATCTGAGCCTGAAGCGTCAACACGACCGTGGAAAGGTCGCAATATTGATGTGAACTTCTCAGCTGACCCCCAGACGGCACACCTAATCTCCTCCAGCTTAATAAAACAGCATATTCCTCCCGACTGACTGACTGGAGCGAGTGTGGGGAGGGTTTCCAGTCGTTCCAGTCAGCGGTGTGGGCTAAAAACAAAAGATTTATTAAAAATCATTAATTAAAACATGATTTTGTGTCACCGCACTGCATAAAGCGAGGGAGGCTGATGGCTCAAAGGATACAGCGGTTGAATATCAGTGATTAACTCCCAAAACGCGGATGACTTTTGCAAAACGTGTAAATGAAAGTGGCTCGGGGTCGATGCTGAATATAAAAAGTGTTAATTTGACTTTGAAAATTAAAAATGTTTCGTGCATATCAAAGATTTATACCCCCAACGGAGGCTGTCAAGTCTCTTTTGCTCATTAATGAGGAAGAGATGTCACCTTCCTTCCTCCTCCTGGAGGTGTGTGCCTGGAGGAAACTGAGTGATATTTGACGATATGAATTTGTGAGTAACTGAAGAAATGTGGACCTGGAGATCTTACATTTCAGAACAATCTCTGCAAATAAGCCATTTATGAATAAAACATATGTCGCAGACCGCAGGAGCGCTTGTTCCTCTGCAACGGGAGCGAGATCTCAAACGACTGTCTGAAAAGTTTCTGTTTTTTGCGGTTGGGAACCAGAGAGGATGTTGGTTAAGAAGAAGAGCGAGAGGCAGAAAGTACAAGACAGTAAACCTCAGTTCACACTAACAGGAGTGAAAGCGGAATGAGGGCAGCATTGGCTGAAAGGTTAGAAAGCCTTGTGACCAGAAGGACGGATTAACGTGGAGGAAGCGAAACTGAACTTGACCGGGACCACAAAAACCCTGAACTGCCCTGGAGCTGCTCAGAGGCCGACAGATCAGACTGAACTGGGGTGAATCATATGACGATGACGTGACAAAGATGCTTCCTTGATTAACTGCTGCTTATTTTGGCAAAAAAAAAAAAAAACAAACTTGTTTCTGTTCCTGTTTTGTCAAAAATGACTCAGGTTTCCTGCGACGAAGCCCGGCGGCTCAGACTCGCAGCTATTTTGGTCGTCGATGAACTGTTTCCATGTTTTTTCAGTCAGAAGCCCGAAACAGTCGGGATTGTTCAGGAGGTTTTTACTGGGAGCTGAATTCTCCACAGAGGTCTCCTCCTCTCCAAAACAAACAGAGCCGCTGATTCAAACCCAGAGAAACACTGAATAAAGCAGTTCCACCTTAAAAACCACTGTTTCTCCCACGCTGTCGGCCGCACACGGGACGTCCTGGAGGGGCGGCGAGCCGAGCTGCTGCTAACGTTTGCTCAGCTTGTTTCTCTGATAACTTCAGATCCAGACGTCCGACGACTGAAATCCTTCATCTGCTTCAGATACAGAGTTAAAAACAAGCAGCGGCTGAAAAGAGGAGCACAGAAATGTGTCTTACAGCTGATCCAGAGTCAGTTTATCAAGCTGCTGACACACAGAAATGTGTCTTACAGCTGATCCAGAGTCAGTTTATCAAGCTGCTGCTGACACACAGAAATGTGTCTTACAGCTGATCCAGAGTCAGTTTATCAAGCTGCTGACACACAGAAATGTGTCTTACAGCTGATCTAGAGTCAGATTAGGACTCTTAACCACAACAGTGACACCTGCACAAAAAGGATGTGGTGACGGCACTGATGGGAGAACAAATGAAACTGATAACAGAGCGTTATCTTGATTATGATTTCAGATTTCTCTGGGTTTTAAATTGTTAGATTGTTAGATGTGAGATCACGAAAGCGGAAAGAGTCAACAACAAATGTAACACAGGTCGCACTGTTTTTGGACATTTAAGTGCAGAAATGTTCCTTATTGTGAGATTAAATGAAATCTACTCTTTAATGAAGCTATTTGTTGAAGAAAGCAGCCGTCTGAGTAACTTTGCATATTCACATCGCTGCAAAACTCACACAGAAAAGGTCTAGTTGGACTTAATAATAATTACATAACATATAATAACATTTTTTGAGTGCATCCAACTGGACAATGAATTGCTTCAGTGTGTGCTTGTGTGTGCAGTCTGCAGGACTGACCGTACTCCTGGTTGAGCCCCCACAGCTTGATCTTGTTGGCTTCGTGCTGGGCCTTCTTCTTCAGCCGGCAGGCCCTGGAAACGGAGGGAAAGAGAGCACCGTCATCGTCTGCAAGAACAGACTCCGCTCCAGCTTCCTCGCTCTCCACATGACCCCCTTACCGCGCCTGCCGGTTCACACTGAGAGCGGTTGGACGGCAATGAGTTGAGGATGTGCTTCCAAACTGTGAGCGAGATTGACTGGAAACCCTCCCTCATCCATCCTCTCCCTCCCAGTCACCATTTGACACCACGCTTCAGAGTATTTGGGGTTGAAAAACGGCAGCAGGGAGTGAATCAATCAATGCGTGTTAAATATTAACGCGTCTCGTGGGGACTCTTCGCTGCAGCTTGCCGAGAATTTCCCGTTCCTTGCAGCTGTGAGTCAGCTAAATGAAACTTGAGGGAACCAAACACTTGCAGGCCGCTGGTGTTGGACCGCATGTTGAAATGTTTCGAGGGTTTTTTGCCCTCGGACACGGTTTTTCCCTGCTGGTTTTGGGGAGGACTCAGACGAGCACTGAACAGTTTAGCTGTTCATAATCATTGCAGGGATGGGACGGATAAAAGCTGCATAGCGGATGTTCCAACATGTGCAGCACAGATTTTTGAATTCCCAACCCTCCCATGAGCCACTAAACACACCATCAATGTAGAGCTTTCAACAACAATAACTGCTTGTGAAGGTTTGCTTCAGCTGAATGAACGAGAAGAGACCGGTGGCCGCTCGACTGCTGGACTTTGCCTATTTTTGACATCAGACCTTGCAACCATGCACGTGATGCAGAGGTAAGGATGACTCAGAGGGCACAGCAGGGTGAGGTGGACAATGTTGTATGGGAGAAATCATGAAACTAAAGCTATTTAATGCCTCGGCTGTTCAATTACCTTTAAAGGAATGCAGCAGGGGATGACACATTACACTGTAACAATGAAATAAGAGTTGATTTAGGTATTTCTGTCATCCTTCACATGACTGACTGCATCTATTTTGTTAGGACACTCCAGTAAAGTATGATTATGTCCATTTAGACAGTGTGACTAAGCTAATATATACATTTTTATCCATGCTGGACGGTGCCAACGGCTCCAAATCACGTCAAAGTTCAGATTCACTTCGCTTCTGTGAGCAAGTCCACAGATTATGGCAATTCCAAGGTACTTAAAGGATTTTAGCCTAATATTAACACTAGATTTTTTTTAAAAAACACAGAGAACAAGAAGAATTTCATCTATGTGTGTTCAGCATAGAAGACATTTTGTTTAGCCTAGCTTAGCACCCAGCCTGGAGACAAGGGGAAAGCTGATCCTCCATTCAAAGAGGCTAAATATGTCTTGTTTACGTATTGTATATTGTGTAGCCCGCAAGCTAGCCACAGAAACATCCAGGAATAAACTGGGTTTTGGTCAGAGTTTAGAAAAAACGTACAACTTCACTAGAAGACAGGACTGTTGAGTTAACATGAGCGGTCAGTGGGGCTGTCTGTTGTTGGTCAGCGCGCCAGCCAACTGCTCATTTAACTGCTACATGTAAATACACAAGATCTACTGTGTATTTACATTTATTCATTCGGGAGAAGCTTTGGTCCAAAGCGACGTATGAATACGGTGCTACCAGCCACAGCAGGTAAGGAGGAGTTCTGCAAGAACACCTTTGATGGAGCTGGGCTACCAGTTTCCACCTGTTCCAGTCTTTGAGCTAAGCTAACCATATGCATATCGTATGGATGGCTCGGCTCAAATCCACTCTTTCGTTTTTCCATTGAGGTAACTCTCTAGTAGCATTAAAATAATGCTACGATACAAAGGGTACTAGGGTACCCTTCAGGTACTTAGGGTACTAGGCTACCCTTCGTATCACCTCCAATGGAGCTGATATCTAAATTTTACATGAAAAAGACACTGCAGACTGATTGGTCGGAGGCAACCATCGCTCAAATCATCTTGGACATCCTGCACAAAGTTAGATTTAAGGAAAATGGCCACACTATTGGTCATTTCATGCATCAACAACGTCCCTTTTGACTGAGAAGTGAAACGTCTCCAAGGAACTTTCTGTAAGTCCAGCTGATCTCGATTTAGACCCTTTAGACATGGTTAGCAGCAAGGTTCAGTCAGTGCGACAGTAAATGTTCGGCGTAGACTCCTGTGTGGGATGTCCCAACTGTTGGAGAAGCCAAAGCGGTTGTTGTCATGTTGCATTAAACGTGATGCTTATTGGGTCTTGTTGGTTGTTTACGACTTAGCATGCCCAATGTTGACCCGGGGTCTTCCCAGAGTCCATGTCGTTCCTGTTTCATCCTGCTTACATTGACAAGTTGCGAGTTGAGCAGTGAAAACATGGGTAAACATTAAATTAATGTCAATCTTCTCTTGTAACTCCCGGAAAGAAAGGAAACAATCATATTTTCCATAATAGTGGAGTACCCCTGTCAGTCAGTGGGTCAGTGGACAGCATCTTTCCACCGCTAAGCTACATTTCTCCTCTACGCCGCCTGAACGCCCCGGGGGTAGGTTGTTTCTGACAAGACTGAGGAGAGAAACTGGAGCGACTGGAGGCGGTTGTGCTAATCCCCCTGCTAACTCTGATCTGCACAAGGCGGGTATCAGTAGTGTCACACTATAAAAAAAAAATCTTTACAGGGGAAATTCCTGCATATTAAATGAAAACTCAGTCGCATTACAGTAGGGGCGAAGTAACTGCACGCTTCCCATCTATGTGCCCTCACCGCCTCCGTCGCCGTCTTCTGCTTTGCCACCATCTTTCTATCTGACAGCGTGTTTGTGTCACGCTTAATATATGTTTGGAATAATAAGATATTCCCAGAGTCCCATTCCTCTTTAAACTGCCTGTAATAATGTCCTTTCCTCCAAATTCATCCTCCCTCCCTCCCTCCCTCCTCTCCAAAGATGAACTTTCCATGACCCTCATCTAACTCCCTGTCTGCCTCCTCAATCCTGCCCTGATTTCCTCCCATTCAGCCTTTCATCCTGCTTCCCTCCATCTCATCTCGTCTGTTGTTTCCCCTCCATCCTTCCCTTAAATTATTCCATCATGCATTCATTTTAAGTGAACTCATTAAAAAAAAAAGAGACAAAAGACTCAAAAACACACCCCCGACCTACATTTTTACATCATTTGCGTGTTGCGTTTGCGCATTGTCTCCTCGGAGACTGGGTTTTTTTAAAAAGGTCATCTTCAGTGCGAAAGAGTTGAAACGTAAGACAATGGAATTAAGACCATCCTCCATCGAGTCAAATCAACAAAGCCTGAAATTCTTCAACCATCTGATGTTTCTCCCAAGGCGTTCTCTGCTCGCCGTGTCCTCCAGAAACAGTATTATAAGGTCAAACATTTTAAATGCACCGAATATTTGAAAACCCATCTTGACAAGGCTGAAGATACCGAACCACAGAGCCCTGCGGGATTGTCTGGCTGTATGTTTTTCTCGCTGCGATGTACTGACTGAAAACTGAAAACGTCTCGCAGATGCCCACTCACGCCTCAGGAATCGATAATGACGGTCTCCTGGGCCCTGACATGGTGCAGGAGATGTGGGAGGGCAGTAAAGTGGAGCGTGGTACCTGGAGGCCAGCTTGTTCTTCTCTTTACGGGACCGCGCTCGAGCCACGGCGGGCAGGTCGTTGACCGGTCCCATGCCGTCGATGGCGGCGTTGAGCTTCTGCAGCTGCTCCCCGATGTTGTGGAGCTTCTGGGGGTTCGGCGTCAGGTCGCTGGCGTCCGTCTTACGAGCTTTGCGTCGACCTTTTTTGCCTGCAAATCGACAACAGATTCGATTCAACACCGTTCACGTCTTTCAAACCTCTTTGATTGAACACCTATAAACCCACCCATCCTGTGACTGAGAAATGTTTCTAAAAGGAGTTCTTTGACCTTTGTAGTCGTGCACCAGCTAAAAACTGGCCTCCTTGCTCACTGTATCCTCATAAGAGGCAGATATTGAATATATATAAATATGAGACAACATTAAATGCTAATTTAAGGCAGCAGTTTGTGATTTTGTTGCACTGGAGTTCAGTCATGAATTGGATTGCATTGGATCCTTCTGCAGAGCTCAGGCAGCGCAGCACGGCTCCATGTGCGCCTGACGTAGGACTCACTCATGAGGGTGAATGTTGAAAAATTCAGATTTTGACATAAAAGTTGTATGTAGGGCACGTGCCTGAGGGTCCTGATCCGATCTGTGTCACACGATACGGGTGGAAAATGGGACACTTTGAGCTGCAGCGATGATGCCGCTTCAAACGAGTCCTGCTGCTAAAAGCCCCTCATTCGGGCGGCAACTAACAATCGATCCGTCAGCTCTGCTTCTGATTCATCAGTTCAAAAACCAAAAAGCAGTTTTTTTACCTAATGCTCTAATTAATAGCAGTTCAATGGTGAATTAATCAGCACTGCCCTCACCTTCTCGGCGGTACAGTGTGCTCGGTAGAGTGCTGGAGCTCCAGGACAGAGACCAGTGGACGTCGCCGCCCAGTTTCTTCTTCGTGGCCGTCTCTCGAGCTCGTCGGTACTCCCAGAAACAGCGACGCTTCGACGGGCGCTCGCCTGCCTGCCTCACCGGCTCGGCCTCCACCTCTGATTGAAACAAACACAGGATTTTAAATTAATGCACCGATGCAAAACTCGGCAATAGCTTCATCAAACGATAAGGAGATATAACGAGAAAGAGGCTGATGAATCATCTAAAATAAGACTTAACGGCCTATTGTATGAATCAGGATTAAGAGTCTGCAGCAGTGCGCAAATAGAAAACTGTGCTATTCTTAGATCCTGACCACAAGTGGGTCAGAAATGTGATGTTTGATTATAGCTTAGCGTCACAGGAAACCAAAACAGAAAGGATCTCATGCGCTCTGAGACTTGCACGGCAGTCGTCCCTCGTTTGATGAAAGGGTGAAGTGAAGTCATCAAAACCATGAGGATTTACAGCACAACACCCAAACAGAGTATTTTGTTTGAGCAAATACAGAGAAAAGAACAGAACAGAGACATGTTATGGTATCTTCAAAAAGATCAGAAGTCCTCAACGTCTGTATTGAGTTTCCTGGCGAACTATCGGAGACATCTCGCTCTGGTTTTGACCCAATGTTGAGACGTCGCAGACAAAAACAACCCCGTGACTTCGCCAGCAGTGTAAAAAAGTCACAGCTTCTCTTTTTTTCCCCCTTTTTCTCTCATCTTGTGTGTTTTTGGTTGCTCAGCGAAAGCACAACGCGCTGACTCTCAATCGCCTGTAGAGTGACGGAGCTGCTGATCCGTCAAACGGTTTGTTTAAACTGTGAGTGACCCGTGATAGCACATTTCATAACATCTCGCTCAGATTAAGGAGATTAGAGTTTTCTGACTGTGGTGCAACTTTTACTTTCATCTGCTGCAATCGGCTTGAGTCCGGCAACGCGACCGCTCAACACATGCGGTTTTACTGCACCTGAATCTGCGGCAGAGTGCTGCTGCCACGCCAGGTAGGGCGAATGGATCAGTGACACATTAAAATATTAAACGTTGATCATTATAGCAGGTTATTTTCATGTTATAACATGATATTCTTTTGTTATTCTAACATGTAAATGTATCACATTTCATGTTTTAACGTGATAATTTGATTAAAGTGATGTTTGCATGAGGAAACAGTGCAGAGAACAGGTAAGTTGAGGAATTTGACTCATTTACATGATTTAAATTAGTTCTGGTTGCAGCATGTTCAGATTGTGTGGTGACTGAGCACCACAGATGATGCTGTGTTATATATATATGCATACAGCAGGAAGGATTTTACATGCACAAGACTCCAACCCTCCGGAGGTAGCATCATTTCTCACTGATCAGCAGAAGGGATGCATAAGGTGCCATGCTTTGGGCCATTGTAATGCAAGTTCAATGCAAAAGCCATATCACGAGATCAAACTTATCTCAGTACACATGCGCTGACTTACATGTAAAGTTTCTTGATTGAACATGATGAGTTTGCAAGTCTTAGAAGCCTGGAAATATCTTGTAAAAACATGAAAAACATCCTTTTACAACGCTAAACTTCACGTTTTAACGTGACACCGATCCGTTTTCTCTTTCTCTGCATGGCAGCAACATGCTACTGCATAGAAATCAATGTTTTCAATATGTGATCTTGCATTGGCAGAGATGTAAAGCTTGAATAACGGCATACAGAAGATGAAATATACAATAAAACTCCCTTTTTTTAGGCTCAAAGGAATGAAAATGATGCAACCTGGTTCAGATGTTGCAGCAGGATCACTGGAGCTTATACAGAGGAGCGGTGATGCAATTATCCAAAAACAGAAATCAATACTCCCGCTGTTTTATCAATACACAATGAAGAAAACAGCCTCTCATCCATCAGTATGGAGGTGGACAGCACTGACAGTCACATATAAGATGTTTCAGAGAGGAGAAATACCCTTCAAGTTAATACGACAGATGAGCCTTAATCATAACTGACAGGTATTAATGTTTACGTTTGCCTGGTATGAAATCACGCCGCAAACTCTAATCCACAAAACACACACGCTGCACGTCCTGATGACAAAGGCGGTGAGCGGCTGAAACCGCGCCCGCGTACGCCGTTTCAGAGGCAGACACCTACACGGGCGCACACGCGTCACAGGAGATTAGCCTCGGGCCGCGCAGAGCCATGAATAATGGTGTCATAAATAATACAGCGCGCAGAGCTCCGCGGGCAGGAGCAGAGTCTGCACCAGAGCCCAGGCACAGACAAACAACAATAAATAAATAAATAAATAAATAAAACAGGCCGCAAATAATGAAACAGTAGCAGGATCAAATCAAACTGTAAGTTGATAATAGTGGAGTTACATCCTAGCCATCAGCCACACACACACGCAGCTTATGTAACATCATGTCATCTGGTCCAGTCTGCACCATGGTCTGGCTCTTTTATGCTTTTACACACACACACACACACACACACACACACACTCACTCTTCTCCATCCATCCTTTTGCGACCGCCGTGGGCCAATGGTAAGAATAGCTCGACTCTGCAAACACACACACGCACACACACTCACTCACGCTCACACAACAACATCACAGAGCGACAGTGGTGTAGAAATCTGACCCCGGCCGGTCTGTGAGAGCGACCTCTCCGTTACCTTGCAACAAGAAGCCAGAGGTTTGTTTATCGGACGCGGGGACGATCAGAGGCCTGGGAAAAGATGGTAATCTGAGGAGAGGTCCGTTTACAGGCGCGTTATCTAATATACATGTTTATGTTTCATGGACATGAAATCACCGACGGACATTTAAGACCTTCAGCTGGAGGCCCGGAGCGAACTGCAAGCAGCTGTTTCACCGGTTCAGTGTTTCATTGTGTGTTGATTCACGCAGTAAATTAAAAAATCTAATTAAAGGGCCAGTCCAGAGATTTATTAGCATATTTTAATAAATGTAGTAAAATCCCATAATGCAACGTGATATCGTCTTTCATTAAGACCCAAAGTCTTTACACAGCAGGTTTTCCTCCAGTTATCTGTGTGAAAATGTGAATCATGTGCAAAAATCGCGTATCAGCCGAGTGATTTTCCATCAATGCGGCTGTTTTTACACAAATCCACATTCAGATTAAACATCTCTGAACGTTTTCTAAAACTAAAAAGCCTCGAGGGAGGCGTTCATTCGCTGGGCCGCAGCCAGGGCTTTACAAACACTGTGATCATGCGAGCGCTTCGTGCAAACGAGCGAGGATAAAATCGTGGTGGAAAAAAGACTGAACGGTTTGTTTATTTGGACAAATTTGGATGTTCTGAGTGTAAAAATGCAGGAATACCATCGCAGGAGGACGACTGTGAGTGTGAGTCCTCAGTGGGAACTGCTGCTCCGTGCAGATGTCCTGCTCACAGGGGAACTCTGGTATTTTGCAACCTGGACCCTCTTTTGCAATGTATTGCTGTCTGAATGAAACAAGATGTAATGTAAAACATACGGTAACGTCAGTGTTCGTCCACTAAAAGTGTGTTTTTGTCACCGACAGACTCAGATTGTTATTGAAATTGTGCATCAACTTCACAAAACAGAGTCTGTGTGCGTCTGAAGCCTGGCGACAGCTGTGAGAGTTGCTCTGCTGCAGGAAGTGGAGACGTGAGTGAGCGTCGGAGAGAGGAGCTGTGAGGAGTTTGTTGCTGTGGAGGACAGAAGTCGTAGCTCAGCGTCTCTAAAGGATCAGAAACCAAACGGTTCATGGCTGCACATCTCTGACCTGTGGCAGCAACACGCCACACAACACAGCTCAGCTCTCACAGGCCGCCCCTGTCTGATAAGGACAGGCTGGAGTTGTTGCTACAAACGGATGCTAACACTGCCAACCACACACTGTCGCTGCTGCCCATCGGCTCTGCAGGGAGCAGTGTGACCGGGATGACTACTGGCAGCTAAAGAAGAGAAGAAACCCTGAACCAAAGCACAACTTCCTAAAGAAACATGCTGCTCAAGACTGGAGAGAGCTGCTGCAGACAGGCTGCAGCTAATGCTATTAGCTAAAGCTACTGTGCTGAGCTGCAGCAGGACGCAGAGAAGCAGGTTTCATCATGTTGAACAGCAACAACCTGAGTCAGAGACACAAACAGGGACAATTACCCTGTGTTTCCTGCTAACAGCTGATCACCACTGGACCAGTTTCAGACACCAAAACGTGAGAAAATAGGGTCCAGGTTGAAAAATCCCAAGGCTGGCCTTCATATTCACCTTCAGGTGGTGCAAATGTGGGTAACCAGTCCAGTTCAACACCCCCACAGCCTCAAAGGTAGCAGGCAGAGCTGTTGTACCGGATCACGTTAGATTCTGTACGACGTGCGTCTCGAATTCACTCGCATGCTTTTGCACCTGAGACTTGTGCAGACGCGTCGTCTCTCTGCGAAGGAACGAACTGTGGCACCGCGAGAGAGTCAATAAACTGTTAAGTGAGTCAGTCCGTCTGCGTTTGTCCATCCCTAACACAGGTATGAAAGGTGTTTGTGAGGCAGCGCGTCAAGACGCTGATCTGCTGAGCGTTTCCCGGATTAACTGGTCGAACTGTTTGTCTGTGAAATGTCAGGAAAACGTTTTTACTGTGGTGCGAAAGGACTGAAACGACTGATCAGTTATCAGAGGGGTCGTCGTCTCAGGTTTTCGGCGGAGCTACAACACGAGCGACTGATCGATAATGAGGCCAAAAGCAAAAAAAAACCCATTAATAACGTTTCTGGAAACCAGACACCGGCTGCAGAGCGGAGCCGCCACGTTGCCTTTGAAGCGGTTGTTTAACAATCTGTATCGACTTTCATTCTCCACCTAACGTGCTCAGCTACGAGCGCGGCGGCTTCACGGGCGGCGTTTGGCTGCACGGGGAGCCGCCAGCCCTCAGAGGCGCTTCGCAGCAGTAAATGCGAAGCCGCTGAGGCGGTGCGCTGTCCGGGAATTACACCCGCAACTTTGGTATTTAATGTGCCTCCGCTCAGCCGGCCCAGTCTGAGGTCTCGTCTGGACCTGAGACAGATTCAGATGGTTTCCGTGTGGGCAGACGGGCTGCTGGCAGCGCCGTGATGAGCCGAGATGTCCTCGCCGCACACACACACACAAAGACACAACGACACACACACACAAAGACACACACACACAGAAACTTAGAGCCGAACTCACCACATTCAGTTTCTGAGGAGCTGGAGAGTTCGGCCTCCACCGCCGTCTCCTCCTCTTCCTCCTCCTCCTCCTCTTCCTCTCCCTCCTCCTCCTCCTGCTGCTGCTGGTGTCGTTGCTCCTCATCCTCCGGATCGAGCTCGGTCCCGGCCTGGCTCTCCTCCCTGCCCCGCGCCTCCTGCTGCGTCTCCCCCAGCCGCACCCCCTCTGGTTGGGAGTTGGGACCAGCCCCCAGCTCCTCCCCCTGGCTCAGGGAGTAGTTGTGCTCCTCGCTGCAGTGCTCCAAAGCTAAACCTGCCGCCGCCACCGCCGCCGCCACCTCCTCCTCTTCCTCCTGCGCCACCTGATACACCTCCACTGTGTGCTCCCTTGACATCCCCCCATCCTGTCCTCCTCCGGGCGCTCTTCCTGCAACGCATAACTCCCTTTCTGTTGTCGTGGCAACACAGATACGCCCCTCCTCCCTCCCTGCAGCAGTGGCCTGGACTTCCTGTGTGACAGGAGGTGCGGTGTGCCTGTTCCTCCGCCTCCTCTCCTCTTCCTCGGCCTCCTCCTGCTGCAGCTGCTTCTGCTGCTCCTCCTCGCGGCTCCTGCCCCAGCGGCCCATCAGCACGGCCTCCTCGGAGCAGGCCAGCAGCTCCCCTCCCACCCCGAGGCCCAGCTTGGTGAAGCGAGCCATCTCGTCCAGCGCGGACACGTCCCAGCGCTCCGGGTGCAGGTCCTCGCCGAAGCCGCCGTCGTCCACCAGGTCGCTTAGCAACTCAAAGGGCCGTTTCCTTGGCGATGCCGGGGAGCCCAGCATGAGGAGCACGCTCTGAAGACAAAATTAAAAAAAGCCCAGATGTAAATTGAAACGTTACGGGAACAGAACAACAGATGAATTACGTTTTACAAACGGTATCACATGACAGCGTGAACCGCAATTTTACAGGAAATGAAATATTCGCCCCGCTGCTTCGTAATCAAACTCATCGTTCCAGGCGGCAAATCACAGGAGCTCGTTCCGTTTAAGGATAATCTGCAGGAACCAGCGAGACAACAACAACTGCAGGTGTAACTCAGTGCTGTTATTAATGTTAATATCAGTAATATGGAACCTGATTACGTGCAAACGTGAGCTTCCTGATCAGGGCTGAGCAGAACAGAGTTATTACCAACACACTTTAATATTATAATAAGCCAGAATGACTTATTGTGTTTTACCAACATTACCCAGTCTGCCCTGGAGGTCTGATCCCATCACCCTGAAGCTGTTTCCTCCCTCCTGCCTCGTGGGTCAGGGCGGTACATCAATAACGTTTCATCAGTATTGTGACATGAGTCGTGTATCGCATGTGGTGCCTCGTATATCACGACATCAGAAGTGGTTTAATGGTTTTAAAGGCTGCACAACAGTTTAATATCCCAATGTATACGTATTGTCGGAGAGCACCTGATATCACTGTTTTAATATCTATATTGTGATATTTATCTTTGTCCATATCGCTAAAAAGGTTAGAAAACAACAATATTTACTAATTATTGTGACAACATGATGAGAACTCGGGGTTTCCATGAGAGTCCTGGTGCCGAGCGAGGGCTGAAACATGTTGGTGAATCTTAATTTGGATTAAAAATTAAATCTTAAAAAGCCAAACGCTCGTTTCCCCTGAAAGCTAAAGGTCGTGCTTTGCTGTTCTCAAGCAGAAACGCTTAAAAGACGAGATGTCGACTCACCTGGTCGTACTCGGTCCTGCCCCCTTGTGGCGACATGGCCAGAGGGTAGGGGCTCAGCAGACCCCTGTGGCCCCCGTAGGCCTCGCCAAACGCAGGCTCCATCCCGTTCATACCCGGCTGCGAGGGAGGAAACACAAACACACACAAAGTGAGCGCTCGGGTCCGTGGGGAGGATCGTTCAGAGGTGACGGCACGGTGACACCGACAGGAAGTTCCTTTACCTGAGGCATGCCCGAGGCGGGAGGGTGTCAGGTCGCGGTCACAACGTCAGTTCAAGCGAGTTCTGCTGCGAAAACACAACCCGAGTTCAGACGTGAACATCGACGTGGTGCGGAGGAGAGGAAGAGAAGAGAGAGGGAAGACGACAGGGAGGAGAGGAAGAGGAGGCGCGGGCGCCGTTTACCTAAGGATGACAGTCGAGAGGGTCAAGGGGCGGAGCTCCTTTCACATGTCGCAGCCCTGCAGCACTCAGCCTCCCAGCCTGGAGGTGGAGCGGGGGAGGAAATCAGATATGGGTTCAACTGAGGTCTCGCTGCAAATTACACAGCACTTAAACAGAGAAAACAAACACGTCGTTAGGCCGAGGAGAAGAACGAGCAGGCAGCGCGCGTCTGCGAAGACCTGAGTGCGACGCCGTCAGGGGTTAACAGCGATACTGCTTTCACGAGACGACGTCGCTGGATTCGGAGGACAACATGGAGGTTTGACATCAAACCCGAGCGTCTTTCTTCAGAGCGATCAGAGCTTCCTCAAACCCGTTCTTGTGTTTTTGAGGTTGGAGCTCTTTTTAAAACCGGTCCTATTGTTTCTGGTTCTGCTATTAATACATCCACTTATTCAACATGAAAAACACATGCCTGCCGCTGCCAGAAATGTAGGACATATCGTTTCCTGCGAACGACCTGCCAACAGTCAGCGCGGAGGCTTTCACGCGCCAGATAAAGGTCGTTTTCGCGTTCGCGCGACGTTTGTAGATGAAACGCGCGGGCGATTAACGGCCACTGTTTGTCGCTTTAAGCACTTGGGTTCGCCGCCGTCACAGGCTGCATCAAAGACCAACTTTCGAGGTGTTTTGTTTTAAAAACGTGACACAGAAATGCGCAGGAGGAAGTGGGCAAACAACGAGCGCGCCGGGAAAACAGAGGAGGGAAGTTGAAGCAGAAACCGTCCTCGCCCCCGGCAGGAGGATAAAGCCTGTCCTTCCTGATGAGAGCAGCGGAGGAGGGAGCTCATATTCTGGAAGCTAACCGTTAGCACTAGCTGGAAAAACGTGCTAAGCTAGGTTAGCCTTTGCAGCATTAGCTTGTATCTTGATTTGCACGCACGTTCGGCCCTGCGCTGCAGAGTTTGAACTCCGCTCGACCTTTTTCTTAATGTCCTGGAATCCAAAACGAAAATGTAAAACGTGTTTTTTGTGAGAAAATAAGGAAAAGAAGCTGAAGCGTGTGCGTTTGTGACCGCAGCGCAACAGTGCGGCTCAGTTTCAGGACAACAATGGAGCTCTATGGCACAGAGGAGTGACGGATACACACGAGACTTGAAGGCGGGGTGGACTCGTTGGGTTTCGGCCTTTTTTTGTGGCATTTCCTCACAAAAATAAAGCGCGCAGCGTGTTTTCCAGCATTGTCCTGTAACCGAAGCCAACTGCCTCGTCGACTCCACCCAATACGGTTAAACTCCACCAATGAGATCTCGTGTTCGGCCTGCGGCGCAGCTCTGCATGGGTTAATAACTCCCAGCCTCCATTAGCGAGGAAGGCCGCGGTGCAAGCTGGTGATCAGACCGAGCTCCTTTCAGTCGGGGACATGATGAAACACCGAGCAACACTAACACACACACACACACAGTGAGGGAACAATGCAGACCTACTGTTCAGTACCTGTGGAAAACCGGGTGAAAGCGGCTCACACTGACCCGGGTTCAGCGACTCAACAACAATGCCACAATGCGTTCTCTGACCTCAGGCGCACAGGAATGAGGAAATGAGGATTGGCCAGGCGGTTATGACACTGCCTTGGCACGCCACATGGAAAACTGGTATTTGGCACACGGGGCAAGCCAGCTACCAGCATGCTGCGCACACAAACACTTATCAGCCACATACAGTGTTTTTGAAGGGGATAACAAACGGGGGGGAAAAGATGTGATTCAGCAGAGCTGCAAACGCACGAGGGATGCACGTCGTTATCACACGGGTTCAGCGGTGGCACTACATTGACATACAGCGGCGGTTTACATAAGGATCAGGGTTTTATGTCGGTAGCTCGCTTGTATCAACCGTGCAACTTGTTCAGGTGTCCACTACGAGAGTGTCTTTCCTTTCTCGGATCAATCTAAAAATCCTCATATACGTGCAAACAACACGCGCGTAAAGGCCTTCATCTCAACGGCGAACCGGCCCCCTTTAATCTCCTTCATCTGACCACGCCGCTCTTCCAGGTATTTGCTGTTTTTACACGGTAAATTTGCACCAAACACACTCTTTATTTAGATGTCTTCACACCCCGCCCGTATGGAGGCCAGAACGTGCCTCGGCACAATAACAACCCTGCAATCATTTATTATGTGTTGGTTCAACATAGGCTCAGTCCAAAGGTCTCTGTGCTCATAAACACGCTCCTGGCAGGCAGAGTTCACGCTAAGGCAACGGGGAGACAAAAGGAAATTGCTTCATCTCGAGCCACAGCGGGTCAATAACCGCCCATAGCCACTGGCTTTACGTTGAGCCGGCGATCCGTTTAGACCTCTGTAAACATGACTCTGCAAGCAAAGCGAATGCCAACGCAACAGCGGCTTATGTAACAAATGCTGCACGCGCAGTGGCGGGACGGCCATGCATGCAGACGTTCACGGAGTGGTGAGACGGTTACTCGTGCTACAGGCCGGTCCTCAGAGGACACTCGAACAACTTTGCAGATTTCAGGCCGAGTGTACGCTTCCGACCGACTCTTGGATGCATTATTAAGGCAACAGAGGAATTATCCCGAACGCTGTGTGGGCACAGGAAACGCTAAATAAGAATGACCCCGTATCCTTGCTGCAGCGTCTTATGTAACGCAGGGCAGGGGACTGAAATGCATTATGTATCGTGCCATAACGTATCCTGCCAAAACCTCGCTGTAGTCGAAGGCTGCAGCTAAAAAAAACTACTTTATTATTGTCCAACTGATTCATTGTTTAAAATGTGTGTGTGTGTGTGTGTGTGTGTGTGGGGAGACGGGGGTAGTCCAAGGTGACGCCATAAAAATAGCTTTTTTGGCTCAAACAGCAGCTGAAAATCAAAATTTACACACGTTCCTGTCGGCGAAGACAAAGAAAAGCAGCAAATCCTCACAATTAAGAGAAACTATGCTTGAAAAACACAGTGGCAAATCATTGCTCTGTCAGTCACAAACTGACTAATTAACTGCTCTTTTCAGCTCTTCTATATTTAAACAGTATTAAAATATATTTGTGGAAGAAAAAATAAGTCTATTGTGGTTTGTTTTGCCAGATTGTGTCACAATTAAGGGTTAAATTATATATAAAACCGTGTTAATATACTTAATTCTTATTACTCTGGTGTTTATGTGTGGTTTCCAATAACCTTGTGGTGCTTTAAATTGCGTCTAGTCCATATGCAATCAGTGAAAACTTGTTTTTCTGAAGTAACTTTCAAAATAAAGGTATTACGGGACGACTACAGCTGATTATAACGCACAATTCCTTTCATCCAAACATGCGCCAACACATCTGAGAGTGGAGGCAAGTCATCCTGACAGTGGACCATGAGGCGAAATTAGAGCACGAGCAGTCTGACCAGACAATGAACCTTCAGCAGCTGGAGGCCTCTCCTGTGAACAAAAAAAAAAAAAAGAAGAAGAAAAGGCTGCCAGTGATAGAGGACAGCGCGGTGACGGATGGATGGCGGTTACGCGCGGAGAACGGGTTTGAGAGAAAAGTAAATTAGGCAGGAGTCCGCGAAGAGGCCGTGATGGCGGAGAGTGTGCCCGAAAACAGCGAGGAGGAGACGGCAGAGCAGGAAGGGGGGGGACGGTCTGGCTGTCGGTCTGTCTGGGAGGCCAATTTGCCAAATTAAAGCTCCCAAAAATCTGGGCGGCGGACAAAGCTCCGTCTCGCCTGGGGAATCTCCGTTTCTCCTTTAATGAAATGAAATAAAAGACTCGAATCACAGCAGAAAGGGGGCAAAAACGAACAAAACACCCCGAGCGACCTGGATGCGCCCCCCTGCCTCTCCTCCCCGTGTCCTTGGAGCTCCGTTTCCCCGTAACGATGGAGAGCCAAAGTGGCCCCGTCCGCCGCCCCTCGCCTCGGCTCGCTCCGCGTCCATCCGGTGCGCGTCCCGCTCCCCGAGCCGAAATAATAATAATAAAAAAAAAAAGAACCTGCCAATCTGCGGATGAACCGATCAGCGCAAAAGACCTGACGGGGCATGACGGCGCCGTGTGTCCGCACAGCTGGATAGCACAACAGCAGCAGCAGCAGCAGCAGCACACAGAGCCAGAGCAGGGAAGAGAAGGTGCCATGGTGGCAGCCAGCAGTGTGTCCCGCATGGCACGGCGAGCCGAGGAGCCGCACTTCCACATCCAGACCCTCTTTCCTCTTTCACGCCGCACATTCACAATCCACGCATCTTTATCTGCTTACAAATACTAATAATAAAACATAAGACTCCTACCGAAAGCGGCCGCCACGCGTCGCGGAGTATCCAGCCGAGACAACAGGGATCCTTTCAGCGCAAGACAACAATAAAAATGGGGCGCAGCTGGCAGTGCCACCGGATGTCCAATATTAATTGTTAATACGGCCGATTTCTGAGCGTGTGGATCGGCTTCGCCGCGTGGCTGCGTGCAAGCATCAAGTCTGCCTCGCGTCCACGGCGCCCCGGACTTTTGTTAAATGTGAAAGTTGACGCGGAGAATAAATCACAGGACAAGTTTGGCTGCTGCTCGTCCACCTGCAGGTGCTGCTGCCGATTGGTGGTGGTAGTGTTACTGTACAGGCCCGGGCAAGTTGGGCTCGGTGTAAAAGCGCAGGTTTATTATAATAAGATTATAAAGTTTGCAAAGAAAAAAAAACAACAACACACACACACACACACACTGGTTATTTCACCTTCCAACATGCGCGCAAGAATATAAGAAACCTGCTCTAAACAGTGTGATAATGCATGAAAAAGGGGGATTTAGGAATAAAATATAAGTTTATTTTAAATATAAAAATGAAGTTTGATGGGATTAAGCTCAGTCTGCCAATCAGTCTTTAATGTGCTGCATCTCTAACAGTGCTTCTCCTGTGCCATGCATGCTACTGTATGTAAATCCGTGTGAAAGTAGCCATTTTTTGTTATCACAGGAGCCGTTAAAAGCCTCCGTGGTCTTCCCCTCCGCGCTGTTTTGTTTGTCAATAACTCAACAAGCGGCTGAACTTGACTGCGAACCGCGCGTTTGTGTGCCTCGCGGCCGCAGAGAGCCGCGAGGCGTGCTTTACCTTATCGCGTGTCCTCGGATGTCCCCTCGGAGTTAAGGCTCCTCCGGACCGGGGTAAAATGTCGGCCTCGGCCTCTCCAGATGATATTATTACGCACCATCCACGGAGAGGAGCGCGGCCCGCATGGACAACAGCGGCGGCCGCTCAGCCCAGAAATCCCGCTGAACCTACGGCCACATGCAGGAAGTTACTTTCCAGCAGTGAGCGAGCTGGCCTATATGGCCGATAAACGGGACAGAAAATATGCTTGTAGGACTGTTAAACACCCCTCCTCTCCTCCTCCTCCTCCCCCTCCTCCTCCACCTCCTCCTCATGCCTCTCCCTCCCCTCCATTCGCGCACAAGCCTACCGTTTATGAGATGAGCGGGTGGGAGAATAAAAGCACCCATCTCCGGCTCCCATCAAGCCTTTATTAATAAAGTTTTGCAGGCTTACACACACCACCAGCACCCTCCTCCACACACACACACACACACACACACACACTCCTCCTCCCTGTGTGTTTGACATGGAGACTTCTGCAGGGCTGCAGCCCGGGAGGACGCTCTCCGCGCCGGCTCCGCGTTTTCAAACCACTTGTTTAACAAAATGGAAACGCGAGCACAAAGAGGCGGATGGAGGGCGTGGATCCCCGCGGGTGGAAGTCTTGTGGAGTCATCTTCTGTTGTTGTTATTGTTGTGCGCCGGTAGTGCTGCTGCTGATGTTGTGTTGTTGTTGTTTACGCAGAGTTTAGCTGCATGTTTCGGACTTCGGCGCAGCGTGAAGGTGGAGAAATGAGCTGTGAGCGACTGACCTGATAGAAGTGGGAAGTGTGTCAGCTGTACAAACAGTTGGAGCTCTCATCGGCGGGCCGGGGGGGCACTTGGGTTCACGGATAATACCGTAAGTCGACCGTCACCCGCCACAGACCAGCGTGACTTCTGGTTGGGACTTTCAAAATAAAAGTCGCGCTGCGAAACGTTTACAAACCATTCAAGATTTGAGCTGCAGATCAATGATCTCAAACACAGTTGGTGCGTTTTGTAAATAATAACAGTTAGTTTAGAATTAACTTTCGGAAATGTAAGGTGGCGTTCTTCAAAATAAAAGCACGAATGCACAGGCTCAGAATTAAAGGCCTCCCTGCTTATTCTGCATTTATGCACTTAAAATGTAACAAAAGAAAGGCTTCTGCATGATGCGCATCAAAGAAAAATCAGCTATTTCCCAGTAATGGATATTTTTTATATATGAAACGCCTTTCATACGCCTAAATAAGGTTACAGGGTACCTGCACAGGCAAAATGAGAATATAACACACATTAAATATCATATACACAACATCAACAGGCAAAACAGTGGCAGCAAACACTAAGAGCAAACACTTAAAGACAAGCAACAAGGATAGAAGTTATGAAATTAACAGTGTAACTGTGGCAGATACAGGCCATCAGTTCAAAATGAACAGAATCTATGTGGAAATGTTGGTAAATGCTGCAAAAATCTAAATGTATTATTAAAAAAATACTGTTTTAATACAAAATATTTCTGCTACCAGTGTGAATACTGGTGGGGAAATCTTTATTTTCTATTTAAATCCAACTACACTGTTTCAATATTAGGCCAGAATCATCAAACGCAAGTTATCGTCAAAATTAAAGCCTCACTTTACAAAATAGATGTAAAATGAAATGTCTTATGAATGCAAAAACACACTGTGTTAAAAGTTATAATGCCAAAAAAGCTTTTTCATTCAATTATCTCACAAACATAAAGTGAAACCTTCTTAGTTGCAGTTTATTTTGAAAAGCATGCCACCCGGTTTCCGGTTTTGTCTTAACTGACTGTAGTGAGCTTGACTTGCATTAAAGGCAGTGAAAACGGATATGGTTTAGAACTACGACACGGTGTCGTCACAGGGGCGGGGTCACGCGACCCGTCTTTAAGGACACCGGGAGGACTGGGGCTGTGAACCCGCTGACCTCGGCAGGCTCCCGGGCTGCTTCAGAGCGGAGCCCCGCCGGAGCCGGTTCACCGACAAGTTGAGCAGAGGAGCAGACCCCGGCAGGAGCCTCCGCCGCGGCTCAGCTCCAGCTCAACAACCGCTCATGGGTCTGTAAACTCACCGCAGAGCGGGTTGATGGATGAAAGTTCTGAATGTGTGACGCTCATTGATAAAAGAAAAAGGGGTGGACAAAATATTAGAAACAGCTCTGACTCCAGCAGCCAGCCGGCATAAAGAGTGAGCTCGGGGCGGGACCCTACAGTCAAATCAACACAGGATCAATATTAATACAGTTGGCATCTGAGTTTTTGACAGCAAGCATGCAAAAGTTTAATAATGATGAGTTTATTTACTTTAAAACCCAATCTGTAGCCAGTAGCTGTGCAGAAAATATACATTTAGAAACGCTTTTAATGGTCACGATGCAGGTTTGGCTACAAATTACATTTTAATAAAAGTCGTTGCATGTTTTTGTTATAAAGCTATATTTAATTCATTTATACTTAAACGTTTTGTCATATCTCAGAGTTGTTTGTTTGTGTTATGACAGTAAAAGCTGGTTATGATAGGAGTGTCAGCGTGGGCAACGATAACAAATCAATATGCAGGATTGTTTTATGGAATACTGGACTAATAAATGTTATTATGAAGTATGTGCAATTATTATGTTTAATCTGACGTATTACCTCCTAAACCTGATTTGCTTTTGCATATATTATATCATAAATGAAAGTATATGAACCATGATAGATGATTTCACTTATATCACTCACTCCTTGTCAGAATAATTTCAGTTTCCAGTAAAATAACATTCGCTGTTACGGTTTTGAATTTCATTTTTTTCTCAACTGCTGTCACAAACAACAACAAACAAACGATCCTTATAAAAATCCTATCGTATTTATTTATATATATATAAGTAAGTGTGTATATTCAAATTGGTTTTTTTGTTTTTTTTAATTTTGTCAGTATGTAGACGGATTAAAACATGCATCCACAGGCTTTCAGCAGCTCCCTTGTGGTGAAAAGCAACAACCTCTCTGTCATCCGCAGCGCAGCCGGCGTTATTTAGGCCAGCTCGTATGGCTGTTTGCATAAGGATTGTTAAATCTTAATGTCCTGTTGGAGAGAAGTAGGTTGCCATGGTGCGTGAACACATTAAGCCACATTTTATGAATATTACAAAGGATAAGCTGTGGGGTGTTTGCATTTATCTGTCTGTCAGTTAAAGCCCATATGTTCAGGCCTGTCATCTGTGCATGTGTGTGTGTGTGTGCCCTGAAATTATGTCTATTAACGTGGCTCTGCTTAAATGTAGGCCAAAGCCTGGATTGATTGTACTTAAAGGACAATACCGGTGTTTTTCGGGTAAGTGGGTTCTGTAGTTTTCCAAAATGTCATGTGGAGCCTGTAGGCTGTTTACTCATTAATCTGCATCCATAATGTGCCTGCCGCGCCGCACCACCACTCATTTATTTACAGCTGTGAATTATAGATAAATGCTGCGCCTCTTAGGTGGTAATAAAACAGGCTATGTTCTTATAAAACATTGTCATCACCAAGCACACCAGTTTGTGTTAGCGCCGAGCCTGCAGGCACATTACGGATTCATTTCCCCCAACAGTAAATAATAATTGCATTAACATGTTGTTATTATTCTGTTTGTGGACCTTACTCAGGGATTGATGCTTGTGCTTGAACATTTGTTTAATTTACCACTATGATAAAAATGAGCATTTGAAGTGAACAGCTGAGCGTTAAGCCTCATTTAAATCTCTATCGCGTCCTCCTGTAGGTTAAAAATACACCGATTCAACCAAAAGCTTCAAGTTTAGAGCTCGTGTTTAGCTAGTCCTGATTCAAAACCATCATACTACTCAGCTAATATAAGCCTGCTGTGATATTTGTCTCATTTAAGGTATTTTACAGGAAAAGTTTGTAGATATAATGATAAAAAACTATTATATGATATTTTGTAACTTGTAATAAAGTCGGAAAACAACTTGTTATGATACGAAACTGTTCACATTATTATGCAGCGTGATGCTAACCTGTTTTTCCGTCTCTGGTAGTGATATGATGAAGAATCTGCAATGAGATCAAAACACAAAAAGGTGCACCAGAGATCACAGAACAGTTTCTGCTGTCCCTGAACGCAGCACGGGCCTGTAATAATCGAGAAGCTGCTGCCCTTGCAATGTGACCCTTGCAATGTGACCGCGCGTCTGCAATCCTGCACGTGTGCATTCGTGCATTGTCACTACGGACCTCAAACTTCAGCAGAAGGAAAACATCAAAATCTGACCCAGGGACCAAACATCAGTCTTAGGAAAAGCAAGGAAGTCAAAGAGTGAACTGAAGGGTCGCTGCTTTGACACAATGGAGGAAGTCCTGCGCACATTGCGGAAGGTGCTTTGCAAGATTAGATATGAAATCTAAGCTTGGCAGGAGCACTGGGAGCTTTGTGTCGCTGCACAAGGTGACTACTTTGAAAGGGATGGCAACTAAATCAGGAACAGTATTTATTTATTATAGACGCTGTCTATATTATTATTATTTTGATGGCACTTTGAGGTTGATAGTGCTGTAGATGGTTCCCATTGGTACCTCCATAGGTTTTCAGTGCTGCAAAGTAATTACTTTTTTGCCTGCCAGTGGTGCAGGTAGGACTGGAACTAGTCCAGAGTTTGAGCTTTACCATTGGACAAAATCATCTGGACTGGCTTTGTTTCAGGTGCTTTGCTTCAGTTGTGTTGCTGGGTGTTGAGGCCTGGCTGGAGCACTGGTTTCACAGGACCATCGAGAGCTCATTGTCTCAAACCGTCAACAGTATTCTGTGTATTTGTGATCTTGCAAGTTCACAGTCAAAAACAGCTAAGGTTCCCCTCAAGAGCAGTCCTGGTGCTGAGAAAGGTTAACTGTAAAAACCAGATATCAGATACTGGTAGATGAGTGCTGTCCGTCTATATCACAGAGAAGAGGTCGTTTAAACATCGCAAACCTTTTCAGAGAAGATCTGGGGCTTCACGATGGTGTAAAAACTCCAGAGATACACTGAACATGTGCTTTGTCTCACCATGAAAACTGCAGCTTCAGTCCGGAAACACCAGCACCACTTTCCCCTAAAGGTATTTAAAAGCAAAAGCAGCCAAATGTGTCTTACCTCTTGGTCTTTCGCTGTCCGGCTCTTCTGGGTTTTCCCGTCCACACCAAAAAAAGACAAAATGTACAAAGCGAACGCCTTCCTTTTGCTCATTTCTGCCAACAGACTCAAAAACCTTCAGTCGTCCCTGGTGCTGAGGCGCATTTTGAGGCTCCTCCTGCACCTGATGGATGAGGCAACTGAAATGATAATGTGTGAACTGTGTGTGTGCGCCTCCCTGTGTCACTGTGAGAATCTGACGTGTGTGTATTTGTGTGTGTGTGTGAGAACAAGAGTCAACCTTGTCCTTGATTGCCAAGGTAACTTGAACAAAAGGTTTCAATCATTCAGAGGGTGGTCTCCACACCTCCGCCGCCACCACCACCACCACAGAGAAGCAACAGGAAGGTCGGTGTGTTTTCTCTTTTGTACACACACACACACACACACTGAGCCCTACCTGATTCAATTAACCTCCAACACATCAAAGTTTTGCAATACAGCGACGCCTGTTTGTGTTATTGTATCCCTGTTGGATGAGGCGGCGTTTGTATAAGGGGTTAAACTTAGGTATGTGTGATTCGATGAGTCCCCGTGGGGAATTCAGATCATTTGAGCGTGTGCTGCTCGCGTCTCCTTGCGTTTCTCATTCACAGCCGAAAACCTGCATTCTCGCCTGCTCAGGAGGAATGTTAACAATGTCAAAGGGGCGCCAGGGTTGTATTAGACATATATTCTTTTATTGGGTGTTTCACATACAACATCACTCACATAGAAGCATTTACTTCACATTATTACAAGGTCACATACAGGATCTCATCTCCACCGACAATCAGATCTGCGATTTAGTAGATTTTTGTAACCATGGTGACTCTTCACACACTTAAAAAAAGAGAAAAAAAAATCCATCTCTATTTCCATCGATGTTGCCAGGAGTATTTAACAGATAGACGGCAGCCAGTAATCAAAAGAGTCGAACATGATTCATGAGAGAGGGGAAGGAAGCTGACATGTTCAGGGCCAGTTCGCACCCGGCGTGTCAGGGCGGGTTCATCCGAATCGTGGAGCGCTCACTACTGTGGCTCGCTTTGTTCGGCCGGGTGAGAAAAGTGCCATTTGTTGTCCGATGACTCACAGACGGCCAAAATGTGACTCCGTCCTCCCTTTTGCGAGCAAACTGTAGCACGTCTCGTCGTGAGTGGGATCGGGAACGGGACCCAAACCGACCGCGGAAACAAACCCAAAACATGAAGGCTTAATGGGCGCGTGTGATAGCCAGCAGTTAATGGTTGGAAAGGCTGACAGGAGAAACTGAAGTGAGCGCATAACCGCAGTTTGGACGGACGCTCACATTCAGCTTTTCTCCTTTTCTTCCCCTCGTGTGTTCTCAACTGGCATGAGACCTGAACACGCCGCCGAGCTACAGCTACAGGACCCGCAGTCAGATCTGACTCGAACTTGGCAGGTCCACCAAAAACTAAATCCAACACCTGTGACTTCTGATTTCCAAGCTCTGGCTGACTTAGACGTGCACACGGCGTTCTGGCGAGGGAAGCCTCCCTTTGTTGGGCGCGATCAGGTGCGATCGCACTCTGTTTGATGTGTAACTGAGCTTTTAGATGCATGCCGCCACCACCACGACTGCCGAGAAAGAGGGCAGGAGGAGGAAAAGATACAACGTAATTTGGTCTTTCTAAAAAGTAGCTGTATATTGATTTTGATTCTTTTTGGCTGAAGCAAAGTGGTTTCAGAGAGGAGGAAGGGGAGGGACGGTGCTGAGGAGGGAGGAAAGGGAGGAAGGGAAGGAGGGATCTTAGGTTTAGAAAAGGGGAGTGGAAGGGAGGGAGGGGGAGTCGTGGTGGTGGCCGGCAGCTCTCGGACTCTTAAAGCATCAGGAGGAGGCAGGTGTGTGTGAGCTGAAGCTAACGTGTGAAAAAGGCCAGAAATGACAGAGCCAGCGAACTTTGAGAGAGGAAACATGACGCACAGCTGCAGCCGAGCGCCACGAAGTCGGACGGTGTTGGCGAGACCTCGAAAGCCTCATCAGTTAACTGTTAGCGCTCAGGCGGCCGCACCAACGGAGCTAATCTCGACCTTTTGACCCCAGGCGCCTGACTTTTCCCCGCCACCTCAAATGCATGTGTGCAGATGAACATGTGGACACGGGGCGGTATAGTTACTACTGCAGGATGAGCACAGACGATCAGTTTTGTTCTCACGAATATTAATTTACAGCATTGAAGCAACACTTCTCCTATTTCCTGCAACTCCAATTATGCAGGAAATGAGAGATTTTGTCTCCTGCAGCCAAAGAACCACACGCTGCAAGGTTCGTTTTGCTTCACGCCGTTTCAAAATCCCCTTCATCTGTCACTCACGTGATTCTTTGCAGGGTCTCTGTGAGTTTACAGTTGCTGAAAATGTCTTGAGACGTGCGCTGAACTAACGCGTTCGTTTGTGAAACGTGTTTTTTTTGCCATCTGCTACTGAAAAGATGTGAGGGATCACTCTGCCTGAGGAGCTCCCCACCCCAGCCCCTAAAGAATTAATTAGCTGGAGTCTAAACGGAGGAATTCGGTGCAACCGCTGTTTCAAAGGGCTGACTGCTGGTGTGAAAAGGTATTTTAAAATGCAGTTTTAAGACTTTGTCATTATCGCCGAACCCGTCAGCAGCTTCAGTCCGAGAAGAAACAAAACCAAACGTGTCCCTGCAGAACGACCTGCGGCGCATCCGTACGCGAGCAGGCGAGAACGGGCAGGATTTCATCAAAAGGGGTCGAGTGGAGAGGGACTGAATTGGGTGACGAGATCACCATGGCAACGAGGACCTCCATGGTGGAGAGGGGGAATGTGGGAGGGGGTTTCATGCTGAAGTGGCTAAAGTGGGAGGGAATCGCTCTTCACTTCTTCTTCTTCTTTTTTTTCCTTTTTTACGGTTTTGGGAGATTCTCATGGCCGCGGTCCAAGCACTCACAGTAATGAACTCTTCACACACACTCACGCTCTCACACACACACACACACACACACACACACCATTACATCACAGATAATAACAGTTATATAACAAGGCCGTGTGGACACTGAGGTAATTGCAACACGCTTGCATCAGTGCCCGCCGGCCAAATAAATACAAACACTGAAAATTCATGTTCCCTGATGGCTGCAAAACCAAAAGAATGTAAACAAACACAAAATAAAACAAAGTTTCTAAGGAGTGCACGTTTCAGAGATGGAAGATAATATCTACCCACGAGTTACGTTTTCACCGGAAATCACTGTCACCAGTAACAGACAGAAACGAAACTAACACACACCCACTGCTTCACTCATTCCCGACGTGTGCACCAATCTCTCCTGCAGTAAACACTAAATCTGAGATCGCAGGTACTGTACGTTACTGTAAATGAAAAGAGCTCGTTCCCGCCCGGGTTTCAGTCGGTGTCTCGGCGGTTCTGCAGATTGTGTGTTTGTGGGAATGTTAAAAAGTCCAGCCGACCGCCGGGCAGGACCGACGAAGGGGTGGGGTGGGGTGGGGTGGGGGGGCGTCACGTTGCGCGGTCCTGAAACGGAGACAGAAAAACACATTTCAGCAGGATTTTCTTAGTGAGCATCGCTTAAAACCGCCGCTCTTGACTGCGCGGGTCAGAGCGAGATGCTGAACAGCTCAGAACTCTGAGAGGACCGCAGGGTCCAAACGCACGAGTGGCTTCAAACGTCATCACGGTGCCCTTTGTTGTTTCCACCCGCCTCATTTCTTTTTCCTGCAGTTGATAAATATTCACGCTCGAATGCCGCTTCTGTCACTGTGGGCTGTTTCTCCCACCGAGAGAGAGAGAGAGAGAGAGAGAGAGAGCGCAAACATGCACGTACAGCCGCGGGGATCAGACGGCGCTCGGCACAAAGACGCCGGCAGAAAAGAGAATGCACAGGAGTGCGACGTTCTCGATTTTCTCTCCGATCTCCCCGAGCTTCCTCCCGCTGTTTGGTCTCCGTTTGGTGACTCTTCACGGAAAACTGAGACGCAGCGAAAGAGCAATAAGCGTTAATTTAGTCATTGGTCGCGTACGTTTATCTGAACACGTGGCGAAACGCGCCAGAAGGTCTCGGCAGACACACGACAGAAGAGTTTCATCTACAGCTGGTGCACTCAGCGTTGAGTGTGTGTGTGTGTGTGTGTGTGTGTGTGTGTGTGTCTTAATTCAGCATAATTCAAAGTTAATGTCGGGTTTTTCATCAGTTTTCCAGTGATTTTCAGTTTTGCAGCGCGGCTCCTCTGTTTATCTCCATTAAGGACGACTTCAGTCGGATTTATTGGGAAATAGCAGCCGTTTATGGCAAATATGACGATTTATAACGTGACGCAGCACAGTGTTCTGTTAATTACGTGTTTTGGAAAGTAGAAATTTGAATAATTGCAGCTCGTGTTAATATTTAAGTAGCGGTGGCAGCTTTTAGGATAGTGTCATTGATGATGTCATCGCCAGGCGCTCCCAGCTGGAGTCAGCCGGTCTGTGTTAGTCATGTGTGGTTGGTACAACTGCCCCGTGCTGAAGGACTGCAGAACAGAAACAGATTAAACTGACAATTAATTCAAAAAAATAGATACAAAAGGCGACATTTAAGGTTATTATCACGTGTTAAGTCTGGACCAATTACAGCGGGGCCACTTCAGCCTGGCCTGTGGCCCGTTGCGCCCTCACCTCATAGTACGGTGGCTGTGAAAGGCCCAAAAAACCCCAAATATTGTAATTCACAACTAAATGAATTCACTGTTATTGCTTAAAAGGCCTCGATTTTGATTGTGCAGTTGAGCATGAAGTGGCTCTCTCTCTTGTTAAAAGGCAGTGTCGCTCACCCTGCAGCCGGGTCGTCCCAACAACATATTTCCGTCGACACGATCCACGGCAACAAATAAACCCGATGGATGAGACGCAGGCTTCCATTTTTGCAGCATTCGCGCAATAAAACCTGCGTCGATTGAACAGCCACGTGTAAATAATGAGCTCGGCTTCTAAAAGTAGGTTCATAAAAACGTATTAAAGCTTGTCAGAGTCGACCAGACGAGCTAATCGCCTTCCTCAGCGCGGCATCAGTCATCTCTGCCTCGGCGAGAGCCGGCGGAAGGAAAACAACATTAGCTTCTTTAATTAAAAACCTCATCCTGAATGACTCTGGCTTGTCTAAAAACTGAAATCCTGGCCGCTGCTTCCCTTTTTTTTTTTTTTTTAAATCGCTGGCTTCTGGAGAGTCAAACTCGTTGCTTTCACGCTGACTTCAGCTCAGCGGGGGTCACGGCTTGAGGAACGGAAATCTGGCTTTGTTGTGGGGAGTCGCGTGTCGACGCGTGGGTGCAGGTAAAGATCTGGGACGCTGCAGTGGCTGCTGAGCTCGTGGTGTATTTTAGGGACATGATACTACACAAAACACTCGATTCAGTCTTTATTATCCTTCTTAGCAGCGATCGGTAGTCATTTAAAGCGGATCCAGGCTGGACACGACGTTCAGTGAGGGCTTTGGGTTAGAAACTCACCTTGTTTACTCCCAGAAGTAGCGCAGGTACCATATGGTTTCATTCTTCAGCTGGGGGCCGAACAGAGGGTTGGTTTGGGCCAGAATGGCTATCAACCAACTGAGCACAGAGCAGGAGAGAAACACGGATCATTAACACAGGTACAATCTGTCATTTGCGCCATTTTGGCTCATATTGCTGCGTGGCAGATAGCAGGGTGAAGGAAACAGCTTTGCAGCAAGTCTGAACGAACATCATTTCAGCGCGATCGTCTGCTGCCTCGCACAGCTCCTGACGGCTGACCTGCTTTCTTAACGGCCTGGCCATCAGCAGCGTGAATCCTCACCCGGGGAGGCGTCATTAGTTTAGCTAATTACTTTAAATGATGCAGCCTGGAGTTGTTCGGCCCCACCGGACTCCGAGCAGCTTCCAGCGCTCGTGTCCACAATAACATCTGCACGATAACGGCGCTGAGTGCGGATTAGCGCAAATCAACACAATGAGAAACCCTGAGATCAGCTGCACGTGTGACTTCACGGCGGTTTACTCCTGCTGGGTACTTAAACTGCATTACACATGATAGATGCTAATGCTAACGGGGGCCTCCGCCTGCTTTTAAGCACTTTCTGGAGAGTCGGATCGCTAAGAAGCTGAACCTGAAGGCTCCAGTGAAGAGCTGAGCCTCGAACGCGTGTGGAGCGATGCACCTGCAACCCGCTTTATGTGATACGCACCAGGCCCGGGGTTGTCATCTCCATGGCAACAAGTCTATTAGAGTCACAGGGCAGTCATAGTTAGGTTAGCGAGCTCTGATGGCTAATCTTTTCTTTTGTTAGGTACTTGTTATTACTATCAAAGGACACAGGCGAGAGGAAACAATAGACAATGATAAAAATTGAGATTTTGATCATTTTTGCGTAGACTTTGCGGAGAAAGGCCCCGACTGGCCGATAGAGAGGATAAAATGGGATTTCTTCCCTAGTAAATTGTTTCTGTAATACCAAAAATCCAAAAACGCGATCTGAAACTGACACGAGCTCAGATTTCAGGTTAAACCCGGTAAGAATGACCCATTTCTGAACTTACAAGCTCTCCAGTAATCCGTGAAATCACATACATTCTGCAAACAAACCAACATTATGTATTTCTCCATCCAAGCTCTTCATAAAGATAAAACCGGCCTCAGTCTGGGAATCTCCACGCGGTTTGCTGGTGAACGGGCAGTTTGCAGTTGAAAGGGCTGCGGCGCCCTCTAGTGGTGGAGATGACAATCGTGCGTTCACGTCCTGCTCCTGTTTCCTCAGCTTCAACCATCTGTGTTGCGCTGTGACCTGGTGTTTGTGTCTTTTTTAACTAAAAGCTTGGTGCGAGGTCACTTTTGCCCAGCACACGTTCATCTAAACGCCCTCTGTCTCCTGTATCAGTGATGGCTCAGCTTCAGGAGCTGGGCTCGGCTGGTCGCCTGGCCTTGAGCTGTTTGTTTCACTGTAATTAGACATACAAACGAGTTACGCACAAGCTGTCTGACTGCAGATGTTTCACAATCTAACTCACCTGTCTTGGATTTTCTCACAGTTTCATATTCTTTTGCACAGAAAACCAAACAATAACAGTTTCCTGTGTTCTCCGTCTCACTCTGATTGGTTGGTAAAAGCTTATTTCACTGCATTTTTAGCAACCTGTGACTTATTAATGATGGGCCCTTCTTATTTTTGTCAAAATCAGTCTAGACTCAAGCTGAGTTTGTCACCACAGCGTGCTTAGCAGGGGAGACGAGGGGGAAACAATTTGCTTTTAACGTAAAACTACAGTCACTGGTCAGAGGAAACGTGTTAAAGTAGCAAAGCTGGAATCAGAGCTGCGGGTCGACACAGCAACGTGCAAAATAACGGCAGCGTCGCACCAAAGAGGAAGAAGACGAAGAGGAAGAGTTTGTACTTACAACAAGTAGCAGCAGACCGCTGTGAGGATGAGACTGGTGACAATCACACTGTCAGCGGAAACAGAGAGGGAGTTACACTCACACAGCTCTGCCCACACACTCAGATTACACACAGTCCAATATTAACATCACTTACATCTACGTGCAACAGTAACAGCAGACTTATGACACATCACAATGACATAAGACGATCATCTGATTTTATGACAGAATGTAGGTATACACAGCCTGAAGTGTGATTTGTCATGTGACCATCCTGCTTACTGTTGCCTAGTTTTCATGAGCTGGACACACAAACCTGAAATTTCACGAGTGATAAAGAAATCAAGCAAACTTTCTCACAACTTGTTTTTTTTATAATCAATAATCATTCAAATCAACGCAGAGATGTGAAATAAACAACATTTCCTTCTAAGATACATTATCACAGTCTATGAAATTTACCATTATGTCAAAACTGCACGACCTGAGTGCTGTTAAAGCACTCCTGATGATAAACAAATAAATAAATTCACTCTTCATTCTGAGCGTCAGGCGCCGTGATGGCCTTACTGTTTCCATGCGCGCGAGACACGGTTTATTTATTATCTACTGCTCAAATGATCTTTTCCATATGTGCCTGCGCCTGGACTGACCCTTTAACCTTACTGCCTGTGTTGTGATGGAGGTGATGGTGGGAGGTGGGAATGGATGCGGATGGACGCAGGATGACGCGCGGGGCCTCCATCACATGAGCCCCAGCGCGCTCGTGTGTTAATAAAGATAATATGAATACGGAATAAACACTGACACTGAATAAGAGGAAATTGCCTTTTATCTTGAATAAAGCGTCGGCGTATGAAATTCAATTAAACGCTAAATTGCTGCAGCCAATAATCAAACGGCAGCTAGACCACCTACCCCCGGTTTGGTCCTTTCGGTACTAAAAATGGAGCCACGACCCCCACCAGCGCCCACAGCGTGGTGAAGCAGATCATCGGCAGGGCGAGGGAGTGAGACACCATCGCTTCAGTCCGCACAGAACCGCAGATATGGAAGAATTAATCTCGATTTGTCCTCTTGGAAATAAAGCGCATCAATGGCTGCTGAGCCAGACTGTCGCTTCCGCAATGTCTCCGCCCGATTAAGCCAGCGCGACGCGTGATTGGTCCATACCCAGGAAGTTCTGATTTCTGATTGGTTAAGCCGTCTGTCTATCAGCATTACAGTGCGAAGGATTGGACGGGTGTTTTTGCCAGCAGACTGCAGGCAAGTGTTTTTTTTTTCCATCATTAAGCCGAGAACTTTAAGTAAATATATGAGAATCAACGTTTAATGCACAGTTTTGCTGGTTTTATTCACAACACATTTAAATATTTCTCTTTAAATAATCATTTTAATCATTGTTTTTAATCGTTGTTGCCCTCATCTTCCTCTCCTCAACACAAACAGCTTAGTTTTGCAGTTATATAAAGACCTAATAGAACCACGGTGGCTTCCTGTGACATTTAATGGTCTCGGCTGTGGCAATAATAAGAAGTATTTTATTCAAAACTGCTAACATCTGCAGAAACATACAAGTGTCAAGTGTAAGTCAGCCTTTATGTTACACAGTTTGTACTCTTTTCAACCATAAAAGCTGCTTTTAACACAGACGTTTTCAGCTTGTGCCAGCTGATTTTTCAGTGCACTTGTTTGTTGCTCTGAAGTAGCTATTGCCTGGAAAGGACAAGATGTTTGGGTTTACAGAAATGCACTCCCCACTATCTGATATTACTTACCCAGAGAACTGTGGAGCTGGAGCTGCCGCATAGCTATAGGAAAAAAAGAAAATCATGGTGACCCAAAATATAAACTGTAACCACAGTGCAATACAGAACAAAATGATATTACTTGCGTAGTACCTGTAACACCACATGCAAATGCCGTCTCTATAGAGACCATATATGTTAAACTTCCCCTGTGACAGATGGTGAGCAATTACCACCCAGTGGACAATGGTGTGGTTTGCATTCCTCCTGCAGTTTCCTGCAAATCATGATGGCCTTATCTGTGACCACAAATATTCATTCCACCCAGACCAAATACCACTGCTTTCCAGTTTTAAGTAGGTCAGCTTGCCAGGAAATACCAGATGCAGACAGCCTGTTGTTTTTAGGATATTTCTCATTTCTTGGCTAGGTGACTGGGTGATTTGTGCCTTTATGGGGAAAAATAGAGGCAAAGTTCAGAAACAGCTGTGCAGAGCTTGAAGGCATTTTGAAAGAATTTCCTGCTCACCTGCCCGATTGCAATTATTGGAATTAAGAGAAACTGTATTTGTGTGTGTATCGCTTTCAAAATGTGTACTTGTGTCCATATTCACAGAAAGTTGTTTTTAACCTTATTATTGCATCTAAATACAAAAAATGGAACATAAAATAAAGAATTTGATTAACGGAGCGCTAACTTCAGCCCTTTTTTGTGGTTTATTTTGATAGGTATGAGCGGAAATTGCGACTGCCATTGTTTTATTGTTGAAAGTGGCAACCGGAAGTCGTGCTGTTAGCAACGGTTGTTAGCTCGACGGCGGCGGCTCAACGGGCGGAGGTGGACCAGCGGGCGAGATTTCACGTGAATCGGACGTTACACCGGCGAGCTGTCACCGCTAAATGAAGCTCGGAAACCGGTCGTGTCTGTACGGTGGGACAGTTTTAATCTTTCCGAGAGTGTGGGCCGATAATGCTGGACGGTAAAACCTGATGAAGTTCACCAGAGATATCTGCCGGCTGCTGGGTTTAGGAGGCGGTGAGTAGAACCGCCGGTCAGCCGCTGCCAACTTTTGGTCTTTCGGTCAACTTAAGTCGGTGCCGCAGGATGTTGTGTTGACTCTGGATTTGTTGTTGTTTGTTTTTATCAACACAGCCGTTAACGTGCGCTGAAAAAATACCTTTCAGATAATAAACAGGTAAAAACATCAGGCTCAAGCTGAATAACGTTATATTGGCTACTGAATCCTGCATAATAAGCTTTGCAAAATATGAGTGTTTAATTTTCACTTTATTGTATATTTTATTATGATGGCATTGTATTTACAGGATAGAAAAAGCTGTTTCTGGTTTGAATTAATGGCTTTTTAAAATTTTTTGTCTTTAACATTCATGACTTTTATGTTTTATGCAAATTGTGAGTGACTGAAGACATTGCTGTATATAAATGTCCCTTTTCAGATGCAAAACAAAGTGTCTAACAATGAATAGTTGATTATGTTTATCTGGGATGTGTGGGTGTAGAAGTCGATGTCAGCTCAACCTGCTTTGGTTTAAGCACTGAGCTTTGTGTTTTGGCAAAAAAATTATATTTTGGGATCCAACAGCCAGAAACACGCAATATTGATTTGCTCAGTAGGGAATTTAATATTACAGTTGACAGTATAAATCAATGGGGATGCAAGTTTATTAATAGCTTACCCCAAATTGGCCCTAGTTGGCGCTGTTTGGAGAGCACGTTTCCCCTTTTATTTGTATTTTCTATTACTTTAACCTGAACCCACCGTTGGAACCCCACTCCTATGGGTATTACTCGGTAACAGTACTTGATTTGAGCATTCATGTCACTGTTCAAGTTATAACAACAACTAAGACTGAGATTTTTCTAAAAGATTTGTCAAATTTCAATGAACACTAGGTGCCTCATCTCAAAAAGTTGACCCGTCCATGTAATTTAAACCAATTGACAGTTACAGGATTCTAATGTCAATTTAATGTATCCTGTGTATAACCAACTTTACAGACAGATAACCATGTCAAGCTGTTGAATTGGGTTGAATTCTTGTTTACTCTATGTTACAACCCATTTGACATGAACCCGGCATTAGCACAAACCCGAGCTGCCATGTTTGTGATTATTATCCGGAGGCATTCTAGAGAGGAGACAAAGCACTCAGAACAATTTGAATAGAAAAGTCTGCAACGCCAAAGGTGGCGGTTATTAAACACACATCCCGCCCTTTCCTCCCACGGTTGGTCTTGTTAGCCTGAAATAACTGCCTGGAGTCATTACCAAGATGGCTGCTGAGTGGCGAGACTTGCATAATAGCCTCAACCCATAAAGCCTCAGCACTCTCCATCCATGGAGGGCAGTGCTTGGTGATGTACCACTGATAAGAAACAGACCAGGACTGATGTCTTTGCTCACTTTAGGGGACTCTTTTCATGAGTAGATGCAAGACTTATGTAGTAAATAAATCAAACCAAACTTTGCAAATACCAAAAATAGCAAACCCAAACCTCAAACATATAGCAACATATTTAGTTTATGGCTGCTGCTATTAGATTTTTAGTGTCAGTCAGCAGCACGCCATAAACCCAACCAAAAATATTTGACTGGCAAATGAGTTGTGCACTAAGCCCACAAGAATGCACAGAAACTGGTTTGGCCAGCTTTGAGCCATCTCTCATATGGTCATCCCAGATTAAAAATAACTCATGTCATTACATCTCAGTCAAACCAAAGGTTGGTATTGCATTGTCAACGCTCAAATTGGAGTACATCCGAGACATATTGAAAATATATCGAGTCGCACATAACACTATTAAACTGGATATTACAGTGAGTATTAGGATGCACATTTCAGATGTGATCCTCAGTTGAAGCAAGTGAAACGCTGCTCTCTCAAAACAGTGTTGCTCAGTGTTTTCTAGAAGCTAGACGCTTCCACTCCTGCAATAAAAACAGCCCTTTGATGCTCAAAATCAATAAATGGAAAACTCTTTTATGAATGGAAACATAAATTATTTGGAAAAATGAGCAGAGATTTTGTGTCGCACAGCCAATTTCTTTCACTGAATAAGTGTGGTTATTGTGTAGATCACCGTCACATCACACATCCCTGTGAAACTTCAAGCAACAAGCCTAATGTCCCAAACTAGAAGTATCATACCTCTGTAATGAAAGTGCAGAGTAGGATATTAATTAGCTGGAGACACTACAAATCCCCAAAAACACAAGGAAACACATGAAAACAGTGTGTCCAGGTTTTGGATATCTTAATCAGAGAGACTCCATCTGGCATGGCTGATAAGTTCTGGACACATACAAAGCCCCAAATACCTTTCTCCTCCAAATGGAAGACACTATTCAAGTCAAAATGAATAAAGAATGACTTTAAAATCCTTTTAGATCACATCCCCGGTCATAGTGTTCAACAAAAGGTGTTAAGAGACAGGCCAGGCCAACAGAGGAATGGAGGTCAACATCCAACGCTGTAACTCTCCATGCTGTTTTAGCTGGCCTTTAATCCTGATCACACTCTCCTCAAATAATCCAAGTTTATTATATTTTACAATGTGGTCTGATTTTGTTGATTTCTACCCAGATACCCTTTGAACACGTTGAAGCAAAGCAGCACGCCTGTTACTGCACCTGAACCTGCTGGATTTATTTTGCTGACACTAAAATAAATCAGACTAATACCTTTTTTCCAATGACTTGTAGCTTTGGTGAGTAGTTGTGCAGTAAAGGTGATGATATACAGGAAGCATTTGATAATAACAATAATAAAAATGAAAATAAGGTTCTTATCCATTTTAGGTTTTTATCACTTGTGCCCTCAAACCGGTGATTTCCAAATTGTTGTGTTTCTCTAACAACGTAACAGAGAGTCAGCAGAGATCAGCTGTAACGTAATGGTCAGAAGTAACAAATGAATTATGTTATATCTTCAATTATGTTATATCATTATCTTCAAAGACAATAAAAATCATCAGTCAGTTTGACCTTTGATGCCTGCAGCACGACTTCAGCAGCTAGAGACATTTCAGTCTCTGATCAGAGAAACGCCTACATCCTAAACACGATCTTCTCTTCCTGTTATTTATTTCTTCCAGACGTAAATTAGGTTTGTTCCAATTCAGCGTGAGTTCCCTTCCGTGGCCATCGTACGTCTTGTCCTCTGACTGTTTCACTCCGATACATCAACGTCTAACTGTGCTCTCACTTGTGAACAAACCTTTGACGAAGTTCATCTACAGATGCCTGACATTTCTTACAATGAATAGTGACACACAACCTTAAGTAACATCAGATATCAGTGGTTGCTGAGCAAAGAAATGAAATTTTGTTGTTTGCAAAAAATAATCTTGACTAAAAGTCTTGTTGCAGAGTTTTCAAAGCATCTTGTGATTTTTTATCTTCAATCTACATGACCTGTAGACTTTTAAAAGCTTTTAAAGGTGTGAAAGATGTGTTGCTTAACATCCATTAGTGCTGCATTATGGTCACTGATTTGACAAAATAATCTCAACTCAAGGTCTGTTTGCTGTCTTTTTGTAGAGCTTTCAACCATTACTCTAGGTCTTCATCATTACTCTACATGAGCTCTAAAATCTTACAAAAACCTCTCGAGATGGGAATTATGCGTTGCTCTATTGAAGTTAGTGTTGCATTTTGACTCAAGGTCTACTTTCTGTCGTTTTGCAGAGTTTCAACCACATCTCATGGTCCTCATCATTACCTGACACGAGCTGTAAAATCTTAAAAACCTTTCGAGGTGTGAAACATGGGTTTTATCATCATGATAAGCACTGCAATGACCAAGATCACTAATCTGACAAAATGATTTTGACAAAAAGTCTACGGTCTATCTTTTTCCAGAGCTTTTGACCACATCTTGTGCTCTTCTCAATTACTGTAATAGTTGAATTTCAAAAGCCTATTAAGTTTTAAAGACGTGTGACTTTATTTGATGACTAAGATCACTGATTAAACAATAATCTTGAATCACTAGCCTTTTTCCAGACCTTTCTATACAGCTGCAATCAGCAAAGATTATGTATTTAACATAGTGATAAACTTGGACCTTTACTTCCAAGTGGTTTATTTAGTAATCACAAATAATGCACAAATAATTCACGACTCAAGGCATTTTTTTTTTAGAACTCTCAAGCTCAAGTAAAGTGAGTCAGAAATGTTTTAACGAAGACGACATTTTGCAAAAGTAACAGGACCTTTGTAGACGTCAGGAGACCTCATGTGATCTCACCACACTGAGTGAGTTGTTTGTCCTGTTGCATTAGAGAGCAAGTATCTGCTGATGAGTCAGAGAGAGAGCAAGTTAGTTTGGGCTTACATGCTTTCGTGTGTGTGTTCAATTTTATATTTGTTTATGTTTATTTGGGTGTGCATGGGTGTGATATGTGTGGTGACTAGGCTGAAGCAGGGCAGCTTCCTTTTCCTTAAAATGATTCGGCTAATGAGAGAGAGAGACGGAGAGGCAGCCACACCCCTTTTGAATGTTGAATGCTTCTGTTTTAGTGAAAATTAAAGCAAGGCAGAGGTTGTTTGTATTTTTTAAATAGTTTTTAAGCAAAATCTTTCTTATTGTAGCTGTTCCTCATTCATTTACTTTCACTTTCATGTTATTCACTGAAAGCAATGCTCTGCTCTCTTTTGATTCATTGATTTTCTTATCTTCGCCTCAATCAAACTCACACAAATACTCATATTCATGTCTGGATGCTTCCCAGTTCAACCACAGGCTGATTTGACAAGCGGCAGTTGTGGGTTAACGGCATTGTTCAAGGGCAGCTCAGTGGTGGCAGTGATGATCTTGCTTATGTAGAATGTATTTTATCCTCAGGCCTTCTGTAGGAGACGCAGTGAGGAATTAATATAAATTACACTTATATTCACTGTCTCAATTGAATTTGTTCATTCAGTTTTATTTATATCGCACGCAATCATAAAAGAAGCTATCTCAGGTCAGCTTTCACACAGAGCAGATCAAGACTGTAGTCTTTGTATTATATAAACCCTGAGTCCCACCATGACTAAGCACTTGGCGACAGTAGCAAGGAAAAACTGCAGTTTAACAGGCGGAAACCATGAGCTGAACCTAGCCCAGGGTAGGTGGCTGTCTGCTTCAAACAGTCGTGTGCCGAAAGACAAAAGTGAACACACAGTCTCAAAATGCAAATTCGTGTTGAGATGTAAAGTAATAGTCATGATAAGAGGTGTTGGTTGTTGCTCAGGATATAAATCGGGTTGTCGGCTTATCAGAAGATGTTGAAGTGTCCTTACAACAGGTTATGAACCCCAAATTGCTTTCAATGAGTGTGCAATCAGTGTGTGAATGATTTGTGCAAATGGGTGAATGTGCCATTTATTGTAAGGGCTTTGAGTGTTCGGCAGACAGGAAAAATGCTATATAAATGCAGTCCATTCATCATTTAATAATAATAATTGTAGCAGTGGGTGTTGAACAGGGACGTGGGGGCAGTAGGTGGCCTGTAATCACAGATCCAGTCTGTACCCACAGTTAAAAGTTTCCGTTTAGTCATTTCCGTCTACACTTGTTTCCACGGATACATCCATGCTTGTCTCTCATTGGGCCTGCACAGAAAGTAGACACGTAATAATCTGGACTTCAAATCCAAAATATCAAACATGTTTGAAGTGATCAGGGTTGTTTCTGATATGAGCAGTTTGTGGGGTTACAGGTTTCCCTGGATTGTAGCAAGGTGTGAGTTAGGGTAAAACCTGCCCCAAAACACTTGCAGTCTGAACCTGGCTAAACATACATTAATGGGATAAGACTGCATGCAGATGGAGAGGAAGACGAAGAGTAAGTAGCTTAGTGCATCATGGGAAGTTTCCCAGGAGAGTAGGCTTATAACAGCATAACTAAATGATGGTTCATGCTTAATCCAATGGTGGCCTCTGGCTCTGACTCCATAATGCTTCAGAGACTCTAGGAACCACAGCAATCTGGGAGTGCAGGATATGATTGTGCCTGACCATTGAGGGCTTTTTAGGTGAGGGAAAGGATTTTAAATTGTATTTTGGACTTTTGCAGATGTTTTCAATGAAAAAGTGGTCTAGAAAAAAGAGATATGAAAGGATCTGAGTGGCTTACAAGCTTCCCGGAGGATCCTTGACAGGATATTATGAGACATGGACCTTTATTTAATATTTTCAATTTATTATTTTTAGTGTGTTTTTATTATACTGTAGTAAGAAGTTTAGTTGAAATCTCCAAATAAAGAGTTTGACGACTTTGTCTTTGAGTATTTTATTTTGGCATTTTCAAAATGATTAGTACAGTCCAAAGCGTTCTCCATCTGACTGAACAAAGGAAGTGCATATATTTAACGAAGATTTACTCCAGACGTGTGTGGGTGCCATTGAAACTGTCAAGAAAGAGGAGAACATATCTACATCTGCATGTTCAAGGACAAGCAGCTCGGTCTTTCATACCAAAAATCAATGTCTCTTTAGACCCCCCCGCGTAGGGTTGTACCTGTAAAAAACTGTTTTCTGGGGTCAAACAAAGTGCAGCATATAATTTTCCTACTACAGAGGTTTCTGTGTTTTATGAAGTGTTCCCGTTTACTGGAACTGCTGTTGGTTTCTAAATCAAAGTCAACATTTTTACTTTCATTGTTTCTCACATTGAAACCCTTCCAGCAGTTTTAGGGGTTATAACGTCTTTGCTTTTTCTGGAAGTCTTGGATTGTGAAACCGCCACAGAGAGTGTTGAGTTTTATGAACAGCAGCTCAGTACTGAGAAAAAAAACAGGCGAAATCACATGTACCCGGACACGCAGCAGCCTCAGCCCCAGCAAGACAGAACATCACCAGGATGCTGTCTGGTCACTACCACGTCATCTTCCTTCATCCCAACCAGGCACATGCTTTAACAGCAACCTTGCTGATAACAGAGATGCCAGCCCAGGTAGAAGAGTCTAATTAGTTCAGCAAAGTCACCACCCATTTGCCTCTTCCATCTCCTCCCTCCGCCTCCGCCTTTTAGGTAACATCAGAGATTGAGGAACCGGGTGTTAATGAATCCCATAAGGCTTTACTGCCACATCCTCAATTACCACTATTCAAAGCAACACCAAGCGAATCTGCTGGGAAATAATTATGCTAATGTATCAAATTTAATTATCATTGATTGCTTTTAACATATGTAATTCAGCTTTAGGGAAATAATTTAGAATTAATGATCTGATTATCAGACAAAAACATGATTTTATGTTGCAGAAGTTTACATTCACTCAAAGCCTGCAAACTTAGTTTAATGATTGAGGTTAGAGTGAAAAAACAGAGCTGGAGTTAATATTTCATGTAATTCTGCCCATTGCAGGAAGATACGTGCTGCTTTTTAATGCGTTTCTCTTCGTTTGAACTCCAAGCTGCAGTTTTAAACATCTGCAGGACAAGTAAACACTGTGCAAACTTTCCATCATCTGCATTGACTTTGATTGTGTAGTTCTTCATTCAGGTTGACGACCTACAGTACAGCAGTGCAAAAACACTGACCCAGGCCCACAAAGAATTTTCTCAGATGGTCTTAATATTTGTGAGGTAGTGGTTTCTGGTGTACTGTCTTATGAAATCCATTTTTTCCTAATTTTCATGTTTTAAGTTTTACAAATTCTGTGTTCTTGCGAGACGATTTTTGTCATCAAAAAGAAAATGCTCCTAAACTAGTAAATATCAATCATCCTCTGCAGGACAGCCTCCATACGCAGCTTCAGCTCACAGACTAAATTGGTCTGTGGGAGGCTAACGCTCCTCCTTGTTCACATTTCTCGACCAGAAATTGCCACATCTTTTTTTATTTTTACCAACAGAATATCTGAATCCACTCATACGGCCACAAAGTTATGAACAAACCCGCGTTCTGCATCTCTTGATGTGGTTGGATTTCTGAGAGTGTGTTGAAGTGATTAGCTCTTTGCTGCCTCTATCTCTCTCTCACTCTGAAACCCTGTTTTGCATAAGTTGTATTCCTGTTTTGTTTTACAGTTGATTTGGTTTTTATGATCAAATTCCAGAGTTTCTGCGTCGTGGAAATCAAAGGGGTTGTGTTAGAGTTGATCTGTCTGTTTTTTGTTGATATGACCATCTCATAAAGTGGTATATTGCTGTAAAACACCATTGAATTATTAATTCAGCTGGTCTCCTCTGTACCTGCCTTAGCTGTTGTCTCCTTCAGTGATCCTGTGCAATCTGTTCAAATTAATAATAATTTTCTTTTGAATAATATTTTCAAAAACTTTAATATTGTGCGATTGTCCCCACTAAAGTGAAGATGATCTCTGGTAAGAAACACCACGAAGACATGCCACGTGCCTTATTGCTGCTGTTGACAGGCTGACAAAACTCACTGTGTGAAACCTTGGAAGAAATCGGGCACTCCTCCTCCTGCTGCTTTGATATTCTGCCCACAGGCTTATTTCATAAATATAAAAATGCAACTGAAAAGCATGAGATCGTCTCCAAAGAGGTACTGCTTCTCAACTCTCGGGTTATTTCCCACAGGTCCTGAAGCATGCAGTTATTAAGCCACTCTTAAAAATCATATCTGGATCACATTTCCAGAAAACTTGTGACCTGCTCTAACTTCACCGTCTCTTAACTCGCGGCTTATAAAACTTTCCTGGTTAAGTAGAAAGTAACATGTTTTATCTTGAATTTAAATTGGTTTAACCCTTTAAAATGCTATTAATGTGTGTCTTGTGATATGCTCAGAGTGGTGAGTGTAAAATATTATGTTGAAAGTAAAGCTCCAGTCCTGAATTCTCCATATTCTAAAACCAGTCCTGTTACTTTGCCACATAAACAGAAAGATAAAAAGTGAAAACACTGATGTTGAGGGAAACAGAGTAAGAGAGGGGGAGAGGTGTGTGCATGGTGATATGGGTGTTGTGTTTAAAAGAGGGGAAGGAAACCTGCCAAGGCCACCCTGTCCGGCAGCCTTGAAAACCAGATTTCACCACATGTGGCTTTCACATCACACAGCAGCACATGGTTTGTTGGACAGAGCTCCTTCTTGACTAACCCCAACTCCCCAAAACATTTTTGCAGTTGAAATTAAACAGAAAACATCAAGCCTTTTATCCCAACATCAGATTGAATGCATTGTCTTCATTGAAACCAACAGTATGTGGTCAGTATATTCAAGTCTGTTGACATGTAGCCCTTTGTGCACTTCCATGCAAATAACTTTGCAACGTAGCGAGTACCTTTTTGCTGCCTTTCATAGTTTATGTAAAACGTTCCATGTCCTGGGTAAATATTATGAACCTAAGCCAATTGAAAACCAGTAAGACTTTACTAAATTATGTTAAAACACATGATCATCAGACAGTTGTCTGTTAGTTAGTCATATGAAAAGTCGTCTACTGACAAAAGCAGTTAAAGCGGTTTCTATTCAGTCTAAATCTGGCATCGGATTAAACCCCAAAAGTTTCAGATGTTTCCCCAGTGTGTTCTGTTGATGACTGGGCTGGTCGGTTCTCAGATCAAAACAATGTGTGATGGTAATTGTGATCAGAAGTACATGAGAAATAGGTTTTGCTATGATACATGACTTGTTAAAGTGTGTTTTGGTGCAGAAATGTGTGGGACTGTTGGGAAGCGGTGCTTCCTGTTTAGTTAGACTTGTAGCTAGACTTGTTATTCTTCCTCAAAGAAAGTTGCATGAACTTGCATGCTGGTTTGGTTGGTAGGCGATGTCCATAATGTGCACAGACCGAATGCAAATTGTAGACAGACGTGGCAATATTGCATACAGATGTTTTTCTTCTGTAAGTGGAAGAAACTTTAACAGAAAATAAAAAATGTATTCCAAAGCTATGCGACCTGACTTCATGCAGGTCAGAAGTCTAAGAGAGAGCATGTGGAGGAAAATAACAGAAACAACTTGCCAAGGAAGAATGAACAATCCACTGAATCAGAATCAGCTTTATCGGCCAAGTATGTGCATGCAAGCAAGGAAGTTCAAGTTTCTCAGTGAACTGACACAGAGTGCAAAGAGCAACTTACAGGAAGTTAAAATTAGACATGCAGCTGAAAGGAAGGACAGCAACGGTTGAACCAAGATGGGCAAAAAGTAAACTTTGAGCTAATATAGACATATGTGAAAAGATAGATTAACAATGCAAAGGAATGGACTGAAATTGTATTGATGTAGATGTTTTGTTGCTTGTGTTTAACAGGGCTCTGCAGTTCTGCTGTAGTCCTATGAGGTTACATGTCCAATGTTAAAAAACGCCTCCTGTGACGCCTCCAGAGACAAAGACCTGCGGGAACATGTGACTTTATTGACGTGTGTCTTCTTGTCTGTCTGCTTGCACCATGATGTATGTATACTGAAAGCTACTTCATTCAGTGAAACCAGGGCCTTCTCTGAATGTCAAACCGTTGTAGCTAAAGTCCAACCTTGATGTAACAAATGGCAGGTGATGTACTGTGCAGCTGTGTAGTGACAGTACGTATGAATGAAGTGTAGTGCAAAGAGTCGTGAGCATCTCAGCCATTCAAAGACTACTGCACCTCCTCTTGGCTCTGCTGGAAAATCACGCCCACGCCTGCAGACGCTGGTCAGTCACACATCATTTCAGCAAAATGCCTTCCTATTGGCTGTTTTACAAATGCAGATGCCTGCACATCTCTGCAGGTGGTAAAAGATGGAATAGCCTACAACTTGTAAATGCCTTGAGTTAATTTCTTCAAATTTGGCAAAGATGTTCACTTTCGATTCAAGGAAGAACTTAGATTAGATTAGATTTTTGGTTAAAGGTGAAAGGTCACAGCAACCTCTTGTTCTTGCCGTCTCACTATATCAGGAACATCTGGAGGGAATTTTATTATACCTGGCACAAATGTCCAACCGGACTCAACTTAATAGATTTTGGTGGTCAGTGGCTGAAGATCAAGGTCACTATGACCTCATAAATTATGTTTTTGGCCTTGTGAACACGATATTTCAGGAAGGTCTTGTTGTAATCCCTTTAAATTTGGCACAAACATTCACTTTGTAGACTCAAGGATGAGCTGATTAGATTTTAAGTGGTGATGGTTAAAGGTCACGGTGACCACGCTAATTTTCCTAGTCGGTGGTGACAGTTACATCTCAAATATGGCTCAATTCTGACACATTTTCACAAAAGTGTTTGATAGGATAAAAATAGGAGCAGATGATATTTTACTTTGTATAATTTGAGCCATGAGAAAAAAATCATTTTAAAATCAGATGCAAACTTCAGTTTTGCATGACGTACTTAAACAAGTGTTCGCGTTTCATAACAAAAGGAGATGAGACCCCCTTTCAGGACTGTGTGGGTGTGTTCAGACTGTACATGCACTCTCACCTTCAGGCACATGTCTTTAAACCTTTATCTTTTGTTTCTAACATTACAGCTGCAGAAGAGTCTCGGCCAGTGTCAGACGAGTATTTTTAGGGTCTGTACTAACCACATTCACATTGACCGCCTTCATCTGTCAGAAGGGGCAGAAGGTGAGGGTCAAACAGTGCTTTAGCTGCCTAAGCGCACAATACATGCTGTAAAATAGCTGGTGGACTATTCTATAGGCAAGTGATTTTATGTAGTGGAGATGGGGAATGTGTTGTAGTCACAAACCTATAATTTGGCCTCCGCTAAAAGTAGATGGTTTTCCAAAAGGGGCATGTTATTCCCTCGCAAACGTCTTCCCTCCATCCCTCATCTGTCTTTGGTGTTTCTGTGAGGCAGGTGGTGTTGTGGCTCTTAATGCCAAACAGATTCAGTTTCTAGTCATTCCAAAAAGTTTCCAAAGGGACCGTCTATTCCTGGACGGAGTTTCCTTTCCTCGCCTTTTCATCCCTCATCATTGTGTGTTTGAAGGCAAAGAATGTTGGCTGGAGACGGCACAGTACAAATACTTATAAATTATCTGTTAATTGTCCAGAACACGAACGTGGTTTTTCATTATATGCTGTTTTTATTTCTTAAAAGCAATGCAACAGGCAACATGTTGCTTTTAAAATTGATGCCAAATGGTTTTCCATTTACATCAACTCTTTGTTGTAAAATAAGTTATGAGAGATTGATCCTAGAATGGATTCACCTAAAAAATACTGGATCTTAAAGGCCAGGACTAACATCTATGTTGGAGAGTCGACAATGAGTGAAACATTTTGATGAGTACCCCCCTCAAAGACAGTGAAAGAAACTTGCTATTTATTGCACAAACTTAAATCATCGGTCTGGTGCTGTTAAACAGTTGCAGAAGAAGAGAGTGCAACTAGATGGTGTAATTAAAAAGCCCCAGTGACAAACAGTGTAGAAAACCATGGCGCTTGTTTGCTTCATGCATCACTTTGAAGACATTTACTGTCTCCACATCGCTCCAAACAGATCTCATGTTTCATCTGCTGCAGTTTCACTTTCCTCAGTGGAAGTTTTAGTCACTTGCTTCATTTATATCATTATTTATTTGCCATGCCTGTTTCTGTTGCACTTGGTTGGGATTTGCTTTTATCAATGCACCAACTTTCAGTTGGTTGCCTTCTGCCCCATGACTGCTGGGATAGGCTCCAGCTCCCCCTCTGACCCCAGAAGGGATCGGTTGGGTGTTTCTATGCAGGTTTGGTTTTTTAAGCATAATTTGCTCACTGATTGTTTGCGCAATTAAAAGAAACATCTCAAAGATTTCTCTGCTGGCCGCCCTGTAAATAGACAGTGTCAACACTGCAGGGAAAACAGATGGGTCCTTCAGCACTCGCTTGAAATGAAGAGCTACCAGCTGTTGTGTCTCCTCCTGCTTCTGGTGTAAATGCATTGTAACTGATCTGCTTCAGCAAAGTGAGGGCTCATCAGCTGAGGGAGTATTTACTACCATCCAACACAGCTGTCTTTTTTTTTTAAACCAACAGCTGATTATCAAATGTGTCAACTCACATCTTGAATATAGCCTTATTACAGTAGAATAAGATGGCCCAGTTAAGGTTTAAACACGAGAGAGACAGTGAAACATTTCTCTGGAATGTTTCCAGAATGCTTCTGGATACCTGGGCACTATTTCTGTCCAGAGGGCCTCAGATATTTCTGGCAAGGTGACCTCTTAGCGTGGCAAGAGATGGAAGAGAAGAGGATTCCCCTCTTTCCAGAACACACGCCTGCACAGGGATCATATTAAGATTCACAGAAAACATACAACCACAGAGGAAGGTGTGAGAAGCAGAGAAAACAAAGTTTGGAATCAAACTAAGCTGTGTTACCCCGACAGGCTGTGCTTTACCAACATCACCGTCACAACTTACGAAACTTGTTACAAAAAATTAAAGGTGAAATCAAAATATACTCCTGTTGTGAGGCAATTCCCTCTCAAAATCAAAAAGCCTTTTGGCCCTGTCACTTCCATTCCCTGGAAATACACAGAGTATGAGTAATAACTGAAAAATTACCAGTCACGCAAATTTCACTGTAATGAAACCAAGTTTACTGCCCCAGCAAGTAGACCAACCCTTGCAGACACAGCCGGCCAGCTTGTTCTGCTTTTTTGAGATGTCTGACTTATTAAGAACCACTCATATCAACAGAAAACGTGTCAGAACTATGCACGTTAGAGTAATCAGCATGTTGACCCAGGTGCAGTTTGTCAAGTGATTTAACCTTCTCCCCATCTAATCTCCTGATGGTGAATATATGTGAACCAGATTGATGTAACTACTGGTCGTTTGCATGTTTTCCAGTTTAAACAAATAAAGGGTGAATGTACCTTTGGCTCATGTGTTGTCCTTTTCCGTTTATCGAGCAGGCTAAAGGCCAAACAGTCATGGATCAACATTCGATGCTTCGCTGCACGTTGATCATCAAGTGCTGTCAACATTCTGCTACGGTTGTTTGTCATTACAGCACACGCACCTGTCATTCTGCACAGATGTTTACCTGTTTAAACACAAACCACATCCCTGGATAATATCTGTGTAACAGCCTATAATTGCCTGTCCTGTGTCGTTTTGCATGGGATACGTGTCAGACGCACACACTCTCTAAACAGAACCATTATGAAAACATGACATTGCATCGTAACCTCCATCCAGAGAACCTGACAGCAATAGGAGCAGTGTTTGTGTGTCCTCGTCCTACCTCAACTGTCAGCCCTTGCTGCAAAACTCAAATGCAGTGAAAATATATATTGTGTCTCCAGATGGGCCAGGTGAGGAGGAGATGGAGGTTCAGGATGGAGCTTCCGACCCGACAGACAGAAGAATAGAACAAAGCTCATCTCAGGTAGTCTGAATGATACTAGACCTGTGGATCAGTCTGTACCCAGTTAATGAAAAACTGTAATGCAATTGTATATAAAAAATGAACGAGGTTACTTGTTAAACTACTTGTAGTGTACTGTAAAAAGATAGATCACAGAGGTTTTGTCATCTACAAACATGTATGTTTACATTTCTGAGTTTTAATCGTGCGTTATTTGTAACGGCCACCAGGGGGCGACCCAGTGGCTGCAGAAAGATGTCAGATTGTATAGACGTCTGTGAGAAAAGAGCCTCCTTTCCTAACGGGTTTACTTTCAAGTCTTATTTGATTCAACAGCAATTATGCTCCCATTTACAGTGAAATAGACCATAATTCAGGTTATACCTAATGTGTTGCTACCGTGTGATTGACACATCGCCACCACGGCGACCGTCAATGTTGAAAGTTATTTTCTCCCTCTGCATGTGATAAACTACATCAGTATTTGCGAAGTTAACAATTTTATTTTTAGCTTCAGTCGAGAAGTGAGCCCGGGCTCCTTTTAAAGAACTGTGCATTAACGCGTAAATACTGAATGTGTGTGTCGAGCAGGCGATGCTGAGCAGCGAAGAAGGTTTGGACGATGAGGAGAGAACCAGAAGGAGAGCGGAAAGGAGGAGAGCCAAAAGGAAAGTACGTCGAAATGTGATTGACTATACGAAAGGACTGATACTACAGACTGTGTGTGAAGATGGACGACATGACAGATTCTCAAAGCTGAAGCCAAAACCCTGTACAGCCTGTGATTGGAAACACTTAATAAAACAGTACCAGATAACTTAAACTGCGCAAAATGCAACAAGAATCCTTCAGGGAACATAAAAATGTAACTCAAAATACAAATTTATGATGTTTGCCTCCATATTGTCACACACAAGTAATATATAAAGGGATATCAGACATAAGATGGCCATAAATCCTCTTGTCTGCTGCAAATCTCTACAACAGACATACAGTGACATACGCTGTCCTCACATCATCAGTAACGTCTGCTTCTTCTGCCCCAGAGTGAACTGCTCTGAAAGACAAAGCAATGTTGAAATGTAGTAAGAATAAACACACGTCGTCCATGTTGCAGTTCATATCTTTATTGTTTATGTTTCCTCTGCTAACTGACCTGAATGTGTCCGCATTCCACGCATCACCACGCCCGTCACCACACCCTTATTTACACACGTCGCCTGCCTGTACGCCTTCTCCATCAGCCGCGTCTCTATTCCCCTCCTCTGTTTTCATACATCTCGCCTCACCCTCTTCATAACCGCTCCCACACTCGTCTCCTCGCTTTTTCCCCGACACATCTGCAAATCCGCTTCCACACCTCGTGTCCGTACGCGTCTCGGTACCATCCCACAGCCACCGTGTCCATGCTCTCCTTACAGAGGCAGAAAGAACGGAAGAAGCTGGAGAGAGAGGAGAGGGTGGAGGACGCCTCAGAGCAGGTGAGAGCGTCAGAGCCTGAATCAGATCTTGCAGATTTGCTATATGCTCATACAATCCCCTTCATGTCTATCAGCGTGGACGCATTCAAGCACGTGTTTGAATGTTCGCTCGTGTTGCACAAATTCCAAGTTCAGGTGGCTTATTCGCGAAGACTTGCCAATGCAATGCAGGTGCAGACTTATGCAACTAGAGCGGCATTGTTTTTAAAATTTGAAATCTTCCCACTTAGTAACGGTTTGTGTTTTTTTGTTTAGTTAAGATCACATTAAAGATGGAAGGAGGCAGATATTTAAAGTTTCATTATTACTGTCTTTACATTTTCAGAAACCTTTGATAAGGACGTGTGGACCTACCCTTTACTGTAGACTGTACAAATAACAGTGTTATTAATCTGCATGATGTGTTTGCGTTGCATCACACTTGTCTGAGTGAAACTACGTGACTTCCTCTTTTGGGGTCATATTTAATTTGAACAGGAAGAGGAAGTGACTGGAGTGGTGTCAGAAAGTGACAGCGAGGAGGAACAGAAAGAGCAGAAGGAGTGGACCGCTGTTCGCCCCAGACACAAATGTGGTCCTGAGTCACTTCCGCCTCTCGCGACGACAGAGAACAAGAGCAACCAGCGGCAGCCGCTGCACAGGACCTCCGAGGAGGTGCGCTGAAGCCAGGCCGGCATACTGAGAGCAGCATTCATTCATTCAAAATCAGATATGTACTAACCCTGAGCACCAGTTTCAGGACTGCCCTGCAGAGTCTACCTGAGTGCTCAAGTATTCTGTTCAAGCAAAGTCATGTCAGTGTGCACTTCAGACAGCCATTTTAAGCCGTGTTCTGCAGTGCATATGACTTCCCAATCACCCCCGGGTGGTGCAGGCTGGGGTTTAGATCACCCGATGTGGGAGGTCCAGTTTTCCTTGATCTGTTCTATGTGGTTTGTTTCTGTTCCCTGAGGGATCTGTGCTTATGAACAGTGAAACATCTTCAATTAAAACCTCACCCCAGTGTTATTGGACTCAGTTCCCCAAAAGATCTAAATCAGTGTTTTGGTCCGAGCAGGTTCACAGAAACCTGTGGTCATCAGCCCACTGGACTGAAGTGTTTTGCGTCGCTTCCTGGTGTTTCAGGAGCCAGAGTGGGACGTCAGCAGCGCGTTTGTGGCCAAAGCTGCCAGCAACATCAAACTCAAAGCCGCGAAGAGCAGAGCAACACAGATCTCCAGAGAGAACAAGGAGAACGAGGCCAGGAGCAGCCAGGTACGCGCGCACACACACACACAGTTTTACTTGTTGCATATCATGTGAGGACATTACCCAGGCGTGCACTGATTTCCTGCAGACTTGCACTAAACCTAAACTGAACCGCTGACCTTAACCTCACCTTCGCACATACTCACACAAATGTTCTCGTCTTTAAGCAACTGAACAGCACTTCTGCAACATGCTTTATCAATTTGTCAGACGACAGATTAGTTCCAGATGTGAAATCAGCGTCACAGACGCCGTCTGAACGAAACAAGTTGTGATTGCAGGTGGAGAGCAGTGAGGAGATGAAGAGGAGGGGCGAGGCTCTCACAGGTGAGTCAGCATCTATTTGCTGTTCTCTAGCTTCACCTTTTAACAACCACGGTGCACAAATACCATAATGTGTGTGTGTGTGTGTGTGTGTGTGTGTGTGTGTCTCCAGCGCGGGGCATTCAGATGTTCGGGCAAGGCCAGTACAGCCAGGCAGTGGAAATGTTCACAGAGGCCATCTGCTGCGACCCCGGGGACCACAGGTGAGCTGGAACTTGACCTCTGACCCCAACACATCCTCCGCTGATCGTCTCCCTCTTTACCCTCACTGTGCTTTAAACATCTCCGTCTGTGTGACTCCGTCCTGTCTCTCAGGTTCTATGGAAATCGGTCTTACTGCTATTTGTGTCTGGAGCAGTACTTCTCTGCTCTAACGGACGCGCAGAGGTCCATTCAGCTGGCTCCCGATTGGCCGAAGGGATACTTCCGCAAGGGGTGTGCTCTGATGGGGTTAAAGGTCAGAGCCGCATGGAAAACAGATGAAAACACAATCTGACCTGACTCCAACTTAAAATGTTCGACTGATGGGCGTTTCGTTTTCGTGGCCTCTAACATTTCTCACTGGTGATGAGTGTGTGTGTGTGTGTGTGTGTGTGTATGTGTTTCTGTGTGTGTTCATGCATTACAGCGGTACAGTGAGGCAGAGGAGGCCATGCAGCAGGTGCTGAAGTTGGATCAGCACTGTAAGGAAGCATCCAGCAGACTCTTCACCTGCCGGCTCCTGCAGCTCATGGTGAGGAGCATTCGCTTTGATCCATTCATTTTCACGCTTTAAGGTGTTTACACTTCCTTTTTTTTACTTCAGGCACTGGGTTTTGAGGAAGAGCAAAGTAAACAGCTGCTGGAGAAGTTCACCACTGTTCAAGCTGTCGTCATCTCAGCCGAAGCCAAAAGTGAGAGCGAGCTGCAGCACCTCGTCTGTCCAGACAGGGCCAGCACCGCTCCTCATTACAGGCACATCAGCCCCCTACAGGAGAAACATATTACAACATTTAATCACACATAACCACACCAAGACTTGAGTGTAAAGAGATATTATTAAATGCATGGACTGTAAAATATAATATTGTATTATGAGCAGCACGTTACAGTGTGTGTATGTTTAATAATATCCAGAGGAAGAAACTTTAAATAATATAGAAAATGGTTTCAAAGTGCGTTAAAACCATGTTTGGCTTGATGACGAGCGTCCAGTTTGCAAATGTCATGTTTACTTTTAATACGATTTTATAGTTAATACATAGTCAGTATGTTGGTCTCATTGTTGCTCTGTTTTTATTGTTGTGTCATCACACTGAATCCACTTCCTGTCTCCTGTCTCTTACCTCTGAAGCACTGAAGCACTCGCCTCAGCAGGACCAGAGTGGGTAGGTTGTCTGAGCAGATCTACACAATGACCACTGTGGGTAATGAAAACGACACTTTGGGTTCTTTGTCCAGTAACATCATAATAACATAAATATTTTCCCCCTCACACTTCATTTCCTTCGTCATTTCCTGTGGTCTTCGCCTCACTTTGTCTCTTCTTCTTCACATCGCTCGCCTCCCTTTTGTTTCCCAGGAGCTGTCGATCTCTGTGGGTTGGGAACATTACGTTGGAAGTTACAGAGAAAGACCTTTGGGATCTCTTTCAAATGTAAAAACACTGTGTGTGTGTGTGTGTGTGTGTGTGTGTGTGTGTGAGACAGGATGAAATAGCAGCAGTTGTCGCAGCTGTAATAACAGTGATAATCGTGTAATTTTCATTTTAGCAAAAGAAAATGATGAGGAATATATTGGTCAGTGTATTTGGTGATTAGCTTATTAATGTCAAAGTGATCTTATGAAAGTGTTTTAATACCAGAATTATTAATTATATCCAGAATGAACTGATTGTGAACTCCCTTAGACCTTGATTTTAAAGAGTTAGATCATTGTAATTATAGTGCTACTGGTTGTCGTGGGTACCTGAAGATGCCTGAAGATGTGTACCACACTGTTTGCACAAGGTTAGCATCTCTTTGTTCCCATGGTTACAGGTTTGGTGAGATCGAGAGCATCAGAGTTCTTCACGAGCGTTTCTGCGCCTTCATCAACTTCAAGAACGCCAACATGGCTGCCAAGGCCCTGGAGAAGCTGCAGGTGAGCAACAGGCAGGCGCCCGACCTGAAGTTTCCTTTCAGTGTCTGTTAAAGCGAAGCTGCAGCAGCAAACTTGTACTGCTTTAAACTCAGTGTGAGGTCTGATCAAGTGTCCCCTGCTGCTCAGGGGGTGGAACTGGGGGGCAGCAAGCTGGTGATGAGGTACCCGGACCGCTGGATCCAGCGGAGCATGCCCACCATGCAAAGGACCAACGTTGGCTTCAGCTCCAACGCTGCAGGATCACAGCAGGGCTCAGCTGCTGCGGGGTAACGAGCTCATGACTCTAACACGTGAATCTGGTGTTGTGCTGCAGTTGTTAGGTCTGGGTTAAAGTTAAGATAAAGATTAAAGTAATCAGCCTGTCATTCTGGATGTGCTGTGTGGGCATTTTCTCTTCTGGTTCTGTCTGAGCAGGTTCAGACGGTGTGTACCCATAGACGGAGACGTGTGCTTCTACTGGCGGACCACGGGCTGTTTCTACGGCGACAAGTGCCGCTTCAAACACATACCAGACCAACAAGGGCGAGACAAGAAACCGTAAGGAACCTGTCTACGACCCCCCTACCTTTCCAAATCACAGCAGAGCACATTAAACAAAGGTTCAGGAACAAGAAGGAGAGCGAGCAGATGAAGAAGTGATCTGCTCCGAGAACACTGACAACTGAATGTGTGTGTGTGTGAGAAAGAGGCCTAAAGTCAGGGGCTGTGGCTCTGACATGGTAAGGGACTTCACAGCGTCCAGAGCAAAACCTGTCATCATGTGATCCCACTCAGCAGGGCCCTCTGCTCCGTCTGGATCTTTGAAAAACCCTGATGAACTCCCGGTTTGCGCTCGGTGGTCTCCGCTCTGTGAGAAGTGCATCACCTGTCCCTGTGAGGATTTACTAAGGACAAGCATGATCAAAACCCAGCTGTGTGACGAACTTTCTCTCCAGCACCGCTGCTGGACTGAGTTATTTTCATATTTTTGTGATAAAACACCTGAAATGTGGACTGTACGTATTTGCACAAAACAATAAATCACTAAAACATTCATTTGTTCGGGTTTACATAAAGTGGCTCGCTCCTTTGCACAGGACATATTATGTTGCATCCAACTTGTGCATAGCTCGAAGTAGTTGCTTTCCAGGACTTTGCAGACGGGAAACTCTACAGCCTTCAGCATGGAGCGCCACACACTAACCCAGCAGAACCACTTAGCCTTCTGTATAGCCATAGTGATCCAGTTTGACAGGTAACTGTGGTTTTCAGTGCTACAGTGAATCAAAAAGTGATTAACAACAACAATGAAGGTGACACTGACTCACATCATTCAGGGATTTCTCAACATCTCTGGCAAAGAGAGGAACTGACCAATCTCTCGGTTTTTTCCTTTGTGGACATCAAAGAATAAGACCTGATGCATCCCTGAATCTGCTGCTCTCTTCCCATTGGCTGTGGGTATACGCATGACTGTAAATGGTCCTGTTTAGGCTGTTCAAGCTTATTTGTATAGCACATTTCAACAAAACATAAAAGTAAAAAATGTTTGAACTAGAATAAGATGAATGAAAACTGAGAATATAAGTTCCAGACTAGAGTGAGATATTGATTAAAAGCCTCAGTTTTTATATAATAAAAGCAGCAAACAGTCTTTTACATTTGCAGTTTTCTAGGATTTGTTCAAGATACACATGAATTAAGTCTAACCGGTTTCTCCAGGACTTATAATGCAAATAAACTTGTTTCTCGGCTGCTGCTGACTACAGGCCACAAACATACTCTGAAGTTTTGTTTTCCAGTAAAGTGGTAGAACAAAACCGTGCCAGGTTTGATCTGGTCTCTGTTTTGTACAGCTCTGCCAGCCACAGTTTCACAACCACATCCCTTCCAAGTGTGAGTCGAAGTGTTTGTTGTCACAAGGGGATGCGCGTTATTGGCTGTCAGCCGTCCACCTGATGATGTGCTTTAACAGAGATGACAGAGATTTACTGCATTTATCACAGTTATTCTGACAACTTCAGGAACTTCAGAGGAGGATTCGTTTGAACCCTCAGTTTTGCGGTGGGACGTGAATTGTGATGAGGTGTAACCTGCTGGCACCAGATTTATCTTTCCGTAAACTTCATTTGAAATCTGCTTTTCTCAACATCTCACTGTGTCCTCTTACCCATAAAATTGACGATCAAGTGGAAATTAGATGTGAAAGTCAACCAGTAATGACTGAAATTCAGAAAAAGTGTAACTATTTGCCAAACAGAAGTTATTTTAAATAATATGATCTGAGTCATAAATATTTGCCTTAGCTGGATATATACAAAACCGTCTGAGGGCGTAATTTTAGAAAAGGAAACTAATGTGCCAACAGTTATGAGAAAGAAACCGGTTAATACAGCATTTGCATTATGACCTGAAAACAGCAGACTGGGTGTGACGACTGTCACAGTGGAAATGAAAAACATCTTTGTGATATGTTTCTCAAACAAAACCAGTCATGGACATCTTTGTATTTGAAAAAAAGTCTTTTTATTATCTTATTATTGTTGTTGCATAACTGTCTTTAATTTTAATGTTAAGTTTAGGACATTAGCTCTGAATGTTGCGTTAGTGCTTGCATGCATCGCTGACATGCTAACACGCCGGCTTAGTGATAAGCATGTTGCAAAGTCTAAGGTTAGCCCTACTCAGGCAGCAGCACTTGGTGCAGGGCCAACATGCTAACATCACTGGCAGTCAGTGGAGCTTAATGCTAACTTAGAATAATGTGCTATATGTTAGGCTGTTAGCATGCTAGCTCTAGGTGTTGCAGTACTTTAAAGTACAGCACAGTCGACACATGCAGGACTAAAGGTGACATCAGGACACAGAAAGCAATTTCCTGTGTCTGCGTCACAATGCCATTTCTCTGCAGTTTGCGTTCACACATGACCGCAGACAGGAAATAAACCTAAGCAGTCAGTCTGCAATGCACCACACCTTTCTAAGAATCGCTGCTTTGCGTGTTCGCCGTGTTCAGTTAAACTGCATTAAAGGTCAGATCATTAAAACTGTCCTGCTTTAGTGCAAGAGAAGTATGTCTTTTCCCCATACCCCATGAAGCAGAACCTACATATGGCAGCAGCATGTATACCATATTTTGTGGGAATGACTGCAGTAAATCAGCACTCGTTCTGAGTTTTGAATCCTGTTTGTGTATCTCCACTGGCTGCAGATCTGATTGTGCTTTCCCTCTTGTTGTGTTACAGTGGCGCGAAGCAGCAACGGGCTGACATACATTTCTGCTCAGATCTGTGCTGTGACAGGCTCAACCGTGGACATATGCTGCATCTTTTGAGGGCCCTCCACAATAAAGAGGCGCTCCGTCACAGTCCAGAAAATATTATGCTTCACTGAAATGCAGGACGGGGAGCCTGTGGATCTGAGAGCAGACGCAGAGTACGCAGACCGCGTCACGTATTACTGCGATAAGACGAGCTGCACTTTAAGAATCAAAGATCTGAGAACGAGCGACTCGTCCGAGTACAAGTTCATGTTTAAAAACAAAGTAGGCAGAGAATCCACAGGTTCACCTGGAGCCACTTTATCTGTCACAGGTAACATTTTAAATTCCTACTGCTCACCGGCTCACATGGGATACTAATTTTTGTGAATGCTGATAGTCTGAAAACATGCCCCTGCTCCTACCAAACAGATCCTGATCTGCAGGTGCAGGTGAGTCAGTCGTTTTCTAGCCGGGCCAAGATGGTTTGTCACAGCGCTTGTCATCTACCTCAACGTCCTTCCTACGTCTGGTACAAGAATGGACAGGCAATTCAGGAGGAAACATCTCCTTCTTATTTGGACTACTTTGATCCCGCAGACAGCTTCTCCTGCACTGTGAGAGGGCATGAGGATTTTACTGCATAATCAGTGTGTGAGTGTACTCCAACTCAGAGCCTGACTGACCTTTTCCTGAAAGCAAAACATCCTTTTTATAATTACAAACCGGGGTTTCTTTGCTGTGTTAAAAACCACCAGACTCTAGTCAAAAAACTAGTAATTTAATTGTTGTACATCACACCTCATTCAAACTGTACAGTAATAAAATCACCAAAATTGCCTTGGTCAATGTCTCCCTCTCTGGTTTGGTCCAAATAAACATGTAACTCAGTGAGTTAGATGGCGAGGAGACAGCGTGTACAACTGTCAGCCAAAAACAAAATGACCTGCTCTTTGGGATAAGATGGAGTTGTATCATTCATCGGTTTATATTTCAGGTGCCAGTGGTCAAACCTGCAACAGAGTGACGTACGCTGAAATGTGAGCAAAACAAAGCCTTTAGAAAAGCAAAACACAGCTAGTTATTGTTAGCAGTAGTTTTAATTCAGTATGCTTCACAAAGTCTTATGTAAATGCACATACAATCACACAATCATACAATTTCATAGAAGCGAGAATAACTGATTTTGAGCTTTTAGCTGCTGTCAATGCTTCTTATGAAGACAGACACTTTAAATATCTGCAGGACATGTTGAAACGTTTATTCACAACTGGTGACCAGATTTGCCTTAAATGCAATCAGACATTCATTTTTTGATGCTGCCCCGTACCATTATCTTCAATTTTAATGTAACCCTGTTAAATCATCACTTCCAGATGTTCCAAAGCTGTATGTAGAGTTGTTGATGATGAAATGAAAATGACAAATGATTGTTGGCTTGTTGGTGCCTGTTAGTTTGTACCAGCAGGAGTTTTCCCAAGAACAGGTTTAGGATCAGCAAGTCATCTGTGTTTAGGTATTCAAAAAGTAATGCAAGTTAATATCTTCTCCTCTAGATGCCCCAACGCCTCCCTCTGTGTCAGTGAGTCCCTCTGCAGAGATAGTGGAGGGCAGTTCAGTGACTCTGACCTGTAGCAGTGATGCTAACCCAGCAGCTAATTACACCTGGTACAAGGAGAACGATGACTCACCAAAAGCTTCAGGACAGATCTTCACCATCGCTGCCTTCAGGCCTGAACACAGTGGGAATTATTACGGTGAAGCAGCAGAGGACGCCATAACTCCACCTTACATCTCACTGTTGTTGTGAGTAAGCTACACACATGGTACAACACACACGTCCATTCACTGATTCACAGATTTTACCTTGGGCCCCATAATAAAGCTGTAACCATAACAACAAGAATTGCATGACCAGACAAACTCAGTGTTTCAGTTTACTTTAACTGTTGGCACAGCACAGTACTGCATAATACTGCTCAGTACTACACACTACTGCACTGTATGACACAACACTGCACACTACTGCACTGCATAAGACAACACTACACACGCACTGTACATACTGCACTGTAGTATGTACTACTGCACTGTACTGCATACTCCTGAACACTAATGCACTGATCTACACACTACTAGACTGTACTACACACTACTGCACTGTACTGCTCATGACTGCACTCTACTGTGCACTGCAGCACTGTACTAGACACTACTGCACAGTACAGCACACCGATACACCTTACTGTACACAACTGCACCATACTGTACACTACAGCACCCTACTGTTAGCTCCATGTGTTGTCCTACACCTTAGCTCACTGAGCGGCTTAGCTTCTAGACCAAACAAAATATGAGTTTCACTGAAGTCAGTTGGCAGGCTAAACAGTTAAAAATTAAATATCTTGCTTGCACCACATTTGTGATGATGCAACTCTGCTAAACAGCCACAAGGGGCGACAGTCTCATGGGCCCAAACAATAACTTATCTCATTGTAGGTGCACCAAGATCAGTAGAAAGTCACATTTCTGACCTGGCTGTCATCATTATCATCATCATCATCTGCCTCCTGCTCCTCTTCCTGTGGATTAGGTGTGCTGTTCAGTATCACTATGATCATGTTTACTAACGCTCATAATTCAGAGGTTTGCTCAGTACAAATATTAAGAATTTCAATGTTTTTTGTTTGTTTGTTTTTTCTTTCTCCTGTTTAGAAAATGCAGGACATCCAGTCAACAGTACGACCTTTTACAGAGACCAGACAACAGATCACAGGTGAGGAGAAGAGCTCAACATCCGCCCAGCATCCCGTGTCTCACTCGATAGCTAGACAGCTGCAGATGAAAGTGAGGAAAGCGTGGCAAAAAGGGCAAAAATCAGCGAATAAGATTCAGTTATTTAGTTCAGCCTTTCTCCTCCACCTCCGTCAGCATCCTCAAGTCGTCTGATCTGCAAAGTAAATGGTGTACATTATACTTAATAAAACCAGTTTATTGCAGTACATTCTGTTGTATGGTTTATACAATATTCGTTTAAGTACACGTTTCTTATTTAAAAACATGTAACAAAAAAAACTCGTAGGTCAAGGTACCGCTGTGCATTAGAACCATATCATACCCCTGCTGACTTTGGTGATCCTCTAGTAATTCCTATAGTACCATTGTGAGGTTGACATCTGTGGTGGGGACTGAAATATTGAACTATTTGATGGCTCACTGTGGAATTTGGCAGAGGCATTCAAAACAAGTTAAACCAGTTGGACCAGTTAAAACAACAATTCTAGTCTGTAATGAGTATAAATACACATACACCGCATTCCACATTATTATGCAAATGTAATTTCTCTCTTTTTCCTAAATAATCTATAAAAATGATAGTTCTCATAATTTTCAAGTCATCAAGCATTAGAGTATAACTCGACTGTTTTTGAACGAACCTCCAAATCATAACGTTTTTTAAAAAAAAAAAAAAAAAAAATCAAAATCTTAAAATGCACTGTTCCACATTATTACGCACAATAGAGTTTCAAAACATTTTATTGTTGTAAACAACTGAAAATGGTCATTAGTTAAACTACAAGCATTTGCAGGTTATATTTGCTGAAATCAAAAGCTCTTTCAATCAAAAATATCTTAACAGGCCAAATTACATTTTGACATAGGACCCCTTATTGGATAGGAGCTTCACAGTTCTTGCATCCATGGAAGTTGTCAGTGTTTGGATGGTTTCTGCTGGAGTTTCTTTGCAGGATGTCAGAATAGCCTCCCAGAGATGCTGTTTTGATGTGAATTGCCTCCCACCCTCATAGATCTTTTGCTTCATGATGCTCCAAAGGTTCTCAATAGGGTTGAGATCAGGGGAGGATGGGGGCCACACCATGAGGTTTTCTTGTTTTATGCCCATAGCAGTCAATGATGCACAGGTATTCCTTGCAGCATGGGATGGTGCATTGTCATGCATAAAGTGGTCAGTCAGAAACTCCACATATTTCACAGAGGTCATTTTTACACCTTCAGGGACCTTGAAGGGGCCGACCAGCTCTCTCCCCATGATTCCAGCCCAAAACATGACGCCACCACCTCCTTGCTGACATCGCAGCCTTGTCGGGACATGGTGGCCGTTCACCAACCATCCACGACTCCATCCATCTGGACCATCCAGGGTTGCACGGCACTCATCAGTGAACAACACTGTTTGGAAATTAGTCTTCGTGTACGTGTAGGCCCACTGCAGGCGTTTCTGCTTCTGAGCTTTGGTTAAGGGTGGCTGAATGACAGGTTTATGCATAACTGCAACCCTCTTGAGGATCCTACACCTTGATGTTCTTGGCACTCCAGAGACACCAGCAGCTTCGAATACCTGTGTGCTGCTTTGCAGTGGCATTTTAGCAGCTGCTCTCTTAAACCGACGCATTTGTCTGGCAGAAATCTTCCTCATTGTGCCTTTATCTGCTCGAACCCGTGTGTGTTCTGAATCGGCTACAAATCTCTTTATTGTACGATGATCACGGTGAAGTTGTTTTGAAATATCTAAAGTTGTCATACCTTCTCCTAGGCATTGAACTATTTCTCGCTTTTCGGCAGCAGAGAGATCCTTCTTCTTCCCCATATTGCTTAATAATGTGGAACATCCATTCTTAAGTAGTTTTCCCTTTATTTGGACTCACCTGCAAACTAATTGGTACAGGTGTCTGAGATTGATTGGAGTGATTGGAAGAGCCCTGACACACATTCCCATCCATGTGTTTAAACTGACAGACAAAAAAATGACCTTTATGACCTTTAAACACAATTTGCATAATAATGTGGAACGCGGTGTAAATTAAGTCAGAAAGTGAAAAATTATTAAAAAAATGTTTAAAAAAGAATAAAAAAGTAATTTCAAAGCTGTAACTGAACCCAGAACTCAGAATATACCTGCTTAGCATGCTAACATCAGCAACTAGCTCATAGCAATGCTGTGCCTACATCTCACAGAGGCACCTGTAAGCACTTTTTGATCTGACATCACCATTAAGTGCTAGAAGGAAATGATCAGTGCTGGAACTATCGATTGATACATCACTTAGCTATCAGCTAAATTAATCGTTTTATTGTTTTGTTGATCAATTTATCTGTTAAAGTAAGATTGCAGCTCTAAAAATGATACAAAACACATGCTGAAACAAACACGCTAGGTCTCAAGAGTGCCTCTGCCAATTACACAGACAGTAAATATTCACCAAAACTCAAATTCGACCCAGAATTAGCATGTATTAGTATGTATGTATGTAGCATGTAGCACAGAACTATATTTTCACAATACTATTATGATTATGTTATTTAGTTGGGTTTAGTTGTTGGGAAATATCTGATTACGTATTTAAAAATGAATTAATGTTAAATAATGTTAAATAATTCATGTTTTATTGAATTTGACTGTTCCTCAACTGTGATGATTTTAGGAACTTTCCAGAGCCTGCTGCGCCTCAGCTGTCCACCAACTGTTTGTGGATCTGTCTGACCCGTCTCCTTCCTTCACATCAGAAAGGAAAATTTAATTTGCTTGATCTGAGTGATGTTTTTAATCCCACCTCTTAACGGCTGTTGGGATGAATGAAATTTTCAAGATGTTTTGAATCTCCATCTCGTCTCAAGTGAGGGTTATCTTTAGCTACCGATTGAAGAAGTTGTAGCAGAGTGTGACGCTGAGTTTCAGAACACCACAGAACAGGAAACGTAGGGTGTTGGTGGTGTTAATGTCTCTGCAAAGTCGACACAAGTAGAGCAAAACAACTCCATCCACCACCACAAGATACTACATTTCATATCTGCTTGTTGTAAACAGCTTTGTATTAATTAATTTTTACTAACATTTATTAATTGTACATCCATGTTTTGATATGGTTTTGCTTATGTGCCTTTTTATTATTAAACTGGTGCTATTATTTTGAAGGTGACATGGCCGAGACAAAAACCCATACACATTAAGTAAACTAGTAATTGAGCAGGATTTCTCACTGTAGCTGCATCTTCAAATTAAACAGAGGTATGTTTTTAGTTTAGGGCCGCTATTATGAAGAAATTTTGCAGTATACAAAACCCACATAACCTGAGGGGCTGCAAATATAAAATGGTAAAAATAATTAAATTATGAATTACTGTATTTAAGTAGTTCTATAAGTGTGACGCCAGCGTTCAAAGTTGCGATATTTGTTTCAGTTTTTGCGATAAGTACTTTGATTTGTCAAATATTACATTTGAGTGTTGTCAGCCAATCAGAAAGCAGCGGTGGGTAGCCAGTCCCGCCCACTCTCCTTGGGTTTTGAAGGTAGCAGGTGTGTATGTGTGTCAAGTTCGTTGAATACGGAGAGCGCGGCGGCGGAGTTGTGTGGACGAGAGTACCTTGAAAAGTGAGTAAAACGGGAAAACTGAAGACGACGGAACGGTGGCCGAGGTCGTCACTTGTTAACAGTAAATATACGTGAGTTAATTCAACTCGGTGGCTGCTCTTTGCCCATTAGCTTCAAGCTGCTAGCGCTAGCTGCTAGCTTAGATGCTACAGCTCTCGTCTCCTCGCGCCAAATTGGGAAGGGTGTAGAGACAAGTTAACTGGTATGATTTAATGCAGAAGATACTGAAAAAATGCACAACTATAGATTTTAGCCTGTTTGCACTTTATTGAATTACTTATTTTACGGTTTGAATTATTCTGTATGTGTGGCTGTTGAGTGCAAAGTTTATTTTATTTTTGCACTTGTAGGCACAAAACGTTGTTTGATGGCAGCTAGGTTGTCATAAAAAGACATTTGTGATTAAAATATATTTAAAATGTGCAGTATTTCATATTTTATAAATAATGAATGGATGTCCATACAGATTTCATGATGTTGCCTATAAGTACAAATGGACCAGATATTTGATAACTCATGATGTTTCTCTGACTCTGTCTGTTGACAGGTCAGGTTCTTTTACTTTGGTTCATTCCATGTGGACTCATCCAGTGAAATAGATGGCGAGCCTTCCCACCTGGATCTACAGAGAGAGATACAGAGATATCCTGTGGTCACTGGACAGGTTCTGCTCCAGTGTGGTAGGCCCAGTATTTGCAGACAACTTCACATTTGACCCTTATACAATTTTCCTTTTCCCAAGCACCACACATATTCATCTTTCTCTTGGACTTGGAATTCTCCAGACATAGTTTTTTTTTTTTTTACTACATCCCGGCGACTATGGGCTTATACTTACCCCATGACTTTCAACATAATAGTTCCTCATTCCCTGGACCTGAATACTGGTGCTCGTGTACAGGATCTCCTCTTTAAATGAATGGTGTGTGTAACTGAATTGGATGTTGAGTATTGCTGTTCATCATGAACCGTGAAGTAGATTAGAATAACCTGAAAGGTTAATACACAGAATTCAGGTTTCAGGGTGCACCTGCGTTAGCAAGTGATTGACCAGTCAATTTTGATACTTACCCTGGTTTATATCTCTGTTTATAATATCAATTCTTTTTTGGTGTTAACTATTACTTATGTTATATTTTTAGACTGAAGCTGGCATAAATTTATAGTTGTATTCCTGCCTGAGTCTCATTTGAACACTCCACTGTGCTCTAGAAGCCGAACCTAGTCGTCCATCTAGCATCTCATAGAGGGTGAAATCATCAACTGCCCTTTGTTCTAGACTTCCTAAAACCCACCCATAAACCCATGGGGAATGGGCTAAACTTTGTTGTTATCTGCTCCTATCTGTAAGCTTCAAATATCAGTATGTCTAGCCAACGAGCTCAGCACCTACAGTGGAATCTAAACATTAACTTTTTACATTATTTTGAGGGGTGATGGGTTACAGAAGCAGCACATTCACAAGTGCACCTGTGTTAAGATCACAACTCCTACAGCAGGTCGAACATGAAGCTGTGAAGTGCTGATCACATCTGCTCTGGACAAATGCTGGACAAATCTGCACTGATCAAAATGTTTTCGTCAGGACTTCCCTTAAGCATCCCTCTGTTCAAAACACTCAGTCAAATCAGTTTTAACCTACTGAGGTGATTAACACAGAGCTGTGAACAATGAATGCAATTCTCTCATCAAGACCCCTTTATCTGAGTTTCATTTTCACTTTACACAGTAAGCACACACGACAGTACATTTTATACATTATGTCTGTATTTATGGCCCAGTTTTCATAAAAACTAGAGCTTTAAATAGACTCATGTCATAATTTCCATAAATTGTATTTTAAGAGGTCCATGCCTCATTTGCATAACAGTTAAGAATCATTTCTTCATTTCAACTTGGGGATTTACAGGAATTTGTCTGTTCATGCATGCTAATGATGAAAAGAGGAAGGAAGCCTGGTTGGCTTTAACACTTGCCCGTGTCTAACAGACAGACACAGACAATGTAACTCAACTTCAAGGACCACATGCTCCCATTTTCATGTAGAAATGGTTGTTTGATTAAACGTCATACAGTATTTTTCATGTATGTGACTGACCTGACTTAACAGAGCAGCTATGAGTTTAACGGCAGCAGCAATTGGATTTATCGCCTTCATTCTCTCGATACAAGGTACAGTACATCTCCAGTTATATTGTTGGGCTGTTGGTAGACTCCAGGAATTCAGAGGGAGGTTTGTTTTTTGGCAAATAAATCACGTGTGATTGTGCAGTCCCTGCAGAATAGACTTTGTTTTAATTCTTTACAGGATTTTGATAAACTTGTGCACATTAAAGGCAGCAAAGACGTGGAACCATACATGCTTTAAGTATTCTGCTTTCCTCCAAACTCAACTTCACGTACCTTTTGTATCGATTATGCATTAACTTGGCTGTTAAGGCTCAAAGGCTGTTACCTCTGCAATAACAATACAGGAAATACAAACTGTATATCATAATTCATATCACAAGAGATGAACCACTGTTTGAGTTGCAGGGTGGGTTGTAAACTCAAAGACAGACTAATTCATAGTTTTATATGAAAGTCCATATGAAACAGCCTTTGAAGAGTCTGCAGCTTCTTTATCGTGACGTATTTCAGGCGGACGGGACCCAACGCTCGGAATAAACATGTAGTGTTGCAGTGAGTCAGGGTCAGACGACAGCCTCAGGGTTTGGGTTTTCATCACTTCATGTTGCACGATGTTGTTAGCTAGTTAACTCATGAATCTTAGGGTTTAGTGTTTGCTTTAAAGAATCATCTAATGCACTTTTAACGTGGCTGCTGTGCACAGCTGTGACTCACAGTTTAAAACAGATGTGTGTATTTGGATTTTTCATCAGAAGATGGAATTATTTCTCCCTTTATCAGAAGTCTGTTTGTTTTATCTAAACATCACAACAGTTGTTGACACTTCAGTGTTTTGCTGTCCACCACAGTTTCCATTCACACTGTGCAGCTGCCTGAACACAGACAGGAAACCCAGCGAGCAGAGCAGCCTTCACACCCTTCTGTTTAGTGAATCTGCAGCTTTCTTTTATCTTATTCAAATGCTGTGTTCAAGGCTCTGTTGCAATACATTGCTGTCCCTTCACTGCAGCCTCTGGATGGAGCTCATGTTCACAGCTACTTTACATTATAAAGCTCATGTAAAACCTCTGTTCATTAAAACTTGATTCACATTTTAATGACTGAGGTTTTTTAGAAAGTGCAGTGTGATAAACGTGATGCTGATGAGTCTTGAACTCAGATTGAGTGAAGATAACAAAGACTGCAGTTTAGTTTGAATGTGTTGTCTGATGTGCTCTGTGTTGCAGTGATACAGGGTCGGGATGACTGGGAAGTGACTTTCGCCCCTACTGAGATCTGTGCCTTAAAGGGGTCGACAGTGGAAATAAGCTGCACCTACAGACACCGATGGAGTCACATCACAGTCAACAAAACATTCTGGTTTCTTCGCAAGAGATTTTACACCCCTGTGGATCTGATGACAGACTCCCGTTATGCAGGTCGTGTGCAGAACAGTTGTTATAATAAGAAGTGCACACTCAGGATCACAGACCTGAGAGAGAACGATGCAGCTGATTACTACTTCAGGATTATAACAAACCAACGCTACTGGAGCAGTTCCAGTTCCAACAGCGTCACTTTGAAGGTCACAGGTAACACTTTGAATTCATGTTTTAATTATTTCCAAACATGCTAACCCAGCAGTACAACATCAAGAAAATAGCATCAATGTGTGTGTTAAGTGTCTACCTGTGTGTATGTGTTGACCATAGATGGTATGATGACATGGCTCCACTCTCTCCTCTCTGAACAAAGATTAAGCCAATATAATATGAACAGTTGCACAGACACCAGTGAGACAAGACATGGCTAAAATGACAGGAACCATCTACATTGCCTGTAGTCTTGGGCACCTTTGGGGAGCTGTCATGTCATCCATCTCTATATAAAATCTATGGATATGACAGTTTTGTCCAAAATGAAAATCCTTATCCTTCTTCACAAATTCAGGTCTCCAGGTGAAACAGGTGACGGGAGAATCTACAGTCATACAGCTGGAGTGTCAGAGCAGTTGCCGTCTACCTAATGATCCTTCCTACGTCTGGTACGAGAGTGGAGTGGAAATTGTGGGACAAACATCCAATTCTTTAAGAACCAGGTATTCTACAGACAGCTACTCCTGTGCTGTCAAGGGACATGAGGATTTGCATTCTCCATCAGTGTGTGAGTTAACTCCACAGTCTTCATTAACAAAACCCAATCTCATGTCGTGGAGTTGTATGTACACATGCATTTAAACATCTCTGCAAATCCAATAGCCAGAAGATTGTTTTGTCTTTCAGGTGTCAGTGGTCGAACCTGCGAAAAAGTGCCACCAAAGTACACCAGAAACAGTATCTGTGCCTTCAAAGGTTCATCAGTGGACATTTCTTGTACCTACAGCAGTCATGGATGGATCACATCAAAGTTCTGGTTCAGTCCTGAACTCAGTCGTCAGTGGCAGAGTCCTTCCCAGCCTGAGGACTTTAATGAAGACTCCAGGTACAAAGGTCGTGTTCAGGTCTTTGACACAGAGAGAGGACGCTCCACTCTGAGAATCACTGACCTGAGAGAGAGCGACTCAGCACAGTATCGCTTCAGATTCAAATCTCTAGATTCTGACTGGGAGAACAGTTTACCTGGAACAACTCTGACTGTCACAGGTACTGATGAGCACAAACCGGTGTAAACACACCAACACAGTATATTTAAAACACCAAACATGTTGATAATGATCAACCATCATTGTGTAACGTCCACTGAGCAGTTTCCAATGCTTGCTGCTTTGTCCAGGATTTGCAGCTGTTGTGTTGATGTGTATGTACAACTGCCTGTGATCCTCTTGGTTATCATAACACAACAATATTAATATAAGAGATTTTAATATGAGAATACATAGAAATGAATTCTTTGTATTTTTGGGTTTTGGGGATATTTATTGTTAAATAGGTGCACAATATGACTGGGGATGTGATTTAAAAGGTTTGAAAGGGCTTTTTCCAATTTAATCTGCACCTTGTTGTTGGTTGGTGACTGACATGCATTGAGTCCTGCTCTCATATCCAGCTCTGCAGGTGCAGGTGATCAGCGCAGTGAAGAACCAGGATAGTATCAAGGTAGAGCTAAAGTGTCACAGCAGCTGCAGACCAGATGGTCCTCCCTCCTACGTCTGGTTCAACAATGGACTGAAAATAAACCAGGAGGAATCATCTTCTTATATATTCTGGTTTCATCTTCATGATAATATCTCCTGTGCTGTGGAAGGACGAGAAGCCCAGCGTTCTCCATCAGTGTGTGAGTTCACTCCACTGTGTCAGGCAGTGGTATTATTATATTGATTTCCCTCTTTTTCAGTCTCAGCTTGTTTTGTTTAGAGCTGGTTGACCCTTTAAAGATGTGCTGAGTGTCACAGTACGTCTGCAGCTTTGAAACTCACACAGTCTCAAAAATGCATCTGAACGTTCAAGATTTAATGAACCTGCTGACTTGTCATGGCCGTGGAGAGCTGTTTCACATTTTCCACACAGTTTTCATGAGATATTGAGGCGCTGCATTGCTTTTATTAATGATTTCATGGCCAATAGCTCTCAGTTTGGGTTAACTGAGCAGTGTCCTGATAAGAATGGATACTGTTAGCCTATATCTTTTAATGTTTTACAGTAAAACCTTTAATATTGCCTTAGATTTGCCAGTTTCTTATAATGTATTTATTTAGAAAGAAAGGACGAGCTGTCTGGCCTTTCATTATCTTTGCAACCGTTAATGTCTTCACACTCGTGTGGTGTGTTGCTGAGGAAGTGCAGCCGTGTGAAGTGAAGGGCATGCAGGGCAATGTGTGAGCTTAACCCTCTTCTGCAAAGGCACTGGTTACACCTAACAGCTTATTTGAGTTTAAATGTGAATGTGATGAAAACCCTATGTAGTTAGAGATTTTTAGTGAATAACAATTTTGTTTTTTGTAAAACCCAAAGAAACAGATCAAACCAGTGTGAATTCATGATTATTATCAGTAATGATGAAGAGATTTCTGTCATCCACTGTTCAAACTTCTTCGGGTTAGATTTCATATGTGGAATATGTCAAAATCTATAGAACTGTTGCATCTTGAAGTGCTGGGACTCTCTGGCTCTGCAGGTCGATCATATTGGGAAAACTGCAAGCAGCGATGCTGGAGCCCGAGAAATTGCACTTTTTTCAAACAGGCATGTTTTAAACAGCCAATCCACTGATCCATTGGCATAAAGTGAAAATAAAGTAAATAAAAATTACTTTTATGTATAATATTTGAATAAATGTACTTAACGTACACAGGAAGTTGGTGATGATGCAGCTGTCAGTATTAAGACATGTTAGATGTGCTGTAATCTTATAAGTCATGGGGACGAGCCCATGAAAGTGGTAATAAGACCTGTTTGTGAAATATGTAGAGTTGTTGATGATGAAATGAAAATGACAAATGATTGTTGGCTTGTTGGTGCCTGTTAGTTTGTACCAGCAGGAGTTTTCCCAAGAACAGGTCCAGGATAAACTAGTCATCTGTGATTACGTATTCAAATCTTTAAAGTAATGCAAGTTAATATCTTCTCCTCTAGATGCCCCAACGCCTCCCTCTGTGTCACTTAGTCCCTCTGGTGAGATAGTGGAGGGCAGTTCAGTGACTCTGACCTGTAGCAGTGATGCTAACCCAGCAGCTAATTATGCCTGGTACAAGAAGAACAGAAATCCAGACCTTCAACCTCTCAGTGAAGAAAGAAAGCTTGTCCTCACATCCATCTGGTCCTCTGATTCTGGAGAGTATTACTGTTCAGCTGAGAATAAAGTGGGGAGAACTTCTGAATCCATCTCTATTGATGTGAAGTGTAAGTGAAACAATTTATTTGAATATAACAGAAAATTAATTTTGTCACCTTTCTTCACATTAAAGTTCATTCATAGCCTGCTAGCTAGCTTTGTGGAAACAGTGAGGATGCATTGTACAGAGCAGCTTTCTGAGGTAGATGGGTAACACAGCAACCACCTGGAGCATCTGACTAATAACATTGCTCCTACTTGCTCAATTATAGCTCCACATTTTCATCAGTTGTCTCTGTTTCATTCACCAGATGCTCCAAAGACCTCATCTCTGTCAGTGAGTCCCTCTGGTGAGATAGTGGAGGGCAGTACAGTGACTCTCACCTGTAGCAGTAATGCTAACCCAGCAGCTAATTACACCTGGTACAAGGAGAACCAAACACTGCTTCAAGGACCAGAAGACATTTTCCATTTCCCCTCGATCAGTAAAGAGGACAGCGGGTTCTACCACTGCAAGTCTGAGAATGACTTAGGCAACATCAACTCCACATCTGTAGACATAGATGTCAAGTGTAGGTACAAAATTTCAACATGGATGAAATCAGGTTTGGTGTTTTAAGGAATGAATGCAAATTTAAGGGGAGAGCATAAGATTTAGGGCTGTACAGGAATAAATAATTTTAACTGAATGTTGAAATAACCTATTTGCCCCGTTGGTTCTCAGACGCCCATAGGGTGGCAAATAAATTATGACATCTCCTCTTTTTGCGTAATGTGTTATTGTTTCTTTTGAGTTTAATTTGTTGTATTTCTATGCATGTCTGCCTCCAGATGCTCCAAAGCTTGCTTTAGTGTCAGTGAGTCCTTCAGGTGTGATAGCAGAGGGCAGTTCAGTGAATCTGACCTGTAGCAGTGATGCTAACCCAGCAGCTAATTACACCTGGTACAAGGAGAATGAACACTTGCCAAAAACAACAGGACAGATCTTCACCATCTTTGATGTGAGACCTGAACACAGTGGGAATTATTACTGTGAGGCCAAGAACAGTAGAGGAAGTCATAACTCCACCTTACATCTGGTTGTTGCGGGAGGTAAGTTGTGCTTATTGAGCCTAATACACAGTGATTCATCATCCATTTAAAAGGGAACTTCAGTACTTTTTGAACTGGACCATATTTTTCTTTGGAGACAACAACCTTTGAGCCTGATCCAGTATTGATCAGTTGTTAGCCAGGAAACAGGAAAATAAGAAGTATACCCCATCAATGTACTTCCACTGAAAGTGTTTGTTGTTGTTCAGATTGTCACATCAACATGATGAAACCTGCTTTTCTGTGTCCTGCTGCAGATCAACACTGTAACTCTGGTAAATTCTAGCATTAGCTGCAGCCTGTCTGCTGCAGCTCTCTCCAGTCTTGAACAGCATGTTTCTTTAGGAAGTTGTGCTTTGGTTTAGGATTTCCTCTCTTCTTTAGCTGCCAGTAGTCATCCCAGTTAAACTGCCCCCTGCAGAGCCGACGGGCAGCAGTGACAGTGTATTTAGGGGTGTTGTTAGCATCCATATGTAACAACAAATAGCCACAAACTCAGTGTGTCCTTATCCAACAAAGGCAGCCTATAAAAGCTGGGCTGTGGGTTTTGTGACATGATGTTGCTACAGTTCTGAAATGTGCTGCTATTCTAAAACAATATATATATTTATTTTAGAAGGTCTATGTGGCAGCTTTTAGGTGATTTGCCTCACCTCCGAAAGGGAATCAGATTTACTTTACATTACATTAATTAGATTACAGGAGTCCAGTATGCGACCATAATAATAATAATAATAATAATGATAATAGTAATTAGACTTCAAAGTCAATCACTGATTTTTAGTGTGCCGGTTGATTTTGCTCATGGTTAGATGTACAATTAGGTATTATCAAAGAATTGGGAGCTTCTATTATATTGGCACGGGGGGGGTTTGAGCTTAACCCATTCACTTTATGGGACGTTTGACAAAATCCACCAAAAAAAACCCACAGTTTGTGAGTCTTTATTATTTTGACTAGGAGTGAGGCCTCATTGAGATAGAAACAATCTCTGCACTTTGACAAGTCTCCTCTTCAAGGCGGGCAGCTGCACAAATGTACATTTCAAACACAAAACAAACATATAACAATTAAAAACCATTTTATATCTACTATTGGACCCAAATAACCAGTGGTTGTATAATTAATTGTCAGTGTTTCCATTTGATCAATAATTCCAAGGTTCAACGTCATCAGTAGCTGCTGGATCAATCACTGCTATTTTGCTGGCTGTCATATTTATCTCTGTCTTCTTATTGGTCAGGTGAGTGGCGCCGTTTTACAGTCTCAGTATTGAACAATGCATCTTGAATTCAGCCAGTTTTTGTCATTTGATGGTTCATTTGTTTGTTCAGAAGGAAGAAGTCTTATAAAAACACCACAAAGCGACCAGACAACGAAGCACAGGTGAGGAAGAGGAGTTCGGGTGGTTCAGAGTCGAGTCAGACCTGGAAACCTGAATATTTCTTTTGAAGTTTGTTTTTGAAGTTTGGAGACTTTATTCTCACAAACTAAACCCTGTCTCCATCATCTGCTCGTTTATTCGTTTATAAATGCTTAACAACCTCCTCACCATTAACCCTGCAGCCAATAAAAAGTACTGAAGTATTCCTCTTTGCCTGTTAAGTCAAACATAGGTCCACCAAGTGACAGCCCTTCAGCTGCACTGCAGGGAACACCAGCGGAGGGGAACGATGACCTTCACTACGCTAGCGTAAGCTTCTCTAAACACCAGGAAGCTGTTTACTGCAACATCGATTCTATTCACAAGAATAAAGACCAGGAGGAAGAGGACGAAGTGGATTACACTACTGTCAATTTTGAGAGTGTTGGAGCTTCCCCAGAGTGAGTTGATAACAAAGTCTGACACATTCAATGTTTTTGTTCACATTGTTTTATTGTGGCCACATCTGTCTGTGATATCTAACCTGGTCTTAGTTAATATTGTGAGTTTCACTTTGAGTGTATTCTGTATTATTTTATACTCTCTGAGTATGTTTCTTTTTTAATTCACAGATTAAGACATGAAGAAGTTGTGGATTCATCTGCACTTTACAGCACAGTCGCCAAAAAACCAAGAGCTTGAGAACCATGCAAATCTGTGGTCTGTTACTTTACAGTGTTTGAGCAGGAGTCCACAGTGACATTTACATACATCCCTTAACACTGAGCTGCACAACTGTGCACCATAAAGGCACCTGTAAAAAAAAAAATGGTGCAAACAAACTTCAAGCTTCACCTCCTGCAAACGGTTGATCACAAACGTTTGTGATTTGATGTTACATAAAGGTGTCAGTCATGACTGCTGAATTACGTGGCAACTGGAGCCACATAGCTCCCATAAAACAATTGAACTTTGAGTATGTGGCTTCTCAAAAAATGTATAAGTTATCAACTTTCTCTGAATGTTATAACAAAAATGTTTTTCTTTCTGGCAAATGTGAGCAGAACTAGGCTGATATATACTTCAAGGCAGATATAGGGAATAGGGAAGGACAGGTGATGGAAATGGCAGGAAATGGTTTAGTGCAGGCAGGAGGAGAAAAGAAAGAATGGCTAGTATGTGTCAGAGTAAAGTCTTATGTTAATCTATAATCTTGATCTATGATAATGCAACAAACTAAAATATATATATATATATATATTTTGTATCTGAATTGTTGTGTTTGGTAACTAAGTATAAAGTTGCAGAAAAGCTGCAAATGCTGCATAAATGTACATAACTACAGTACTTGGATGTATTTACGTTCCACGTAATGCTAATACTAATGCACATACGATCATTTTTAAAACCAGTGTGATACGGCCCTCTCTGCTGCTGTACCTTCCCTCTGGAATACGTTCCCCAACCACATCAGACAAGCAAAGCCTTAGCTCCTGATAAGGCACTCCTACAGTTACATCTCATTTACGCTCCTATCAAACTTGTCCTGTTACTTTTTTGTTTTTATGATTATTGTACAGAGTCTTTGAGTGTCCTGACAAGTCTAATATAAAATGAATGTATTATTTTTATTAGTAGCAGTAGTAGTATTACTGAGTTGCCTATGCATTTATATTATTTATTTGCCATTATATTATACATTTACTTCTCTACACATTTCTAACTAATTTTGCTACACTTTTATCTGCTCAGAAACTCAACAGGGATCTGAAAGTAGCTGCAGTTTGTGGGAGGGGTGCTTTGATCGAAATTTGCCATTTTTAGTTTATAAAACAACAGAAAGAGCAATTCCTCAATTTCAGCTTGGGGATGTTCAGCCTTTCAGCTATTCATGCATAATAATGCAAAGAGGAAGGAGGCCGGGCCTTAACAGGTGTCGCGCACAAGACGCATCTTCAGTCTTCAAGTCACAGCATTACCCTTACAACAGAGGAAAGGAGAAGCCATGAGTTTAACAGCAGCAGTGAATGGGTTTGTTGTCTTCCTTCTCTGTGTATCAGGTACTGTAACTACGTTTACATTTATATTTTAAAGTATCTAGCATGCTTATTCAAGTTTAGAACTTGAAGGGAAGGTAGTTGTAAGCGAAATGTATTGAGTGATCATCGAATGTTTTGATATTAAATTGGTATTAAAAACCTGTAAAATTCGAAATTTTAAATAGATTGTATTTTGGTAGTTAATCTTATTTTTTAAAAACAGATTTTCATTTTTCTCACAGATAGGCACACATGCATGCATATATATATACACACACACACACATACATACATATATACACACATCTATGTTGTGTTGTAGCTATTTTATGTTTACGTGGCTTTGGATAAAAGCGTCAAATGACATTGTAGAATGTGTGTGTGTGTATATATATGCACGTGTAAATCTTTGTCTTTCACGCCACAGTTTCACACTCCAACAAACAGTAAGCAAACAGCAAGTGTTGTTTCACACACTACATCTCTCACGATTATTTTTCTGCTGTCCGTAGGAGTAAAAGTGCATTGTGGTTTCAATATGTTTCCATTCACTGCTCGTTCAACGACCACAATGTTCTGCTTTAGTGAACATAGACATTAACTGTACAAATATCAAGTGCATGATACTTAACTCTTTTCTCTGGATCTGTCCCTTACATCTTTACTACTCACTCTGTTTTTATGGCACACATTTTGCTCACTTCCACCGAGTGTCTCAGTAAGTCATGCCAGTGCACCATGAATCACAATGTCCAGACCCTGGAAATAGCTCACCTCATTGGTATCCCGCAAGCTCCTTGGGGTGTTTGGAGCTGGACCATGTATCTCTCCACATTTTAAAGTCATCCTCTCATGCTGCTATAAGTCTAATGGTGGTTTCTGATGTGCTCTGTGTTGCAGTGATACAGGGTGAGGAAGTCTGGGCTGTGACTTGCACTTCCCCTCAGATCTGTGCCTTGAAAGGGTCAACAGTGGAGATGAGCTGCAGCTACCAATACCCAGCCAGAATAGAGGGCCGTGATACTACAGTTAAGGAAACTGTCTGGTTTACTCATTTGCAGAGTGACAAACCTGCTGATCTGAGAACAGACTCGTGGTATGCAGGCCGTGTGGAGTATATCTGTGGTAACAACAACTGCGCTCTGAGAATCAAAGACCTGAGAGAGAGCGACTCAGCTGTGTACAAGTTCAGGTTCATAACAAACCAACCAGTTGGGAATTATATTGATTCACTTGGCGTCACTCTGTCTGTCACAGGTAACACCTTTGTTGGAATCTATGTAGGTCAACATTAGGAAACACCAATGTGAATCTCTGTGTGTCTGATATATATGGGTTGACAATTCAGTATAAAATCATTATAATTCTCTTTGCTTGGAAATACAGGTTTACAGGTGCAGGTTATTAACTCCACAGCGTGCAAAACTGAAACCTGTATACGGTCAGAGATTCACTGTCACAGCAGTTGTCCTCTATCCAATCCAACATCATACATCTGGTACAAGAATGGACAGAAAATTCAGGAATCTACATATTATTCTGGCTATTTTTATCATAAAGACAGCATTTCCTGTGCTGTGAAAGGACATGAGGATTTCCCCTCTCCTGCAGTGTGTGAGTTTGCTCCACAATGTACCTCGAACATGAGGTTTTTACATTTTTTACCTACTGTTTTGTAGCATGATGTCATACATTCGTTACATGGGCGACCCTATCTACTGCAACAAAGACTATATTTCTAATGGTTTAATAACAATCATCAACAATATTTGATTTTTTTTTTCAGGTGCCCTTACACAAACCTGCAACAGAGTGACCTACAGTGGCAGCAACATCTGTGCCTTCAAAGGTTCATCAGTGGACATTTCTTGTACCTACAGCAGTCATAAAAAGATCACATCAAAGTTCTGGTTCAGTCCTGAACTCAGTCGTCAGTGGCAGAGCCCTTCCCAGCCTGAGGACCTTAGAGGAAACTCCCAGTACAAAGGTCGTGTTCAGGTCCTTGAGGAGGGAAAATACTCCACTCTGAGAATCACTGACCTGAGAATGAGCGACTCAGCACAGTATCGCTTCAAATTCAAATCTCGATATTTTCAATGGACGAGCAATTTACCTGGAACGACTCTGACTGTCACAGGTACAAATAACCTAATGAATTAATGTATTGTTTATGTTAATGTAATGATTTCTAACTGAAAAAGATGCACAATAAGGTGAAAGTTAGCACGAGGAGATGTTAAATAACAAACCAATAATTAGCATAAGCAAATTGATGAGATGGTGTTTTCATCTGTATTTTACATACATAGACCATTTTCAAGGTTATATGAGACATTAAGTGTACATAAGAATTAAATGTATTGGTATTATTAGTGCTAATATTTTGCTAGCACTAATTTTAGCAAGCGAGCAGGTGAAGGTTAGCCAGCTAACAGCTGTAACTTCATAACTTTAGCTGGTGGTGTTGCTTGTGAATGTGGTGGGAGGTGTAGCTGTTGTTGAAGTTCATGTGCTTTTTTAACAGTGTTAGCTTTAACTTTGGACTCTGTGTGCAATACACTGATTAGGTATCCCAAACAACTCCATTTAAAACAGCTGAACTAACTCTTTAAGAACAACATTTTGAGTGTACACAAGTTATTGCATATCCAGCTAACTGTGTCTACAGTGCAGTGTACCAGGTTGCACTTGTTCTTTACATATAATATTTATAAGTTGTACCGGCAACAGTGTGTATGATCCACAGAACATTGTTTTTCATTTTTCATAGATCCAGATTTACAGGTGCAAGTGATCTGGTCGTCTACTGGTCCAAAGCTGATTTGTCACAGCAGCTGTCTTACTCATGCTTATTTCTTCATTTGGTATAAGAATGGAAAGAAACTTAAGAATGAAACATCTCGGTTTTACGGAGGATACGTTGATCCTGCAGACAGTTATTCCTGCGCATACGACAGTTACCACTCTACTCCAGTGTGTGAGTTTACTCAAATGTGTCGCAAACTTAATGTCATCTGTTGGAAATGTTAAAGTTAAATCATGTTTGATATTTTTACAGAAACACACGGACCTTTGACTTTAATGAGCAGTTTTTAATCTAAACAGAAAGGCTAAATCTAAAATATCTGCTAAATTAACCACTGCAAGTGACAAATAAAAAGATAATTATTGTCAGTTAAAACTAAAAAAAACATTTTTGAGAATATCAGAGACAGTCATAATAAGCCCACCCATAACCATATCATGTCACATTACTTCAGCTGTGTACTGCAAAAGTGTCCATTATGAGAATAGCATCTGACAGTTTCCTCTGTGTTTGTATGTGTTTCCATATGTATCTTCTACAGATGCCCCAAAGGTTCCCTCAGTGTTTGTGAGACCCGATGGTGACATCTTGAAGGACAGTTCAGTGACTCTGACCTGTAGCAGTGATGCTAACCCAGCAGCTAAATACACCTGGTACAAGAAAAACCAAACACTGCTCAGTGAAGAACCACAGCTCATCTTCAGGTCCATCCAGTCCTCTGACTCTGCAGAGTATTACTGCACAGCTGAGAACAAGCTGGGGAGGAGGATGTCTGAATCCATCTCTATTGATGTGAAATGTGAGTATATTAAATCAACAACAGCTCAGAGCTGACATGTCCCATCTCGCCCTCCACGGCGGTTCCTCCTCTGCAAGCTTGGGTCCTCTACCAGAGGCCTGGGAGCTTGAGGGTTCTGCGCACTATCTTACATGTCCCTAGTATTGCGCTTTTCTGGACTGAGATGTCTGTTGTCTTTCCTGGGATCTGTTGTAGCCACTGCTCCA
>WARS01000095.1:977632-1082632 GCA_008933995.1 Datnioides undecimradiatus | reverse complement strand
ATTGGTTCTATCGTGGAGGGTGTTGTCTTGTAGTAGACGTTGGCTCACAGTTTCCACTGCCTCCCTGGTTGGAATACAAGTGAACAACGAGGTCACATCGTAGGAGACCATAGTATACCTATACCTATTTCTAGGTATAAGGGAATTACAAGTACATGTGGGGTCTCATACTGACATATTGGGTGTAACCATCATCCCAGTATGACACCCAGCACCAACACTTCTTTGACCCAATACCTCTGTAGAAATCCATATTTCCTAAAAAAAAAAAAAAAAAAAAAACTGGTCTTGACAATCACTGACAAATGATTTTAAGTGTTAAATTGGATAATAAAATGATTTCCTCTCTAAAAAAAACTACTCCACATATTTGCAGTTTCTCAACTTTATTTTAACCTTTATTACAAACATATATATCCTTCATACTTTAACATTTGAACATTTGCAGTCTTGCTCCTCTGCCTTTCCACTTCAGTCTTTTTTGGCTGCAACACAGCAAAACTTCCTGGACTTCTGCTTGCAAACAAAAATGATGGAATTATGACTCTTCATTTTATATTTAAGGTGCATATACAGAGAAAAACAAGACATTCAAAGCTTTGAGAATAGTAGCTGCTACATTATTGGCAGGTAATAGGGATCTGAATAAAGGAATGATTTGCCAATATATGATCCACCATTTCTTCGTGATTTTAACTTATATGATGTGTGTGTCAGAGTTAATGTACAACTGTAATTCATGTACAAAGCAATAATTGCACTATATTAACACTCCTTTGCTTCATCACAGGCCACACAGACAGGCTCCCTTTCCAATTGACTTTCCTTTCTTCAGGGAACACTCTTCCTAAAGATAAATCATGAGATTTTTTTTTACATTTAAGGGACCCAAAGAACAGAAATTGGATTTATGTATAACTGTAATTCATGTACACGGCACTAAAATCTGCTCTTCACTACTCACCTTTGCTTCACCAGAGGCCGTCGCACCACATTCAGTGGATCGCTTCTCACTGGACTTTTCTTTCTGCTCATAACACTCCTCCTAAAGATAAACCATGAGATTTTTTTTTCATTTAAGGGACCCAAGGAACAGAAATTGGGCTTAAGTATAACTGTAATTCATGTACACAGCACTAAAATCTGCTCGTTAATACTCACCAATGCATCAGCCCAGGCCATCGCACCACGTCCATTGGATCCCTTCTCACCTGACTTTTCTTTCTGCAGGGAAAACATCTCCTAAAAATAAATCATGAGATTTTGCTGACATATTTGTCTATTACTCACAGCGTGAACCTCAATGATCTCAATTTCTAAGTCCATGTTCTCACACACAAGTAGATCTGTCTTTTGCAGAAATACATACAATTATTAGATTGTTGCAACTTCTTTAATGTACCATGTGAAGTGCAATGAGATAACTTAAAGTGTGAATTGGTGCTATATGTGCAAAGACAATGTTGGTCTGCCAGTTCAATATCTCAGTATAAGTCTGGCAAAAGACCCAACATCTGTATACAAACTCCTAACACTAAAAATCAATTTAATCATGAGTTAGTTACAACTACAATTATTTTATTTTTACTTGTCAAATATAAAGAGACCACTATACAGTAAGCTGTGTACATGGAAGGGAAGAGGGAAGAGGTAATTTTAGACCATAAGATTCTATTTCAGTCCAGTGAGGAGAATCATTTTTTGAAAAATAGAACATAACAGACCTCAGCTGTGCAGCCACAACCACACCAAGTTTGGACATTTTAGACCTCCTCGATCAAATGGTAAATATAGTAGCGATAAACAAAGTCGTGCCCTCTTATTTCCATATAAATCTTAAGAATTTTTTTTTAATTTTTGAAAACAAGTCTGAAGGTGGAGGCAGGGGAATGTTCTGAAATAAGTAAAGTAATTTAGGTAGAATGTTCATTTTTAAAATATTAATTCTCCCAATTATAGATACTGGTAGTGACATCCATTTATCATGAGACTCATTAATTTCTATCATTAAAGGTTCATAATTAGTGCTGACAACATGTTCCAGCCGAGGCAAAATCTGTACTCCCAGATATTTGTTCTACAACATTAAATTGAATTGCTTCAGAGATTGGGTTCTTTCTTTCATTTGCATTAAGGAGAAGTATAGAGGATTTAGTATTGTTTACTTTATATCCTGAAATGTCACCAAATGCCTTTATTAGCTGTAACAAGGCCGGGATTGATTTACTTAATTTTGACATCATTAAAATTACGTCATCAGCATACAAAGCTATTCTGTGTTCTGTCGGTCCCACTATTATTCCACTAAACTGAGAATGTGAGCACAGTGCTATTGCGAAGGGTTCTATTGCCAGTGTAAACAGTAAGGGCGAAAGAGGGCAACCTTGCCGGCAACCTTTACTGATTTTTATTGGTTTTGAAACATTTCTATTCATTATAATTTTAGCTGTAGAATGTTTATATATCACCTGAATCCATTTTATGAAGTTATTCCCACACCCAAATTTTTCTAAAACCCTGAAAAGATAAGGCCATTTGACCCTATCAAAGGCCTTTTCGACGTCTAGTGATAGAAGTGCTGTCAGGCATTTCTTTATTTGCATGGGTAATATTCAATACCCTTCTCACATTGTGAAAACCTTGTCTTCCCATTATAAATCCGGTTTGGTCTCTGTCAATAATATTTGGCAATAATTTTTGTAGGCGTATCGCTAAAAGTTTACATATTATCTTAAGATCAGAACTTAAACTTATGGGTCTCATATTTTCACATTTGTTAGACGGTTTACCTGGCTTTGGAAGTAAAAGAATTAAGGCACTATTGATAGAGAATGGGAGACTGCCATTGCCAAATGCCTCTAAAAACAATTCCAAAAGCGGTGTCAGTAATTTATTTTTAAATTTTTTATACAGGTCAATTGGAAGACCATCTGGTCCAGCCCTTTTTCCTGACTTCATATTATCGATGGCTTGTCCTATTTCTTCTTTAGTTATTTCTAGCTCTAAATCTTTTTTTAATTCGTTTGGAAAGTTGGGTATAGGTAGTTCATCTAAAAATCTATTCAGGTTTTGCAAGTCCATTTCATTGCTCACATTGTGTAATCCCTCATAATAGTCTCTGAAAGCATCATTAATTTCTGAAGGATCCACAATAACTTGTCCATTGGGTAAAATGGTTGTGATTGTTTTGTTTTCTAATTGTTTAATCTGCCATGCTAATAATTTACCTGATTTATCACCTTGTTCATAGAATGTTTGCCTTAGTCTTAAAAGACTAGAGGCTGCCCTGGAGGCAGATAATTTGTTATATTCAGCTCTCAGAATTAGTAAATTATTTTCCAATTTTTTCTTGGAGGATCCTTATTTCATGCTCCAGCTGGAATCGTTCCTCACGAGCCTTTTTTGATTTTGACCCAGTATAGCTAATATGTCCTCTGAGAAAGGCTTTAAATGCTTCCCATTTTGTGCCTGCTGATGTTTGTGCAGTATTCATTTCAAAAAACTCATCTATCTGTTTTCCTATATATTTCACAAATTCTTCATCTAGTAGCCATTTGTGCTGAAAGTGCCATCTAGGCGGGTCTTTTGTCAATTTTTTATCTATGTACACTATACAACATGGTGCATGATCTGAAACCACAATATTATCATAAAAACAATTTTGAATTTTTGATCGTAGTTCTGAGGAAATTAAAAAATAATCTATTCTAGAATACGTCTGGAACACATTAGCTAATTTCCCTTCGGGGATGAATAAAGTCATCAAAGTCAAAGTCAAAGTCAATTAGAATAACAGGAGTAAGCTTTGAATGAAAGTTTGTGCTTCGCCTGGGGTTTTAAAAGTGTGTGCTTGTCCTTTGTATGTTACCAAAAGGTTGGCGGGGTGAATCACTCCATGTCGGACCGGGTTGAACTGTTTCCTCAGCTGATGTATTCCTGTAGCCAAGTCTACGTAGAACCTGACTTGCTGGTCCTTGTATCTGATCTCCTTTTTAGCCCGTGCAGCTGCCATTACTGTCATCTTGTCCTTGTAGTTGAGAAACTTCATTATTAGTGTTATCAGCAGCGCCTTGTTGTCCCTCATCAGTCTGATTCGGTGTGCCCTTTCAATTACCACCGGGGCTCGTAGGGTTGCAGTATCCAGTAGTTCTGGACTCCATTTCTCCAAAAAAGAGCATGTATCCTGACCCTCAGCTCCTTCTGGTAGTCCCACAAGTCTTAGGTTATTCAAATGAGATCTGGTTTCCAAGTCCAGAAGTTTCTCTTCCAGAGTTTTGTTTTTTTGACTCCAGCCTGTTTACTTTAGCTTGCAGGTTAGCTACCTCGTCTTCGGCACTGGATATGCATAGCTCCGCTTGTGACACTCGTTCGGAGCAGTCGCTTATCTCCTTCCTCATAGAATTTGGAACCACTGAAATTTAAAGCTAAAAAAACAGAAATCTCAAACTCAGCCAAAAAGTTGACACAAAATCTAAAAAGGGAGGGATAAGCAAAAGGGGAAGCCTTCTCATCCCACTCTCAATCTTTGTAGAGGGAACATCTAGGAGAGCTTGCAGACCATTGTTAAAGTGTGCCCAAGCCTGAGGAAGACATTTTTATGTCGAAACGTCACACAAGGGCACATTTTTCATTTTATTTTTATAAAATTATTTTTATCTTTTCTTATATTTTCTCAATTTTAAAGGAGTTTTTTTTATTTTTATTTTTTTTCCCCATTTTTTTCTTTTTTTTTTGTTTTATTTTCATTTATTTACATATATAACAAAAAAACACACAATAAAACACCTCCATTACTCTGACGGCAGCTGCTAGAGATGATGGAGAGTGGCGCACCATGTCCTATGGGAGAAGGGGTCGCTCCCGCCAGGACCCGCACAACCCACAAGGTCTTCTTGGGACAGGGGGAGGATGGGGGTCATATAATATAATATAATATAATATAATCAATGCTATATAAAGGGTTAAAATTATATGACTATAACAATAGCAAAATTAAAAAAGTAAAAAGTCACAATTTATAGTATATTAAAAACCAATACTGTTAAACGTTTTGGCACAAACCAGCAAAGAGACAACATCTCTTTCTCATACAGAGCATGGCCTTTTCAAGCAGTGTGCCACAGCCTAAAGAACACCCATTGTGTTGAAATGTCGTGTTTTGGCACACATTTTCTTTATTCATTTATTTCCTCAACTTAGATATATTTCTAAAATATATATAAAATATGCAAAAATATATATATTTCTTTCATTTTGGAAAGCACTTTGTTTACTTTTTGCCACACCTTCTTTTGTTGTGTATTTTCTTTCCTACTTTCTTTCCTAGAAAGCATTTGTTTTTTTTAATAATTTTAGTTAAAATACAAATTTAAAAACTATTCTTTCCTCAATTTTGGGAAAGCACTTTGAGTTTATCATTTAATTATTTCCTTTTAAACAAAACTATAAAAAAATATATAACACTGATACGGATGAGGGGTGGACGGTGGTACGCTACAGCAAAAGGGAGTCCCATGGGCGGAAGGACCATGCATGGGTTAGGGTTAACCCTAACCCTAACATGAGAAGCTAGAGAAATACCAAGGCCTGAAGGAAGAACTGGAGAAAGCCTGGCAGTTAAAGACATCAGTGGTGCCTGTGGTGATCGGGGCACTCAGAGCAGTGACCCCCAAACTGGAGCAGTGGCTACAACAGATCCCAGGAAAGACAACAGACATCTCAGTCCAGAAAAGCGCAATACTAGGGACATGTAAGATACTGCGCAGAACCCTCAAGCTCCCAGGCCTCTGGTAGAGGACCCGAGCTTGCAGAGGAGGAACTGCCCATGGAGGGCAAGATGGGAATTATTTATTTAAATACAGACACAATAAAACACCTCCTTTGCTCAGATGGCGGCCACTGAGGACAGTGGAGGGTGGCAGACTGTGTCCTACAGGAGAAGGGGTCACTCCCACCAGGACCCACACAACCCACGACCCCAAGGCCTTAACAGGTCTTCTTGGGATCGGATGGGTGCCAGGGGGAAGGACCATGCCTTTCCTGTCCCTCAATGGAGGGGACGGGTCTTCACCCCTTCTCCTAACTGGATACGGTGCCCTAACTCTCCTCCTAACCCTCAACTTGACCACCTAAATAATACAGACACACACACACACACACACACACACACACACACACACACACACACGTTTGGCCCAAACAATATTATTTTATTACATTTTTTATGCTCAAAACAAATGACACATTTACAGTGATAACATTGAAAGTCTCATGGAACACAAACACCTTCGCACTTGTCTAGGTTTTCATTTCTTCTTAAACCTGAGGGACACAACAGAATGTCAGCTAAATCTGTTTAAAGTCTATGTCACAAACATGCACATGAAAATATACACAGAAGCTAAAAGTCACCTGGACCTGCCAGGACGCTTCCTGTCCAACCCAAGACGTTTTCTGTCTGTGAAGGACGGTCTACAGTGGAAAAAGTGTACACACAGGTCAAACACAAGTACACACAGGTTAACACATGTACAAACACACAAGTCACAAATACAAGTCTTACCCAGCTCTGTACTGTTTCAGAGCCTTGCCACTGGTGTTGGTTAGTTCTTTATCAAACACTGATTTCCTGCCTCCTTTTCCCACTCTCTGACTTCCTGCTGCAAAGGGACACAAGTCACTTAGACCATTTACAGAGTAATCATCACACTGTTGCACTACTTCTGTTTACTGATGTACTATTTCTCACCTGCAGGAGGAGTCTCATCCTCTACCATCGCTCTCGCTCTCTTAGGTCGTCTCTCTCGCTTGGCTGCCCGTTCAGCAAACATCTGAGCCTTCAGGATCTCAAACTGAGCACGCTCATCAGGCTGACAGCAAAAATCAAATGATTTTAAGTTTGAAGTTGATCCGACAAAAAAACTGAACTGAGACAACTACTACAATTATGTTTTTGTCACTATGATTTCATATTTTTCTCGTAATGCATTCAGGTGAAAAGACACTACAAACACATGCAGTCTGTTTTGCAAACAACTGAAGGTGAAAATATTCAACTCACAGTAACACAACACATTTAGTTTCTGTCATCACTGATTTCGTCTCACTGCTGGTGAAATACAGAAATGCTACAAAACATTTGACGTTTTCTCTCAATATGCTAAAGGTTCCATACTGAACAAACTGTTGCTGCCACCAAACTTCAAATCATGTTTCACAACTTTGACCAACTTGAGGAAACAACCAGCAACACTCACTCATCTACAGACACAACTGATCACATCCAGCAGCAACTACTAAAAATGTTTTTAATATCATTATCATCATACCGTCAACTCCTTCTTCTTCCCATCCTTCAGGAACTTCTCTCTCTTCTTCTTTCCCCTCAGAGCCAAGTCAAATTCCTGCAGAGCCTTAGACACTGACAAAGAGGACGACAAGTTAAACACATACTGTGGAGTACTGCAGCATCACTGTATTACTACAGTACTGTGTGTGTGAATGTGTGGGTCACTCACTGCGACTCTGTTTCCTCTCCTGTTGAGTCTGAAACCAGACTCTCTGTGACTGAGAGGAGGCGGTGCCATCAAGACGCTTTTGAGCCACACTCAACTACAAACACATACCCAGAAGATGTCAAAGATCATGGTGATGAAGATATTTACGGTACTTTGTTCAAGCAGGACAACAAACCAGGTGCTGGACCACTCAGGTGTACCTTGGCTTCAGATGCAGCCAGCTCTCTCTCCTCCCTCTCCAGCTTCATTACAGCTTCTACGTCTTTGTCCAGTTTAGAAATCAGGTCTCTGAACTTCAAAATGACCTCTGAGCAAGAGACACACACAGACCACGAGTGACATCACAACACACCTGTAGAAATCTGCAACAGGTCACATGTTTTTTACTTTCTGCTCAACAACAGAACCCATCACTGACTGTTGGCATTACCCTCCCTCAAACACCCCTGGCACTGTCCCTGCTCCCTCCTCTCAGAACCCGTACACCCAGACCACCTGCTCATCTTTCTCAGGTGTTCTTACCTGGCGGCAGGACTCGAGCCTTCACACTACTCTTGGCTGACTTCACCACCTCCTTCAGCATTTTCCTCTCTGACTCTCCAACCAGAGACACTGAACGTCCTGAGCGACCAGCTCTTGCTGTTCGGCCAACGCGGTGAACATAGTGCTTCAGGGTCGAGGGCATGGTGAAGTTAATCACCTGAGAGACAGACAGGCAATGGGACAGACAGACACACACACACAGACATAAAGACATGTTTGTCAAAGATCAAATCTGACTCTAAACAGTTGCCATAGTAACACCATACTCTCATGTCAGCTCTAACTGTTTGGTGGCAGAATCCATGATTACTTTAATGTGACATTCTCTGACCACGTCACATAAGCTCTGCAGCTGTGACATATCCATTACTCTGTAAAAGTCCTTTGGTAACAAGTTAAAACTGGACGAACTCAACAAACTCTGTGGTAACAGCTCTGCAGCAACAGACATACTTCCATAAGTCCTTATAACTGTACAATCACTGAATAACTGACTTTACCACAATGCCGCTGCCTCTCTCCAGTCCTCCACAGTGACTCTGCAGTGATCACATTCAACCTGTGCTGACACTATAATAACTGCAGAATCTCCGCCCAGACCGGCACTGTGTCGACCTCTATAGGTGATCACAGCCAGATGTGTGACTCTACACCACCCGTCGGGACAAACAGATGGGGCTGGCACCCATGAGGTGCTGATGACCAGGAGATCACATTTAACTGTCACAGCACCATTCACATCACAATTACCATTTACAACTCTGCAGCTTTTATCCAAAGTGACGTACATAGAGTCACAACATCACAATCAAAGATCTCAGGAGGACAAAACAACACACAGAGGAACGTTACAGTCTGACAGGACAAAGTGTCGAGTGCAGACGGTATTTTATTTTTTCATTAATGATCAGTCTCTGACACTTTACTGGTGGCCAGGAAGGCGGGGGGTCACGCTGCTCAGCCCACCTCTTACTCCGTTTCACCTGCTGGTTTGGACAAAGTGTGTCAACACAAGGGAGCTCAAACATGCCACATCACAGGACAACAAAGCTTCAGATGGTGATTTGTTTTTCAGCAACTCATCTCAGTGTGGACCCCCACCCCTAACCACAGTACCTGTGCTAACCCTAACCTCATGGAACCCTCTATAGACCTCTCCTGCTCTCCTGCAGTTACAAAGCTGTGACTCACAGTTTTGACTCCATCGATGTCCAGACCTCTGGCTGCTACATCTGTTGCCACCAAAATATCGATCTGTTCATCTTTAAAACGCCTGTAGAACAAGCAGAATAATTCAAATCATCAAGGACACTTTGATCTGTGTGTTTGTGTGCCCCAGGTTCTTCAGTCACTTCCTCTGTGTGTTTCTGTACCTTAGGTTCTCCAGTCTCTGGTTCTGGCTCAGTTCTCCATGCAGTTCTCCAACCTTCAGCCCCATCAGTCCAAGCAGGATGTGCAGTCTGTGCGCCTGTTTCCTCGTCTGAGTGAAGCACATCACGTGATCCTGAAACGTCCGAGTCAGCAGAGCTGACAAAACACACATGACTCAGTTTTAATACTAAAGTATAAGAACTGCAACCACTACTAACACCACCGCCGCCACCACCAACATTAGTCGGGTTCCCCTACATACCAGCCACCACCGCCTCTCTGTCTCCCTCTCTGTTCGCTCGGATTCGGACAAACTCTTGACGTAGACACGGAGCCACATCAGTGTTGCTGTTGACGAAGATTCTGATTGGTTGCTTCAATGAGACCGCTGCCAGGTCCTTCACCTACAAGCACAGGTCACACACTTCAGGTCATGACACACACTTAAATACCCAGAAATGGAAGTCACATGACACAGTGAAACAGCTGGAGAACAGATCACATGACTCGGGAATGTGTCTGTACCTCTTCTGTCATGGTGGCGGAGAACAACATGGTCTGTCTGTTGTAGGAACACAGTCTGATGATCTCCTTCATCTGCTCCTCAAAGTATTCGTCCAACATCCTGAGAAACCGAGAACATCCAAGAGCCAAACAGGTGACGAGATGTTCCCAAACCATATTCATTGGTGCGTTGTACATTTTCTGTGACGCCTCCTCCACTGAAGGTGTCTGCGTTTACCTGTCAGCCTCATCCAGGATCAGGATTTCGATGTGAGTCAGCTCAAAGCTTGGGGTGTTGTGAAGGTGATCAATTAACCGACCAGGTGTAGCTATCAGAACATCAGGCCCCGCCCTCAATGCTGCCTCCTGAGACTTCAGGTCCAAACCACCTGGGGACACACAAGGACAGGACACCTGAAAACCAGAGCAAGTTCTGTGACAACAGACGGGCAAACCCCTGCATGTTTTGCCATGTTCAGATTAGGAACCTGCATGTTTCTGAACTCTTTAAGATCAACAGACAGCTGAGGCACCGTCACCAAACGATCATACCAACAGCCAGGCAGGTGGTGATGGAGGTGAACTGGGCAAGCTGACGGGCAACAGAGTGAACCTGGATCCCTAACTCTCTGGTAGGAACCAGAACCAAGACCCGTGTAACCTGGGATGTCCTGGGTTTATAAACCAAGCGCTCCAACACTGGTAACATAAAGGCTGCCGTCTTCCCTGAGGAGAGGAGAAGAGAGGAGAGGAAGAATTTCATTAATTAACTAGTTCCAGTATTAGAAACTGGTCCCAGTACAATGACCGGGTCCAACTATATCAGTGTTACCTGTCCCAGTAGCAGCACAGGCGCAGAGGTCCCTGCCCAGCAGGCCAACAGGAACACAGGCCTTCTGGATGGGAGTCGGCTGCTTGAACCCCAGAGCTGTGATGGCCTGCAGAGACATACGCACACAACAAACTGAGTAATTTAACATAGCATGCACTCAGATCAATACGTCAACACAAACCCACTTCTCAGACGACTCGGTCCATAATTGACCTTTCAGTCAATTATCAATTACACTAAAGCTACTTGGAAGTTCAAATGTAACAATCAGCAGAGATTAGTAATGCTGAACAGATCATAGACAGGAAATAGTTCCTTAGAATGAATCAAAGAAATTATCAGCAACTGATTAACTTCCTGCTGGACGACAGCAGAAAGTATTGATGAAGAATTGCGGATGTGTTTTCCAAGACATTTTGGGGTGATTGTTGATCACTTCAGAATAATTTCCTTCTTGGTAAACATCTTGAAATCTGCAGAGCTGTGAAATCACTGAAATGAAACTAAATGAAACTCAGTGCTCGTCCACAGAGAAGGACAAGCTGGAAGAGTGCGGGGAAACTGTTCTCACAGTCACGGACGTATTTTTATTTTATTTCAGTGATTTAAAATAAGTGAGTGGTTCAAAAAGTCAGAGCCTGTGTTACCTTCAGGATGGGTCGGGACAGGTTCATGTCATCAAACGTCAGCTGATCATCGAACTGAGAAGCATCTCCATAGAATGACTCTGGAGGCTGAAAACACACAGTTGTTACCATGGTAACCAAGTACAAGCTATCACTGAAGCTGCAACATCATAAGCTCATCTCACCTCTTCTCCCACCTTCCTCTTTCGCCCTCGTCGCTCTTTGTCTCTCAGAGTGTCTGAGGGGAGACAGAAAGTCAGTCCACAGGAAGCTACACTAACTGTCTTTCTTCAGTTTCATGTTCACAGCAATGATTTCATTGTTTGGAATTTAAGCGAATCTCTGGTTCCTCCTTCCTTCCTCCTTCAAAATAACTCACCTGATTTGGTCAGAATCTCTTCATCATCCGAGTCAAACTCAACTTCATCCTCTTCATCCACCTCCTCCTCTTCATCATCATCATCATCAACATCTTCATCATCACCCTCCCCTGCATCAGGAGGCTTCACATCCTCTTCTTCGTCATCTTCTTCCTCTTTCTGGTTCTTCCCTTCAGAACCTTCAGCAGCTGAGACAGAGGCACTCTCACCTGATTTCTCCTGCAGATGAAAACAAACTCGACTTTAAACACAGGAAGTAGAACCTGACCGGACAGGAAGTAGAAGCTTCCAGTGGACTCACCTCAGCTTTCCTTTTCTTCCTGATTTTCTCTATTTTCTGGTCCAGCGTTGTTACTGTTCTCTGCAAACAGGCTACAATTAAAACCACAGCAGGAGAAAACCTCAGCAGAACCAGCCAATATACATAATCAATAAGCTGTTAAGAGTTCTCCAGGATTTGAGGCTCTGATTGAAGATACATCCGAGACATACATCCAAAGTAAATGTTTGCTCATCAAAAAATTCAGATTAGCCAAACTAAGAAGAATCAGAACCGAGCAAACAAATTCCCTTTACAACTGACGAATTGACGCCAACACCGATGACCAGATGTGCTCAATGCAAAAACACAGATGTGCAGAGACATGAAGACCTGCAGCGGTGTTAGAGCATTTAGGAGTGAGAAACGCACACGTGTCACCGACGTCACATTCGGAGTTATAGGGTTAAAACATTCCCTAACCATTAGCAGCTCATGACAGAAAAGGCAGCTCTGTGATTGGTTGCTTGTTAGTGAAATGCACCTTGGGAGTTATAGTTTTCACAGTTTTCACATCCACAGGTTTGTTTTAGCTTCACATTTTAATCCAAGAGCAGTTGATCCTTGACTCTGGTGACTGATCAGGAGATGTTCATGTTGTTCGGTTTAATATGAGCAACATGAGACTAACTGCAGCAAGTGTCTGAAGTCTGGACTCTGTGGAGGGCGAGAAGCCGCAGTTGATGCATTTTGACTGATGGGTCCTACGGAGATGAACCAGACGAGGATCTGAATGTGTTGAACATGTACACAATGTGATAATAAAACCAGCCACAAACTGACGTCCACCTCAAGTTTAATCTCCCCTGGACGGACTGGCTGACAGGGGGTCAGTCCCATGACTCGTGACCCCTGAGGGGTCTGGACCTTCAGGGGCCCATATTGGCCTCCATGGCTTAGCATTTCCCTGAACTGCCCCATCATCTGCCCTGTCTGCTCCTTGCTCCTACCTTGCTCTACCATTTTCAACCAAATCCCTTCAATTACCTTCGACAAACCCTTCCCCTCTTTACCTTGGTCCACCCCCACCCCCCAGCGCTGTGCTGCATCCTTAACTACATCCTAACAACCTGAACAGTAAAACTGAGTGATGAACTCACAGACTCAGTTCTTAGTTTAATAATCTAAATATGGTCCTCTTTTACCAACAGAAACTTATTTTCAGCCAAAAACAAACACTTGTTGTGTTTATTGTTATGATGCAACAGACAAATGCATCCAAGGTTCCTAAGCTGACTTCCTGCAAAGTGTCGTGCCATGTTCAGATTAGGAACAGTGAGTAAAATCAGTAATGAATAAATTATTAATTACTGATATTTTGAAACTATTGTTTGTCAGAACCACCGGCTGGAAAAAAATCACACGTATGGCGGGCCAACTCTGGTCCGCAGGCCACAGTTTGAGCAGCCGTCATCTAAACTTTTCTCTGCAGAACCTTCAAGATTTCGCTGCATTCCTCCACAGTAACTGCAGAACCAGCACAGAGCAGGTTCTGCTGGATTGTGTTGGGTTCTACCTTGGTCTTCAGCTGGTTCATGACATCGGCCATCACCCAGTCATCATCAAAGTTCATGCCGTCTCTCTCTCCAAACTCGAAGGCAGCGTTGAAGTCTCTCGCCCTCTGACTCCCAAACTTCTTCTTCCTGTTCAGGATAATTGGCTCGTCCTGACACACACACACGCACAATGAACATATGTCACTGATGACCTTCCCTGCAACAACAAGCACCCCAACCCGATTCAGTGACAAATACGTCTGGACTAGTGATGGAATGGTCCCGAACGAACGACGGGAGCCGGCTCCTGATTGGGAGCCGATTTGGGGGGTGTTTCTTGTCTTTTTTATTCTGTTAAAGCTGCTCGTGATTGGTCAAGATGTGTGGTAGCGTCTGTGCGTCCACACTGAGCAGAAGGGGGACAGAGTCAGAGACAGACTACATGCTGGGAAGGTGAGGACAATAAGTGACAGGAAATGGAGAAAGTTTGAACACATTTTAACGTGATCGACAGAACAAAGGCAGCATTTAGACTGTGCAAACATTTCACATTGAGCAGGCTCCACAAACAACTTTCACAGGCACATGTGAACTGTCCATCTGTCAGTGCCATTAGAGTAGAAAAGACAAGCAAGAGAACCTGCTAATGAAGGGGCCAGTGTGTCGACTGCAACTGTTGCTGCTCCTACAATGTCTACAGCATCACTGTAATAAATTAATTTAAGCAACAAGGAGCCACTTGGGAGCCGAAAGAGTCGGCTCTTTTTAGTGAGCCAAGCCAAAAGAACCGGCTCTCTGGAATTCCCATCACTAGTCTGGACTATTTATTTCTAATCCCTAAGATAAATGTGGTGAGCGTCAGACTGAAGCGGATTTGTAGTTAAATGTCAAATGGGAGCTTTCCTGATTCACACTTTTCCTGTTTCCATTAAACGCGATCGTTTTTAAGTTGAGTAAAAACTGAAATTTGATTTATTTCTCGTTAAAAATTAAAATCTGCTGTTTTCGGTTCAACTCCAGCTCTCTGCTCGAGACGTTTCTCCGGGGCAGTTTCAGCTGTGTTGCCACACACACACTCACCTCCTGGTCGCACTCGCTGTCGGGTTCCTCCGGACTCTCGTCCTCATCCCGGATCGTCCCGATCAGACCCAACTGCTCCAACATGGCGGACCCCGCTGCGGTACCGGGAGCCGGACTGCGGACGGACTGTGGACCGATGAGAAACGAGCTCTGTCAGCAGCGTTTCTTCGCCTCCGTTCACAAACGGGACGGGAACGCACGTGTGTTGACGGAAACAGGAAGTGTGAGCAGAGTGTTTCCGGTTCACCGCACTGGGTTTTTTTTTTGTTGTTGTTGTTGATCTTTATTGAGGGACTGTTCAAAGAGACAAAGACCGGAGAATCTGCGTCAGAGTGGATAAAAACATAATGTTGTTCTGATGTCTAATGTCTTATGTATCCAATGAATCAGTTTGTCCAAATGATTACACACTGAAAACAAAATAATTTTGGAGTGATTACTCAATTTCAATCAGAGAAAAGTAAAATAAAATACATGATTTCACTGTATTTGTCACTTTAATATTGTCTCATGATACTGGAAATGTATTGTTTAATAATATGTTATAAATTAATAGGTTCTGCTTCTTGTTTCATAGGAAACTGAGATGATGCTGTCACAGTCCTCTGCCAACAGCCTATGATCCTGACCTCCAGCTGCCAGACTACGGTCCTAACCTCCAGCTGCCAGCCTATGATCCTAACCTCCAGCTGCCAGACTATGATCCTGACCTCCAGCTGTCAGACTATGGTCCTAACCTCCAGCTGCCAGACTATTGTCCTGACCTCCAGCTGCCAGACTCCAGGTTATCCTCCACAGAGGTTGTCCCCCTCCAGACCTGCTACACCCTTCAGTCCTACATTGTGGTCACTCTCCACATCTGTTATGCGCATAGGTCGAGGTCATCTGCACCCATGCTGTCCTCCTGAGTATTCCTGCTCTGCCCTTGTCCAGTCCAGAAGTCATACATCTGATGTCCCCGGCTGCATTTCTCCTCCTTATTTGCTGGGACACGGCTGGTTCCAGAATGATCCAGCCTCGGTGGACAGCCTCCACATTACAGTCACAGTCTGCTGCCGTCGCTCCTGTCAGTCAGAGTCAGTTTCTCAGGCACATCAGTGCTATGCTCCATGAATCCACCCTCTGTGTGTGTGTGTGTGTGTGTGTGTGTGTGTAATGGGTCTGTGGTTTTGGCTGTTTCAGTTTCTCTTGAAGCATTTGATTCAGGCTCATAATAAACATCTGGAAAACACACAGTTTTACTGTACACACGAGGACCTTTCAGCTGACCCTGACACACTAAAACTTCCTGGAAAGCTTTTGATTTTCCTGGAAAGCAGAGTCTGCTTACAGTGATCTCATAGGGGCTTGATGAGGTCGTCAATCAGGAAACATCCATGTAAAACATGAATCTAATGTCCAGATGTTTATTGATGTTTACACACAATCTTCTTGCACAGACACATACAGATACACACACCTCAGATCACTTGGTTTATATCATATACACAGTGAGTCAAACACCATTGTTTTTATATTTCATTTATATTTTATACAGTTTTCCACATTTTTCATTAATAACTGTAACAGTTATTCATTCGTAGGTTTAGGCCAAACTCGTTACATTAACTACACCCAACAGTTCGACCATAAGCAAAAACATCACATCCCATAATGATCTAATACAAAAGGAAATGTTTGTCACTGCTCCGGCAAATAGGATGAACCTCCGATATGACAACTAGAGAACTGTTCTCTAAGAGAACCTTGGCGCTAAGTTAATGTTATGCTAGTTAGTCGTGAGCTGAACAGCCAATGGGGTGTGAGAAGAAGGGCGCATGGTCATTCTTCAAAAAGCTTCACATAAACATTCAGTCACTCATTGTTGTTATTAGCCTGCATGTTAGCTAGTTAACCTGTTGCTATGGTTACTCATTTTAGACACAGCCCAGTACTAGCTGGTGTAGGACGGTGGAACTACTTAGTAGGTGTCCACTGAAAATACATTGTGTCTCCCACGGGAGGGGGGAGGAGGAGTCAGTCCCTTAGGATAAAGGTTTGCACAGAGAGAGCGAGACAGTCAGTGTGAACAGAGACAAGAAGAACAGAACACATAAACTACAGAACCAACAGAACTAGCAGAACCAACAGAACCTGGACTACTGGAACCACCAGATCTGAGCTCCTCCTTCAGGCTGCTGATCTGTGAGTTTCATCATTCAGACATTCAGAGTTTAACTGAAACCAGACAGATAGACCGACAGAGAGACTGAGAAAGAGACAGACAGACAGACCCACAGACAGTCTCATCATGAAAAGGTCAGTTTACCTTTATAATTACCTGATATTTCCACCATTAACATTCAGCAAACTTTATTTTAGTTTTTTATTTTTTGTATATATTTTCTTATATATATTTATCTTTTTTGTAAATATTGGTGTATATTTGTCTATTTGTCATGCTGGGTGTTTGTAAATTGCTGCTGCAATGTGGAAATTTCCCAATTTGGGATGAATAAAGTTTATCTATCTATCTATCTATCTATCTATCTATCTATATTTGCTGATACAGTTCAGTCAGTTTCTGCTTTTAGGATGTTTGAACTCTCAGTCTGTGTTAAGTTAAATGGTTCATAGATTGCTTCTGTATTTATTGACATCATTTTATTATGTGTACATATATTTTGTTTGTCATGCAGTCCAACCTCATCTGCAGTCTGACTGTTCCTATTAGTCCCACATGTCCACACTTACTCTGAGGCTTAAATTCTTCCTGATGTGAAGGCAAAGTTGGCATCAGCTGCTCTGTTCAGTGATTTTAATCTGTGTTTGTAATTATGACTAAAGAATGAGCCTCAGACAATCACTGCCTGTTTCTTATTTAGATCCCCTCCTTGGATTTTAAAGTGGATTTATAGCTGGACATCAGAGATAATGATGTCATACTGAATCAGATGAATGTTTCACTCTAATTCGCCTTCAACTCTCTGCTGCTAAATGACAGTCACAGTTTGAAGTTCTGTTACTTTACTTTAAAGTCATTTGTTTGTATAGTGTATTTAGTTTGTAGAAGTGGAAGAAATACATCAATCTATATGAGTCAAAAAAAATTAAAGTAAAGCCTTGGATTTAAAATGTTACTGGAGTAGTACTACGGGATTAACTGTGGATGTACTTCATCAAAAGCAAACATACTGTAACATTGGACTGCAGTACTCTGCATCAGTTTGCTATTTCTGACTTGTTCACTTTCTTCTTTATTTTCTATTCTTATATATTTAATTATGTAGTTGATATATTGAGACACTTTGCAGTTTTAAGATGAAAGTCAGTGCTGGGTGGATTCGACTCTGACAGACATGAGGTCAGCAGTCTCAGCTGCGTGTGCAGATTCATCTTCTTCTCTTTAAAATGGACTTTTTTAATTAAAGATTAGCAGTTAGCAGTTAGTGGCTAGTGGCTAGACAGATGTCCAGATGTTGGTGCATCTGGACAAGCTGGATGATCAGTGGCTGTCGTTACCAAGCTGTAATTAAACACACAGATTAAAGGCTGAGTGTGTGTATGTTCCTGTGTGTCTGTATTTGTGAGCACTTTCTTCAAAGGCTGCTTGAATCTTCTTCAGAAGTCATGATTAGTGTGTGGTTGGGAGGCAGGGATTCTGGTGGGAACAAATCCTGAATACATGGAAACGTGTTTCACGAAGGAGGCTTCAGTTTTGGTCTACACAATCCAGACTGCTCAACTTCAGACTGCTTGACTTACATCTCCCTCATGCTTGACATGGTCAATTAAAATACTTTATTACACTGATTGTATTCTCTCTGCAGCTTGATCTTAGTTTCATCTCTCATTTCCAATATAAATAAATGCTGATGTTACATCCAACACTGATGTTTGGGCAGCAAGTTTCCAGGTCTGAGTCCTTTAAATATTTAATCTCAGCCCATAATTAAGGGATTACTTTCATGTTGCCTTCAGCTCCTGCAGCCTTACAACTCCATAGTAACTGTCAGGTATCTCACCAGCAGCACCACCACAGTGGGCCCCAGCAAAATAGTTGAATCAGATTTTACTTTTGCTGCAGTGAGACTCTGCAGCTTCTCCCCTGCTCAGGCTGCTGGTTGCTCTCTGCAGACAAACATCAGCTCCATCAGCCTCCATCAGGTTCAGACTCAGACTCAGGCTGAGGACAATGAAGTAATTTGTGCAGTTAACATCAAAGACATACTCCTGCAAGTTGTCACATGATGACCTGTAACTCTGCTCCTGCTGCATGCTTGTGCTGCAGTAGGACACCGTCAGACACCATCTGAAAACATCTTGGTTATGTCCCATACATATTTTTTGTTTTTGGTTGCCATAACAACTGCACAAGGATGAAAGCGTGATTTATTAAACCTAAACAGTTAACAGACTGCTGCCAGTAAAATCAACTTTAATCCAAGTTAGTGACAGCAGCCCTGCTGTTTATTTAGATATTTTGACATTTAAAATGATTGCTCAGGATGACTGATTGATCTGTTTGGACCCTATGCGGACATGTCTGTGCAGCACCACATTTGTGAGCACTGGTGGCACATGAGGGGCAAGGAAACAGAGCATGCATGCCATTTTCTTTTTTTGTTGTTGTTCAGCCAATCAAAACAAATAAAATGAGCTCATGTTTTTGTTGCAGTGGCCATGTGTGAAACATTTCTGCTGACAGTGTGATTAAGGTTTGATGAGGCAGTCTAAGTGCCAGAGACATTGTAAGTTAATGAGACAGTTAAACAGTTCAGTAAAATAAAATAAGTAGAGAAAATGAATATTTTCACACAGGAGAGACTGTCTGTAGTCACTGTGAGAGTTCTAAAAAGAAAGTTAAGAGTTCTCCGTCAGCCGGCCTCTCTTATGTTTTCTGCTCAGACACTCAGTTTTTCTGAGAAAGAAAACAAGGTCAGGAGGGTCGGGAGACTGCTGAGAGAGAAATGAGGTGGTTCGAGAGAGAGGAGGGTTAGAGGGACTGTTGTGAAACAGAGGTTACTGCAGTTCAAGTTGAACACTGTTTACATGGACGACAGTCTGAGGTTGTGTACAGAGGTGAACTATGGAGCAACAGGAGGTACAAGAACAGTCAGATCATGACCTCTGACATCAATACCCTGTTGCAGTTCCTATGTTACCAGAGGAAAGTGCACACTTTGTGGACTGTTTGTCTGTCCATTTAACCCTTTTCAGCAGTGAGGTCCATGTTAGCATGAGGAAGCAAAATCCATTTTCATGGATTTTGTGTTATTTTTGTTGTGATGGTAAAAACATAATATTGATGTTGTCTTCTTCACATCTCAAATGAAAAAATTCCTGTACGAAACTGTTTAAAGAAGGGAAAAGATAAAGATACTCATGAATCATCAACAAACATGGAAACAGACAAAGTAGCTGCAGAGCTGGATGATGAGGTCCCTGAATGGCTGAGGCCTTGATCTGTAGTTACACCACATGATACTTGGCAGGAGTGAATCTGGCTGAATCACGAGGACATTATGATTTTCAACACAAAGGACGTAAGATTTGACAAAGAGCTCAGAACATAGAACCAGATCCCACAGAAAAAACACACAACTGAATCCAACATCTCATCTAGGATTTCATCTTCTTCTGTTGATCTTCTCTTCATCTTCCTTGTTTTGTATTCTTCTTCCATGTTTCAGGTTGACATGTCCTGGCTCAGGATGACTTCCTGTCTGTTGTCACTCATCTTCCTCTTCTATTTTGTGTCCTCCATCATGGCCTCCGCCCAACCTGCTGGCTGTAAAATCCGCATCACTGACAAAGGACTGGAGATGTGTAAGCATATGGACATGTCGTCATAATCCAGAACTAAGACCTGAACAGATGAAATGTTACATATTTATAAACAAGGTCCAGATTTAAACCACAGTCCAGAGTAATAGATCAGGTTAGAGTATAATTCAGGTCTAAACTTTAAACCCTATTAAAATTACAGCCCAGGTCAAAACTGCCATCTTCCAGATCTCTGTGTCTCCATTAGTCTAAAATCTGTTTTTACTACACTAGCTGGTTTAATGACTGTGTGATAAGAACCACTAAAGACTTCATTAAGGCTAAATGACATCACTGACAGTATCCAATCAGAACTTCTCCAGCATCATCTGATTTGGTTCAGCCTTTTGATTTACACCATAGTACCTGCAGTATTTGCTCTGATAGTATTTGTTTTTTGTTTTCAGTGAAATCTGAAACTCAGAAGTTTGTCGAAGAGGAGTTAAGTAACATCAGTATGCCGGAGATGAAGGGCAAAGAAGGACGCTTCCAATACACTATCACTGAGTATGACTGTTATATTAAAGTATATTATATTATAGTAAAGTAAATACTGTGACACCTGAAATATGTATTAATACTTTCTCTTTTCTCGTTTGTCGGCAGTGTGAAGATAACAGAGTTGAATCTGACTCATGCTGATCTGCAATTCATCCCTGAAGTTGGGTTGTTGTTCGATGTTCAGAACTCATCGATTTCACTGACTTTCCATCGTCGGATTCTCTATTGGTTCTTGTTAGTTTGCCCACAGGACACTGAATTAACTCTGATAGTTCTGCTTCAGAAAACTAATGTACATGAAAATGTTCCTCTACAGAACACAGTATACACACTGAATGATTCGACTGCAGGAATATTATAATATAAATCTAATGGGCCTTCAACAAAACAACATAAATATAAATCTAATCTGACCCATTACATTCATATCATTTAATTATGTTAATGATAAAGATGACGATGGTCATTATTATTCCTATCAGTAAAGTGTTGTTGTATCTCAGTTATGATACAGGAAACATCAACGCATCAGCCGAAGGAGTGAACATCAAAACAGTTCTAAACCTGATCAGAGATGATGAAGGGCGACTGAAGATCAATAACATCACCTGTGATGCCAAAATTGCCAAAATGAAGGCAAAGTTCAGTGGAACACTTGGGTAAAGCACACTGATACACTAATCAATAATAAGGAATTAATACTGCCAATAGGACTGACTGTAGTGATTACTGTTACTATGACTGATTTAGTCATCAATAATCAATAGCAATCACCAGTGACTACTGGTTGATCAAGTCAGTGTCTGTCATCATATCTGTTTTGTTTCAGGAGAGTTTATGACTTCCTGGCCAGCTTTCTGACAACAGGCATGCGCTTTCTTCTCAACCAACAGGTCTGTTTCATCTGTCGTCTCTAATCTGTCTCTCTGTGTCACCCGTCTTGCTTTCTTTAACCTGTCTGACACTCCTTTCTGTCTGTCTCTCACTGATCTGTCTCTCTTCCAGATCTGTCCTGCTCTGAATCACGCTGCTCTGGTTCATGTGAACTCAATGTTAGAGACGATCCCTGTGAGGACAGAGGTCGATCAGTTTATCGGGATTGATTATTCTCTGATTGATGATCCAGTAGTGACGTCCAGGAGCCTCGACATGCACTTTAGGGTCAGGATCTAGCAGTACAGCTCTAACAGTATTTTATAATCTTATCTTGTCTAATATGCCAGTAACATGAGTGTGTTGTGTCTGTAGGGGATGTTTTTTGACCTGTCTGATCAGAATGTGACATTGGTGAACTACGCTGTTGACCCAGTCATCAGAGAGTACGACAGGATGGTTTATCTCGCTCTGTCTGAGTTTTTCTTCGACAGTGGGATGTTTTCTTACTACAGAGCAGGAATCTTCCAGATGCACATCGTCAACGAGAAGGTCACACAACCACAATGCACCCTCTGACCCCAATAATTACTCCAGAGAGCTGAGCTGATACAATCTTACTTTCACTGCCTCTCCCTTTAGATGCCCAAAGACCTGGAGATGTTGTTGAGAACCACCTACTTTGGAGCCATCATGATGCTGGTGAGCAGAGAATCCACAGAAACAATCACATTGTAGAAACACAGGAGAGACACAGTAGAGACTGTGAAACCAACTGTAGTACTGTGTTTTAATCTTGTCCTTCATGTGCTCCCTGTATGTTCTGGGTAGAATCCGGCTCTGGTGGACGCTCCACTTTCTCTGGAGCTCGCTGTCAACTCACCTCCAAAAACCACCATCAAGACATCTGGAGCAACGGTTGTCATGACAGCTATCGTCAAGGTGATGGTGCTTCCTCCAGGTCAGCCACCGGTCCAGCTCAGCAGCATGACTATGGTACACAGTCACACAGAAACACACACACACACTTAATACACACTCTGTTAACCACAGGACATTGGCTGCCAACTGTGTGTTTACTAAGGTTTCAGAAAGTTCATAAACAACTACTTTTATCCCACTTTACCCAGTTTAAACCAGTGTTGAACTTGATTTTATTTCCCAAAGGTTTAAGGATTAAAACCAAAGTCTCATTTATCCAAAAGTAACATTACTACCACTTTATTATTTATTTTAACCTCTTCTGTATTCTGGCAGGAAACAAAGTTTAATGCTAAAGTTTCCATGAAGCAAAAACGTCTGGCTGTTCATGCTGACCTCCGCAGGTACGTGCACACAGTGGAGGGTAGTTAGTTGTAGTAGGTGGTTTGTGGGTGGTGGTGGTTTGCGGGTGGTGGTGATTTGTGGGTGGTGGTGGTGGTTTGTGGGTATTGGTGGTGGTTTGTGGGTGGTGGTGGTGGTGGTGGTGGTGATTTGTGGGTATTGGTGGTCGTTTGTGGGTGGTGGTGGTGGTGGTGGTTTGTGGGTATTGGTGGTCATTTGTGGGTGGTGGTGATGATTTGTTTGTGGTGGTGGTGGTTTGAGGGTGTTCAGTGTTAGTTTCATGGCTTCCGCTCTGTAGAACAAAGGACTGGAAGATGCTTTTCCTACGCTCTTCTGCTGCATGGGAGTTGTAAGGGTTCTGGATCAGTTTGGCACTTAGTCTCTGATTCTGGTGAATGATGTAATGTAAAAAATGTGTTAATACATCACGGTCAAACTGAAACCCTTGTCTTCTTCCAGGTTTAAGATCTTCTCTAATCAATCAGCACTGGAATCTCTGGCAGTAAGTCTTCTGTCCTTTCTCTGTTACTGGTCTTAATTTACATTTAAGTTATAATATTAACTAGACAGTGGCAGAGATGTGAGCATTTAGCTGCCTGTCTTTCTCTCTGACTAACTGTCTGTCTCGCTGTCTGTCTGCCTCTTGCTCTCCCTGTCTGTCTGTCTGTCAGTTGATTCCCCTGCAGGCTCCTCTAAAGACAATGTTGCAGATGTCTGTGGTTCCTTTAATTAACAGTAAGATTTGATGATTGTGAGATTTGCCTGCTGTAAACATGAACACATAGTTACTACAGTGTAGCACAGTTAGTACAGTGTAACACACAGTAAATACAGTGTAACACACAATTACTACAGTGTAACAAACAGTTACTACAGTGTAACACACATTTAATACAGTGTAACACAGTTACTACAGTGGAACACACTGTTACTACAGTGTAACACACTGTGACAATGTTTTACATGACATATATTTGTATGTCTGTGTGTTCAGACTGGACGAAGAGAGGTGTCCAGATTCCTCTGGCTGATGGGATGGATTTCATTGAAGAGGTGGTGGAATATCATAATGTGAGTCTGTTTACTGAATAAACATGAACCTGCATATGTTTTTACATGGGGATATATTCTAATTGGTCATTAACCTGTGTTTTATTTTCACTTTCTTCTGTACAATATGATGTCATAGATAATTGTGCAGTGCTGCCCCCTGGTGTTTACAGCAGTTGTGTTGATCTCTGCAGGGATTCATTGTGATTGGAGCGAATCTTCACTTCAACAAAGGATTGAGAGAAATGATTGCAGGAAACATCGAGACAGACACTGTCTAAACATATATGTATGTGTACGTGTGTGTGTCTGTGTGTGGTGCACATATTGACATAGATTACATACATGACACTGTGAAAATATAACTGACATTGTTGTGAACACCAAGCTGGATGATTACAACTTTATGTAGATATCAGGTAAGTAGACACATCCACTGTGTCACAGCACCTGTGTGCTAACTGTGCCTCACCTCCCTCTGAAGACTGTAGCCTATTCAGGTGAGGTCCTCAGTGAACTAGGACCATGCTTAGAAAACTGATGGTGCATTCAGGTGCTCCAAGATAAATCAAACATTTATCAGTTTACCAGCTGTATCTGGAACACAGAGATGGATTGCAGTGTGAAACTAGGACCAGTACAGAGTTTACAGGTTGGAGTTTGACCTGACTCATGATGAACAGCTGTCAGTCAGTGCTGCACATTAACAGACAGCAGATGCTGACAGCTCAGCTTGTACTGCAGTGTGCGTTTGTACTCACAGTAAAGTTGCACGTGCCTGTGCTGAAGCTCATGGATAACACTTATATCATATGGACAGTTGTTGTTTAGTGGATCCTTAAAGTTATTAAGTTTATGTTTACGTTCAGAGTTTCTTATTAAAACTCATTGTGTGAATCCCTGAACTCTAATAAACATGTTTTGTGTGTTTTGTGTATGAGATGAAATTTTAGATATTTTACATCAATGTTTACTTGTTTGTTTGTTCTGCTTTACCTTTTCATGCCACTGTTTTGCTTTTACTTTTAACTGGCTCTCAATCAGTGTATCAGTGTATAATATTAATAAATAATAACAGGCACAACAGGAAACACAATATAACATGAATGAGTGATCTCTCTTCTGACAATTCAATTCAGTTCAATTCAATTTTATTTATATAGCGCCAATTCACAACAAAAGTCATCTCAGGGCACTTTACAAACAGAGCGGGTCTAGACCACACTCATTACTATTAATTACACCCAACAGTTCCACCATGAGCAAGCACTTGGCAACAGTGGCAAGGAAAAACTTCCTTTTAACAGGCAGCGTGGTATCATTTGACATGAACATTGATGTAGCTGTTGGGGAGGAAACAAGGTAATTTCAATTTAAATTTCTTGTCACTGGGCAGCAGACATCACTGGGAGTTCACGCAGAAACTTAACTTTGCTTGTAATCCAAACTAGCTCAGGATAAATTTACAAAAACAAGAAAGGCATCAATGCAGAGGACGTTATGGACATGAATACATTTTACAATGTTTTGGCTGACTCAGATGGTGGCTGTATTTACCCAGGCCAGAGCATGAACGAGAAGAAATGCAGGAGAGAGGCCAAGGCTGCGTTAGTATCTCTAAAGCTGAACAATATTTTTCACATATTTTGGAGACTTAAAAAGGGATATCTAAAATATCTAAAAACCTTTCAGTTCAGCATTGATTTAGTAGATCATCTGGAAGCCACGAAATAAAAGGCTCCAATGGTTATTCTGTCTGACAATATTATGGAATACAGAGATAAACCGCTATTTCAAAAGGTAAGATCTTTTTTTTTTGTCCAGAAACACACATTTATATAGTTCTGTTCAAAGACACTCTGTTCAAACAAGCCTCATTCAGAAAACATTACATTTTAACTGTATTTCAATAAAAACACAAATCATTCAAACTTGACAGAAACAAAAAAAAAGTACACCACCACCTTCTAGAGATGGACACTGACAAATTGTCGCTGCTGTATTTAGTCCGCTGTGTCAGGCTGAGGCTATGAACAGGACTCAGATGCAGAGTGTGGTCACAAGGCAGGCTTTTATTTAGACAGTCACAACTCTCTCACAATAATACTTAGGCTATAGAAACTATCTATGGACAAAACAAACAGTAACAAAAAATCTCTCCGTTCGGAGGACAAAATCTACACTATTCTCAAGATACAAACTAAATGGCTCTCTCATAAAACAAAGGCTAAACTATTGTTGGGATACATTGCTTATGTGCAGAGAAGTTGGTGTGTAAATGCTTGGAATTCTTAATCACAGCAGATATGAGAGCCACACTGCTTAGACGCTTAGAGTAGCGAATCGCATGGGAAAAGAATGTCGACAGGGACAGAGACATCAGAATGATGAGGTAATGTACTGCAGGCGTCAAGAACAACTCCATTAATGGTATAACCTACAGCTGCGGCCTTCTGAGATAGTTACTGTCTGTTCGGGCGAAAGGCCACCAAGAATGCAGACGATAGGTTTGGGTGTGGGTGTGTGCGGTGTTGTATTCTTTTTTCTACACAGAAAACAGGAGCTATCAACGGCTGACGCCGATCACGAGAGCGGAGTCAGACTACACGAGAAGGACACTGGCACGAAGGACACCTGCAAGAAGGGGTGTCCAGCCATGCAGCCAATGAGAAACGATTACACGCACATTCCTCCTCTGTGTAACAGTAATATAAACACGGACCAGGGCAAGATAGATCATCAGACTTTGTGAACTGATGCTGTGACTGTATGTCTGTCAGGGAAACGTAGTCTGGTCCGGAGCTCTGTAAACAATCTCTTTTTCTTATGCACTCTTTGCTGTTAGAAGACAAATAAAATACTTTAACTTTTAAGAGACTCCTGCATCCTTCATCAAACGAACACGTGAGTTCAGGGTAGAGAACTCAACACTATCCTACTAAGAAAACAAAACTAGAAACTAAAATCTCTCTCAAGGAGGAAAACTAGAAAGGCTGAAATCTAATACTAACTAAGAAACTATTTCTATACTATGAAACCTACAAACAAAAAATCACTCACGAAGAGGCTATGAATTCTAGACTATGAAAGTTATAAACAAAAAATCACTCACAAAGAGGCTATGAATTCTAGACTATGAAAGCTATAAACAAAAAAATCACTCACTAAGAGGCTATGATATCTTGACTTTGGCTTGATCTATGGAAACCGGCTGGGGTGATCGACAGACGAAACACTCTGGCACAGGACAAAGGGAGACGCAGACTATTTAACACGAGGGTAATGAGGCACAGGTGGACACAATCGGGAATCAGGGAAGACAATCAGACAGGTGGCACATGAGGAAGGGCAAGTGACCTGAAACGAGAGGAGAGTTACTTTTCAAAATAAAACAGGAAATGACAAGACAAAAACCAAGACGAGACAAACCTCACCGCGGTGTGACACGCTGTGTGTAAAATTACCTGCTGGACTTGAAGGTATTGATATAAACACGCAAGCGTGAACCTGAAGCATTTTGCTTGTTAATTTTCTGATTAGCACTGAGCAGCTGCTTTGATTAGTTGACTTGTCAGAAGGTTCATGTAAGCGTTGGCAGGAAGGCGTTGGGAGCCGGAGGAGGCAGTGACGGGTGTTGGGCCTCATACAGACAACAGGCCCCCGACAAGGTTTACGACCTGAGGTCTGATACAGATCAAAGACTGCAGACCAACCAAATGGCTGCTCTCTTTGTCTAAGACCTGGGAGCCAGGTCACAAAGGTATGCAGGACACCTCCACCCCCACTCACCCTGCTGCCCCCCTGCTGGGTGCAGCCCCCAATTGGACGGAGCTGTTAGCATCCTGGCTGCTCCTTATCTTAGACCTATGGGCCAGAGCACACAGGAGTGGGGGACACCTCCGCCCCTGCCTGCTCAGCCACCCCCCTGGTGAGCGCTGACCCCCAAATGGCACGGGAACCACCAGCACCCCGCTCGATTTGTCTAAGATCAAAGGGCCAGACCAGGAAGGAGCGCAAGCCACCTCCTTTCCTAACCCCTCTGTCGCCCCCCCCCCCGGTGGGTGCGGACTCCCATTAGACAATAGCCGCCAGCACCCTGCTGTGTGGCCAGATGTTTGCAGGTATATTACCTGCACTAACCCTCACAACTTTGCTTCCAGTCTGTGTCTAGTGGCTTCCACACGAATCCCAGCTAGGCATGACGAAAAAGGAAGTAAACACCGTACGGACCTGAACTACGTGCCAATCTCATCCTCGCTGGACAAAGTGAGATTTCCCAAGCACATTATTTCCACGGATCCGAAGGAGAGTCGCCGCCGCCGCAGACGCCGCCAGCGCTCTCAATCAAGTACCTGACTGCCGCCGCCGCAGATGCCGCATAAGTACCTGCAGAAGGAAGAAAGGACCACTGCGTCTTTCTTCAACCCGACTCGCCACTTCCCGCTGATCGCGGACAATTGCCTGGCTGCCGCCGCCACAGACGCTGCCACCGCCAGCGCTCAAAGTACCTGCAGAAGGAAGAAAGGACCGCTGCGTCTTTCTTCAACCTTTGCAACCCGCCGTGCAACCCGCCGACAGAGCGGAACGGCCCACCGTCGTCATCCAAGCCGAGGAACCGAGCCGGACCTAAAGACGGATCCCACACATCTCCCTGCTTCGTGGGCACATAAGAGGCTTGATCTGGGCAGAGGTAGTTTTAAGTGTGTTTTCTTTATAATTATTATTGTATAAGTTAAGTTAGCGGACTGCGAGTCCCGTATTTGAAATAACAGACCAAGCGTCCCAGTTCCCATTTGTTTATTTGATTTATTTGATCGGGCGTACTACAGTCTGACGATCGGGGCCCAAAGATTTTATTTTTATGTGCTGTGTTTTCCCCTTTTTTCCCTTTTACCTACACGCACATATAAACCGGGTATACACCGGGTAAACCCCCTTTGTTAAAGACTCACAGGCTAAGCTCACAGACGGCACTAGCCGCTGTCTTTTTCAAACCTTGCGGTCATTTCCCCTGACCGCAACTCTTGCATGACGTACTCCCTCTCCTCCTTTACGTCCGCAACCTCACCCCTCCTCTTTTACACACACACACACACACACCCACACACACACACACGCCCTTGTAATTTAGAATAGGTACATGATGGATGTTTATTGAGTGAGGTGTTATCAATTACTAATTGATATCACTGATTTTAATAAATTCTGTTATGTTTTAAAGAGAAGTTGTCTGCATTGTTTGTATAAGTGTTGTTGTAAAGGCTGGTTAAAAGAGTCAGTGCTCGGATTCACACCTTCATTGTTCGTCTTATGCATATCAGTATCTCCCAGGTACTGATATCTGTAAGCAAACGTTTGTGAGACTGATTTTCGAGTTGGTTATTGGTCCCTGACACCAGGGTGGTGCCCCGTAATTATTAATTCTTATTAATAATAATATTCTTTCAATTAATAATTATCATAGATAATTATTAATTTTTGCTAATAACCTACTCCTATAAGGCACAACAAATGATGCCTATGCGAAGCACAACACTGGAATGTCTTGTTTTAACTGACATTTATCTTCAATGCTGATCCAACATCTACATAAAAAGAGGAAAATCTTCCCGTTAAAATAAAATTAAGGGTAATTACATTTTGTGGGTAAAAGTGTGTGTGTGTTGGACAGGTGATGCTGCTTATGGCAAAGATGGAGATAGCACAGGACAGATGAGATATTTTTAGTATTTGTCAAATAAAACTAAGATTAAAATGCTACTACTACTACTACTATCTTGGAATGCTTCCAAGATGGCGGCACGTTCAGACACAGCGGCACAACACTCTGTAAACAAATGCTCATTTTTGCGTATGTATATATTTTTTTGTCTTTTGTTTAGTGCAGGATACAGCACATGGACTGCATACGACCGTGAGGTACTCCTAAACATAGGAAGAAGTTGTGGAAAGCTTTCTTTTCACAACTTCAGAGACTTCGGCAGTATCCCCGCAGAGCTAGTCAGACCACCGACTGCTCCGTGGATCACCATCCCAACTGGAAGGAGACGCAGATGGCGCTGTGAGAGAAAGGAGAAGCGAGGACAACGGGCCGGAGTACGGGCTGTTTCTGTTGTTTTCATCATGGCTGTTTACAACCCACCACAAGCTAATGCTAAGCTAGCGTTAGCACAGCTACACTCAGCCATCAATAAGCAGCAGGACGCTCACCGAGATGGTGCCTTCATAGTAACAGGCGACTTTAACCAAGTCAACCTACAAACTGTGCTCCACAAATTCCATCAACATGTGCAGTGTCCCACCAGAGGCTCAAATGTTCTGGACCAGGTGTACACCAATGTGAAGGACTCTTACTTCCCTAACCCCCCTCTTGGACAATCTGACCACCTCTCACTGTTTCTGGGCAGTATACAGGCCCCTAGCCCGTAAGTCAAGACACACCACACAGACAATAAAAATCTGGCCAGAGATGGCCACAGGACAACTCCAGGACTGCTTTGAGAGAACACACTGGGAACTGTTTGTAGAAGCAGATACTCATGGCACAGAGCTGGTCCTGGAGGACTACACAGTACACTGTACTTTTCTACATCAACAGCTGTGTAGAAAACGTCACAGAGACCAAGAAAATAAAGAGGTATGCAAACCAGAAACAGTGGATGAACAATGAGGTCAGAAACCTTCTAAAAGCATGCAACAATGCCTTTACATCTGGTGACACCACAGCATACAGTGTCGCCAGACACAATCTAAAGAAGAGCATTAAAGAGGCTAAAGACGCCCACAAACAACAGGTAGAGGACCACTTCAACAGCACTGACAACAGGAGCATGTGGCATGGAATCAGAGCTCTCACTGACTACCATGGTTCCCCTGCCTCCCTATACTCCAACGTCACACTGACCAACGAGTTAAACAACTTCTTTGCTCAGTTTGACAAAAGAGACAGAGAGACAAGGACCATGATCAAAGTCACAGAGGGGGAACAGTCTCTGACACTGAGCACATGTGATGTACAGCACACACTGAGCCGAGTCAACCTACAGGTTGGGTTCTTAGGGACTGTGCGGGACAACTAGCTGGAGTCTTCACAGACATCTTCAATCTGTCTCTGTCTCTGGCAACAGTCCCAAAGAGCCCAAAATCTGCCATCATCGTGCCACTGCCAAAGAAGTCAAACATCATCTCCCTGAATGACTGTCGGCCAGGGTGGTGAAGTGCTTCGAGAGACTGAGGACACTGAAGAAGGCCGGACTACCACAAGAGATGCTTGTAACCTTCTACTGCTGCTCCACAGAGAGCATTTTAACATACTGCATCTCAGTGTGGTATCACAGCTGTGCAGTGGACAGGAAGGCACTTCGACGCATTGTGGCCAGCACACAAAAGATCATCGGGACTCAATTTCCCACGCTGGAGGAGATCTACACCATCAGGTGCCTCAGGAAAGCGACCAGCATCCGCAAGGACCCCACACATCCATGCCATCACCTGTTTGAACTGCTGCCATCAGGCAGACGATATAAAATCCACCGCACTCACACAACCAGACTGAAAAACAGCTTCTTCCCCAGAGCCGTGGCTGCTCTAAATCAAACAAAGAAACTCTCAGCCTGACACACATACCATGCCTACAGCTATACTATAACCATGCTGCTGCTATGTAAATAAGCATAGATAAACGCAGATTCAATGAAACTGTTATTCATGTCGGCGGAAATGACATCCGGTTATGACAGTCGGAGGTCACCAAAATTAACATAGACATTGGTGTAAGTTTGCTAAAACAATGTTGGACTCCATAGTTTTCTCTGGACCCCTGCCCAATTTGACCAGTGACGACATGTTTAGCCACATGTCATCATTCCATCACTGGCTGTCAAGGTGGTGTCCAGCAAATGACGTGGCCTTTATAGATAATTGGAAACCATTCTGGGGAAAACCTGGTCTCATTAAGAGAGACAGTATTCATCCTACTTTGGATGGAGCGGCTCTCATTTCTAGAAACATGGCAAACTATGTTAAGACCTGACAAACCAGAGCAGAGACCAGGCAGCAGAGCTGCAGTCCTACACACATCTCTGCAGTTTCTTTAGAGCTGTCACCCTCCCATGATCATCACCACCCCCAGTTTCCTATAGAGACTGTGTCTGTCCCTCATCCACCCAAACTACCTGGGGCAAAAAATTCAAGAGGTGTTATTCATAAAAAATTTATACCACCAAGTTATTTGGACCTAAACACACCACAATAAAATGCAGATTATTAAATATCAGATTTGTCTCGTTTAAATCCCTGTTAGTAAATGATTTCATTATCGATCATCACATTGATTTATGCTGTCTTACTGAGACCTGGCTGCAGGAGGAAGAATATGTTAGTTTGAATGAGTCGACCCCTGCCAGTTATATTAATCACCATATTCCTCGAAGCACAGGCCGAGGAGGAGGAGTGGCAGCAATCTACCACTCAGGTTTATTAATCAATCAAGACCTAAGCCTAAATTTAGAACGACTGAATCTCTCACTCTCAGTCTCTACCACCCTAACGATAGGTCAGAGAAACCAGTTCTGTTTGTTGTTGTGTATCGTCCGCTTGGTGCTTATTCAAAGTTTTTATCTGAATTCTTATCTCAACTAGTGTTCAGCTCGGATAAAGTAATCATAGTGGGTGACTTCAACATTCATGTAGATGACAGCAATGACAGCCTTAGGAATGCATTTAACTCAGTATTAAACGCAAAACAAACCGACTCACTGCTTTAATCACACCCTCAATCTCGTTTTGACATATGGCTCAGAAACTGAACATTTAACAGTGTTTCCTCAAAACCCTCTTTTATCTGACCACTTTAATAACATTTTAGTTCACAATTATGAACTTCTCAGCATTTGGGAGGGAAACTACCTTCAGTCAGTGTCTCTCTGATAATGCTGTCACCAAATGTGAGGAAATTATTCCATCACTTCTGGCTTCTAGGCCATTTGCCATTACAACAGAGGGTGGCCATCTAACCACTAGTCCAGCACATATAGATCATCTTGTTGATAATACTGCAGCTACACTCCACACAGCCCTGAACAATGTGGCCCCTATGAAACAGAATAAGAAAGCCATTAACAAGACAAAGCTAGCTCTGCGGTTTGACTCACAATTACACACTTTAAGACAGTTCTCACGAAAGTTAGAGAGGAAGTGGCAATCCACTAACATAGAAGAATTCCACCTTTCTGGAAAGATAGTATTATAACATACAAAACAGCCCTGCGTAAGGCAAGAACTACCTATTACTCCAAATTAATAGAGGAAAATAAGAGCAAACCCAGGCTTCTGTTCAGCACTGTAGCCAGGCTGACAAAGAGTCACAGCTCTGTTATTCAACTCAGCTCTCAGCAGCAATGACTTTATGGATCTCTTTACTAGTAAAATCAAAGATATTAGAGAAAGAATTCATTACGCGCTCCCTTCAACTGTTAGAGATCCATGTTTGTCAACTGCAGCAGCCCCTGAAATGCCTGCAGGCCCTGATTTATCTCTAGACCACTTCTCTCCTATAGATCTCACTGAACTGTCCTCAACAATTATTAGATCCAAACCCTCAACTTGTCTTTTGGACCCCATCCCAACTCGTCTACTCAAAGATGTTTTGCCCATTATTGGAATTTTTATATTAGACCAGATTAATCTGTCATTACTAACAGGTTATGTTCCACAGGCTTTTAAGGTTGCTGTCATCAAACCTTTACTCAAAAAGCCTTCTCTTGACCCTGGTGTTTTAGCACCCTACAGACCGATATCCAATCCTCCCCTTTAGTTCTAAAATTCTTACAAAGACCGTGGCTGATCAGTTATGTGATCACCTGCAGAGGAGCAGTTTATTTGAACTATTTGATCTATCCGACAGATTTCAGTTTGTCCATGTCAATAACGACTCGTCCGTGCACACAAAGGGTTCTGTACTTGGACCATTGCTGTTCTCCCTATACATGCTTCCCCTAAGCAACATTATTAGGAAGCACAACATAAATTTTCACTGCTACGCGGACGATACACAGCTATATTTATCTATGAAGCCAGAAGAAACAGATCAATTAGTCAGACTTCAGACATGTCTGACAGACATTAAGGCCTGGATGACTTGTAATTTTTTTACTTCTGAATACAGCCAAAACTGAGGTGAATTTGTTTGGGCCTAAACACCTCAGAGACACGTTATCTGACCTTGCTGTCACTTTGGATGGCGTTACCCTGGCCTCCAGTTCTACCGTGAGGAACCTGGGAGTCATATTTGACCAGGACATGTCCTTTCAGTCCCACATTAGGCAGGTCACTAGGACTGCCTTCTTTCACTTGCGCAACATAGCTAAGATTAGGAGTATCCTGTCCCAAAGTGACGGCAAAAAGCTAGTCCATTCATTTGTTACCTCAAAGCTGTACTACTGTAATTCCTTGTTGTCAGGTTGTCCGACTAGCTCACTGCAAAGGCTCCAGCTCCAAAATGCTGCAGCAAGGGTTCTGACGGGAATTAGCAAGAGAGATCATATTTCTCCAGTTTTAGCTTCTCTTCATTGGCTCCCTGTAAAGTCCAAAATACTTTTTAAAGTCCTTCTTCTTACCTACAAGGCTCTCAATGGCCAAGCTCCATTGTACGTCAATGAGATGCCAAGTCCCTATCACCCCAACCGATCACTTTGCTCCCAGAATGCAGGTTTGCTTGTGGTTCCCAGAATTTCCAAAAGTGGAATGGGTGACGTGGCGTGTACAGAACCCAAATGCAAAACTCAACGACCAGGGATTGTTTAACAGTTTATTTACAAAGTTCAACACAAAATCACTCTCAAAGAGGAATTAATCAAAGTAACAAATAAACTCAAAGTGCAACACAGGGCTGTCAAGGCTTGGGTTACAAGGATAGAGCAGGACCCAGACGCAGGCAGGGACAAGGATGCAGATGATCTTTTAACTGTTTATTTTAATGGCTTAGGCGTACGCGTGGTCAAGGCAGGCAGGGTCAAAAACCAAGGTAGTCAATCCAAAAACCAAAAATACAAAAACCAGAAATCCAAAATCTCTATGACTATGGTCGTGGAATCTAGGTAGGGACATGAACTCAAAACTCTACAAACAGCATGAACATGAACTCTAACTAAGCAATGCAACGACAGAGAACAAAGGCAATGGCATAACTTAAATAGACAGGGGAGGGCAGCAAAACGAGACACAGGTGAAATCAATGGACTAATCAAGGTAAGGAAACAAGTAGACAAAAACACACAAGGGAAAAACTTTTCAAAATAAAACAGGAAATAACAAACTCAACTCAGAACCATGACAAGGGCGACCACAAGGGTGACTAGTTAACTAAAGAATTCAAACAGTCGGTAAAGGGGAAAAACAGGACTGCAACAAAAAATCACTCTTTCGAGGAAAAAACACTTAATCTAACAAAGTAACAACTCAAGGAAATAACAAACCAGAAAAGCAGACAAGGCTTGGCAGGAGTCTAGGACGAGAACAAGATGCTGGTTGTCAGACATTCAGACACGACGAACTGGCACAAGACAGGGGGAGACGCGGACTTAAATGCACAGGAGGTAGGGGAAAACAGGTGTCAACAATCAGGGCCAGGGAAGACAATCAGACAGGTGGGAAACACAAGAGGAAGGGCAAGCCACCTGACACGAGAGGAGAGTTAGTACTTTCAAAATAAAACAGGAAAACACGAGACATGACAGAAAAGAACCTTGACAACTATTTCACCATGACAATGGGAGGCCGAGCCTTTAGCTATCAGGTTCCTCTCCTGTGGAATCAGCTGCCAGTTTGGGTCTGAGAGGCAGACACCCTCTCTACTTTTAAAGTAAAGCTTAAAACCTTCTTGTTCGACAAAGCCTGCAGCTAGCTCTAGTTACCATGCCAACTACACCTATAGGCAAAACTACCCCTTCATGCCACCCATTAGTTATGCTGCTATAGGCCGAGGCTGCTGCGGGACATCACATGATCGTCTTCACATTCCTCCTCTCCCCTCTCTCTCCTCAAACTCATTTAAACCATCACAGATTAATCATTAACTCTGTGCTGTGCTTGTTTCTCTCTGGTCTCTCTCTCTGTACCTCTCTACAGATACCTGTGGCTCCAGAGCTGAACATATGATCTGTGGCTCCACCGACCTGCCCCGTGTCCTCTGCTGCCACTTATTATCATTATTCTATATTGTACTGCAAATAGTTGCCATAGTTAGGATTCTGTTGTTCTACCATTATGTCAGTTTTCATCTAAAGTTATGTACTCCTGTATCTCTGTCTGCGACATGGTGTATTCTCTCTCGCCCCTCCTGTCTCTCTCTATCTCTCTCTCTTCCCCCCAACCGGTCAAGGCAGATGTCTGTCCACCTACAGCCAGGATATGCCCAAGGTTTCTGCCTGTTAAAAGGAAGTTTTTCCTTGCCACTGTTGCCAAGTGCTTGCTCATGGTGGAACTGTTGGATGTAATTAACTGTACACTTGTGCTCTGCAATGACAATAAAGACTTTTCTATTCTATTCTATTCTATTCTACCTCAAACTACAACTCAGCATTATCAGTGATTGAATGATTAACTTCATGAATTGATAAACCGGTGCACATTTCACCAATTATTTATTGTTTGGTTTCACAGTTTATATTAAAATACAGTAACAAACTGATTTTAATCAGATGTTAATTCAGATGAAGCATCACAAAGAATTTTTCAAAAAGAACAATGTATAGACTGAAAGAAAAACAGTCAATCATCACTAATGATCAGCTCCGTCTGCTCAGACTCAGCACCTCACCTTTTTTATTTTTATGTGTTCAGGACATTTCTGGGCACCAGCCTTTAGGCAGTGAGCATGTAGCCCTCAGCCAATAAGAGCACAGACTGAGAGGGCAGATGAAAAGGTACTGAGCAGGTGAGTTTAACTAGAAGTTCATTAGCACAATACTGTTGCTTAATTAGTAGTTTAATTAGTAGCTTTCTCTGAATCCTTCACCATTTTGACTCTTCGGTCATTTGTTTCTGAACATTTCACCGATGCTGTCATAACCATGGAAACCGCACTTCCTGCCGGCGACTCTGCAGCCAAAGGTCAGGGCATCCTGTAAACTTCCACCTACAGATGGAAAATATAATTGTTTATATTAGTACAATACTGAAACATTATGGATCAAGTATACGGAACTGTTTTAAAGCAAAACTACATCTGTTTTCTTTGACCTGGAAGTGAAGCTCATCTTTTTTTGGGGGGGTTTTTCAAAATAAAAGCCACAACAGACACTCAACCAATGAGAGATAACACTTGGCATCCTGAACCTTTGCAACATGGGGCAAGTTATGATCCTGATGAGCTTCCCAATTCCCTACTTTTGTCTGAGTGGCTTCATGCTGTGGGTACAAGTGGATTTGGAAAATTATATGTATTTGTACTTTTATCACCCTCAATGTTAAAACTTCTCAAAACTTCTCCTGGTTCTGGGCCTGGCTGACCGCCTGAGTCTCTCAAATTAAAGAGGCTTGGACAACGACTGCAGCTTTGGATTTTATTTGTCCATCCAACACCATGGTTTCTGCAGTACAAACAAATCAATGCAAATTAACACAAGCTAAATTACAAAATATAATGCTAATCAACTCAAACACATTACCAGCTGAATTAATTAAATGAGCTACTTAAATATTACGACAAAGTAAGATAATTCTAACCCTGGAAACAGAAGCATAAGGCTTACATTCGCAGGCACGCATGCGGATCAGCAGGAGGGCCTTATATAGTGGCCTGAAGCACACCTGACCACAATGAGGTTAACAGGGAGATGCATGTTTGTGAATATTTGACCATTAGAGGTTGCTATTTTGACAGCATGAAGAATTCACAACACTCGAGTTTTGTTCCCCAAGGTTCAATATGGGTAGTGAGCTGCTTGCTTGCATCAAGGCAGCAGACTCCACAAGCTAGTAAGGAAGACCACAGTCTGAAGACAGTGGTGGAGAGAAGGATAAAGCCATCCTATAAAACCCCTCTCCATGAGAAGCTGAGGCAGATGGCAGATATAAAAGGTTGACGGGCCCAGTTGAAGAAAAGATCTACATGACTTTGTGACAGAGCTCATTGTTGGGGTAGGAATGGCAAGAGCTGAACTGGTTTGTGCTCGATTGGAAAGGTGAGTAATGTCAAGGCCGCAGTCAGATTTAGGGGAAAACGTGAGCATTAGCACAGCATGTGCAGAAAAACAGGAGAGCCAGCCTTCCTGAATGTAAATGCAGGATATTAACAGACTGTCAGCAAAGTCCATCAACAATTACAGAGAGAGGGGTGTCAAAGTATGGCTGCAGTGCATGAACCCCGCATTACAAATATGAATGCAAGGTTAGAATTTTCCATTTGACCAATCTATAAACAGTTATCATCTTAAAGTGGACATATTATGAGAAACATAATATCATAAACATAATCCCTTGAACCGCCGCCTTACCATGGTGGAGGGGTTTGAGTACCCAAATGACCCTAGGAGCTATGTTGTCGGGGGCTTAATGCCCCTGGTAGGGTTTCCCAAGGCAAACAGGTCCTAGGTGATGGGTCAGACTAAGAGTGGTTCAAGAAGCCCCCTATGAGTAAAACAATACCAAGAGCCGTTACGTCGCCCGCAATGGCTTCACCGGGGTCCCTCCCTGGAGGCAGGCCTGGGGTTTGGGCTTGCAGGCGAGCGCCTGGTGGCCGGGTCTTTGCCCACAGGACCTGGCCGGGCATAGCCCAAAGAGGCGATGTGGGCAGCGACAGTGACACCTGGAGGGGCGTGATTGGGAGGAACAGCTTCCCCGACCTGAACCCGAGTGGTATTTTGTTGTTGAACTTCTGTGCTAGTCACAGTCTGTCCTTATGTCTGAACACCATGTTCAAGCATAAGGGTGTCCATCAGTGCACATGGCACCAGGACGCCCTGGGCCAGAGGTCGATGATCGGCTTTGTGGTCGTATCATCTGACCTTCGGCCGTATGTTTTGGACACTTGGGTAAAGAGAGGGGCTGAGCTGTCAACTGATCACCACCTGGTGGTGAGTTGGATCCACTGGCGGAGGAGGAAGCTGGACAGACTTGGCAGACCCAAACGTATTGTGAGGGTCTTCTGGGAACGTCTGGCCGAACCCTCTGTCAGAGAGGTTTTCAACCGCCGCCTCCAGGAGAGCTTCAACCAGGTTCCGAGGGAGGCTGGGGACATTGAGTCCAAGTGGACCATGTTCTCCACCTCCATTGTCGACGCGGCCGTTCAAAGCTGTGGCTGTAAGGGCTCTGGTGCCTGTCGCGGCGGCAATCCCCGAACCCGGTGGTGGACATCAGAAGTAAGGGATGCTGTCAAGCTGAAGAAGGAGTTCTATCGGGCCTGGTTGGCTTCTGGGACTCCTGAGGCAGCTGATGGGTACCGGCAGGCCAAGCATGCTGTAGCCTGGGCAGTTGCAGGGGCAAAAACTCGGGTCTGGGAGGAGTTTGGAGAAGCCATGGAGGAGGACTATTGGACGGCCTCAAAGAAATTCTGGCAAACCGTTCAGCGCCTCAGGAGGGGGAAGCAGCTCTCTGCCAATACTGTTTACAGTGGAAGTGGGGAGCTGGGGTTGGGGATATTGTCGGACAGTGGAAGGACTACTTTGAGGATCTCCTCAATCCCACTGACACGCCTTCCATAGAGGAAGCAGAGACTGGGGACTCAGAGGTCGACTCATCCATCACCCAAGCCGAAGTCGCTGAGGTAGTTAGGAAGCTCCTCGGTGGCAAGGCGTGCATAAGATCCGCCCTGAGTATCTCAAGTCCCTGGATGTTGTGGGGCTGTCTTGGTTGACACGCCTTTGCAGCATTGCGTGGCGGTCAGGAACAGTGCCTCTGGACTGGGCGACTGGGGTGGTGGTCCCTCTTTTCAAGAAGGGGGACCGGAGGGTGTGTTCCAACTATAGGGGGATCACATTCCTCAGCCTCCCCAGGAAAGTCTATTCCAGGGTACTGGAGAGAAGAATTCGGCCGATAGTCGAACCTCAGATCCAGGAGGAACAATGCGGTTTTCGTCCTGGCCGTGGAACACTGGACCAGCTCTTCACTCTCTACAGGGTGCTTGAGGGTTCATGGAAGCTTGCCCAACCAGTCCACATGTGCTTTGTGGACTTGGAGAAGGCATTCGACCATGTCCCTCGTGGCATTCTGTGGGAGGTGCTTCGGGAGTATGGGGTCCAGGGCCCTTTGCTAAGGGCTGTCCGGTCTCTGTATGACCGGAGCAGGAGTTGGGTTCACATTGCCGGCAGTAAGTCAGACCTGTCCCCGGTGCATGTTGGACTTCGGCAGGGCTGACCTTTGTTACCGGTTTTGTTCATTGTTTTTATGGACAGAATTTCTAGGTGCAGCCAGGGGCTGGAGGGGGTCCAGGTTGGGGACCACAGGATTTCATCTCTGCTTTTTGTGGATGATGTTGTCCTGTTGGCTCCCTCAGGTCAGGACCTTCAGCATGTACTGGGGCAGTTTGCAGCCGAGTGTGAAGCGGCGGGGATGAGAATCAGCACCTCCAAGTCCGAGGCCATGGTCCTCGACTAGAAAAAGGTGGTCTGCCCTCTCCAGGTTGGAGGAGGGTCCCTGCCCCAAGTGGAGGAGTTTAAGTATCTCGGGGTCTTGTTCACGAGTGAGGGAAGGATGGAGCGTGAGATTGACAGACGGATTGGTGCAGCGACTGCGAAGGCGAAGCTCTCGATTTACTGGTCAATCTACGTTCCTACTCTCACCTATGGTCATGAGCTTTGGGTCATGACCGAAAGGACAAGATCACGGATACAAGTGGTTGAAATGGGTTTCCTCTGTAGGGTGGCAGGGCACACCCTTCGTGATAGGGTGAGAAGTTCTGTCACCCGGAGGGAGCTCAAAATAGAGCCGCTGCTCCTCCACATCAAGAGGAGCCAGCTGAGGTGGCTTGGGCATCTGTTTCGGATGCCTCCCGGACGCCTCCCTGGGGAGGTGTTCCGGGCATGTCCCACCGGGAGGAGGCCCGTTGGAGGGACTATGTCTCTCGACTGGCCTGGGAACACCTCGGGACCCTCCTGGAAGAGCTGGAGGAAGTGTCTGAGGAGAGGGAAGTCTGGGCATCCCTGCTCAAGCTGCTGCCCCCGCGACTCAGCCCCGGATAAGCGGAAGAAGATGGATGGATGGATTATGAGAAACAGGTTTTTTCTTGCCTGTACATATTTAAACTAGTCCCCCCTCAGCCGACCAACTCAGAGACTGAGGAAGGCAACAAGTCCTGCATCGAGCCAGATATGCAGATTGCTCTGTTGTTGACTGTAAACACCAACACAATTCCTATATTCTGTCCCAGCCCCAGAAGACCAGAGGAGACCGTGGCTGCATTTTATTCTTTCCAACCGTCTCCTCCGCTGTTCACCGTCACATTCTGGGTCGTAGCTATAGCATACAGCCGCAGGCTGTTCGTCGGGAGTGGCAGCCATGTTGAATACCGGTCTTGCACCGCTCTGCACCCTCCCCCTCCATAGTCATTCAGGCAGCCAATCAGCACAGCGCCTCATTATCATAGCCTCCCGCCCACTCAGAGCTCTGCATAGATAATAAAGGCAGAGAGTGGGAGACTGCAGACCGTTCTCAGAGGCTGAACTTCAGAGTTCTGCTGCTAAAAAGTTCAAAAGCTTGTTTTTAAGATATAATATTTAATATATAATATTAGATAATATTTCCCCTTTAAGCTAATTTAATCACAAAGTTTGACAGGGGGTATTTAACTGAATTCCATCAAGTTCACAACAATATTAGCCTTACAAATATTATATTAGTATGAAGAAAATGGAGCTATGAGTGGAGTGAAACCCACTCCCATCTTCCCCAAGACAGCAGACAATTGGACAATAAATATATGTCTCACCATTGGACAGAGTGTAAATGACAGCAGCATTAAAAGTGTCTCCAGCTCCAAGAGTATCCACAAGAGTTTCTGGAGGAAAAGCATCTGAATGAATGACCAAACCGTCAGGACCCAAAGCATCTGCTCCTTTTTCTGCCCAGGCGCATATCAGGACAGCCCTGAGAAAAGACAGGTTATCAAGACAGTGTAGAAAGAGAGAGAGAGAGAGAGACATTGGTATGACTTCTTACAAAGCCAGGTCTTGATCCAGGTGTTTTAGTGAACTACAGAACAATATCTGGCTTCCCCTTTGTCCCTCAGATCCTCCAGAAACCAGTTTCCATTCAACTGCGTGATTTTCTGCATAACAACTGCTTATATGAGGATTCAGAGCATCACAGCACAGAGAGCTCTGTTGTAAGTTACTAACGTGATTTAAAGGCTGTTGTGTTTTATCACTTTTCATTTTGGAGTTTCTCTGAGAGCACACACAACACCAGAACAGGATATGACGATGTAGCAATGGGTTCCCCTCAGCTGTCGCACACACACACAACCAGGCAGGATGAGTGTCCAAAAAATGGGAGCGAGTTCTTATCATCATCAGACCCAGCCGCTACTGCAGGACAGATGAAGCAATTTAGGTTGATCACCAACACCTGTGCCCGGTGCTGCATCCATGAGCCACTCCCCGTCCCTCTCCCACAGCTGACGCTGAACCACACCCCACTACCACTGACGATGATGTCATTAGTCATTTAAACACAAAACAAAATAATATATTCTGTTCATCTCCTCCTGTGTAGACACAGTGTAATACAAAAGAAAAATATGTTTTCGTCAATTCAATCAGTCTCTCAATAACTTTTTTTTTCTTACATTTTTTTTTTTTCTTACTTATGTGCTGCTATAGGCCTCGGCTGCTGCGGGACATCCCATGATGGTCTCCACACTCCTCCTCTCCTCTCTCTCTTCTCAGACCCATCCTCTCATCTGTAAACCATGTCTACATGTCATTAACTCTGTGTCCTCTCTCCCCTAGTGCTGTGCTTGTTTCTCTCTGGTCTCTCTCTCTGTACCTCTCTACAGATACCTGTGGCTCCAGAGCTGAACATCTGATCTGTGGCTCCACCAACCTGCCCCCTGTCCTCTGCTGCCATTTATTATCATTATTGTATTATTATCATTATTGTCCTGCTAACAGCAGCCATAATTAGGACTCTGCTGCTCTACCATTCTGTCAGTTTCATCTTTATGCACACCTGTATCTCTGTCTGTGATATATTCCATTCTCTCTCTCTATCCCCTCCTGTCTCCTGTCCTGTTTGGGTGCTGGTCTCCATGCACCGTCCCACTGGCCCCCCCATGTCCATGGCCCGAGATGTGCTTCAGGCTTCTCCAAATATCTTGCACGTTGTTTTGCTCCAGCTGCTGCTCCAGCATCCTCTTGTAGCTGTCCCTGGACCGTCTGAGCCTGTATTTAAGGTCCGTCTGGACTCTCCACTGCTCCTCTCTGTCCCCTGAAACAAAAGCCAGTTTCTTTTTGTTCAGCAAGGCTTTAATTCAGGGGTCACCCAGGGTTTGTTGTTGGAGAAGCACCACACCCTCAGGGTGTTATTCACCCACACTGAATAAACTGATCAGGAAGGCTGGCTCTGTCATTGGCTGTAGGCTGGAGACTTTTGAAGCGGTGCTGGAGAGGAGGACTCTGAACAAACTTATTGATCATGGATAACCCCGACCACCCTGTCCACCCTGTACTGGACAGACAACGAAGCACCTTCTCCAAAAGGCTCAGGCAGCTTCGTTGTCTCAAGGACCGCTACAGGAAGTCTTTCCTGCCACAAGCTATAAGACTTTATAACTCCTCATCTGTGTGTGAGAGATGAGACAGCAGCAACTAGCACACTTCTGGCACACTTTATTTTTTGTATTTGTGTATATAAAATCATATATTTTTTTGTATATATTTATCTCTTTTTATCTTTTATAAATATTTTTTGTATATTTGTCTATCTGCCATGCTGGGTGCTTGTAAATTGCTGCTGCAACTTGGAAATTTCTCAGTTTGGGTTTATCTATCTATCTATCTATCTATGTATCTATCTAGTCTGTGATGCTGTGGGTCAGACCATCCGTGTCCTCCCCATGAGAGCTCCAGAGTGTTTCCCAGTCTGTGGTTTGGAAACAGTCTCTCAGCTCACTGGCATCTTCAGACCAGATCTTCACAAGCTGCCATTTGCTTGTCCATCTTATTGGAGAGGGAGCGGACATTCCCCATGATAATGAATGGTAAACATGGTTTATACCTCCGTCACCTAATAAGACTAAAAACAGACATAATACCATTAAAACACACTAAAAAACGACTGTAACATGCTGCCACTCCTGGGGCGCCATCTTGCATATTGCATATTATTGTCAATAACACCTTGGAGTCCTCTTCCCTCTCCATCTGCATATAGACTTCAGCCAGATTCACTTTACTGAACTTTTGTCCACCTGCGAGATTAGCAAATATATCTATTCTCAGTAGGGGGTTCTGCCCTGCCTGCAGCACAGGATTTATGGAGACTTTAAAATCACCACACAGGCAGATGCTTCCTGTCTTCCTAGCTACAGGAAGTACTGGTGTGGCCCACGGGCTTCAGTCAAACTTAGACGGGATTCCCTCAGCCTCGATCCTATCAAGTTCAGCTTCCACTTTTTGTCGAACAGCATACAGGACTGGCCGTGCCTTGTGGAACTTGGGTGTGGCATCACTGTCAAGCACTATCTTTCCCTTGGTGTGACAGAGTGTTGCCATTCCTTTTTGAAACACAGGAGCAGCATCTTGCAGAATTTGATCCAATTTCTGCTGTGTGGAGAATTGGATGTTGGATGTAGCCCGTAGACTCTTTATGGCTGCCCAGTCGAGGTGGATTTTCCATAGCCAGGCATGCTCCCACATTTGCTGGTCCATGTGCCTTCACCACATACAGATCCAACGTACGCTGCTGGTTGTTGTACTTCACTTTCACTCATGCCACACCAACAGACATTGTCCTTTCACCTGTATAGGTTTTAAGGATCTTTGTGTGACACAGCTTCATGTGTGTAAAATGTCTCTCAAATTTGCTCTACGATATTACAGAATATGCTGAGCCTGTGACAAGTTCCATGAGTATGGTCTTGCCATTCACTTGTGGCTTGAGCCAGATGGGTTCAGTTGACTCACTGCTTTCCTCAGGTGACTCATCATTTGCATTGTAAATCTCCAAACTGGCAATTCCACTATCATTGCCCTCATCTGATTTGTCTGTCACTGCATGCATGTTTCCTTTCTTAGTGTCACTGTAAGACTTTTTCTCTGCTGTATTAACTTTGAATTTGCCAGAATGCCATGTCTGTTGAATGTGTCCCATTTTATTGCATTTATTGCACTTTTCATTCTGCACTCAGTTGGTGTATGTGAACATCTTCCACGCCAGTAACACAGCTCATTGGCCTTTTCTTTTCTGTTTGAATACAGCTGAAATTTTCTTCACATTTACAGTCGTTTACTCCTGCTCCACTGTCAGGGACCAGGGTGTGGTCTCTGGTCAGGACAAGTCCTTTACCTCCACATCAAACTCGTATCTAAGGCCTTTTCACCTGTGCAACATCACCAGCATTAGGACCATCTGGTCTCAGACTGATGCATCAGTGCTATCAGGCTGGCCCAACAGGACCCCCAGCTGATCCAGATCCAGCACTGACAGGAACTCAGAGATCAGGTCTCTCCTGTATGAGCTCCTCTACCCCAGCTCCCTGTAGAGTCCAGAGCTTAAACTCTTCCTGCTCACCTACAAAGCCCTGAATGATCAGATCTGAAGGAGCTCACAGTCCCCTATTACTGTCTGTCCCCTGTCTGTCTGTCTGTCTGTCTGTCTGTCTGTCTGTCTGTTGGCCTGTCTGCCTGTCACTCAGCCTATCTGTCTGCTTAAAGTGCCCTGAGATCCTCTGTTATGATTTGGTGCTTTACAAATTAACTGAACTGAAGTAAATATGAGACAGACAGGTTAGAGAGCCACGTCAGAGAGAGAGAGACACGTCAGAGAGATAAAGACAGGTAAGAAAGACAGAGTTTTGAGAGTGTGACAGTTCAAACTGCTCATCTCTGGCCTCCACTCACCCCGGTTTGACTTGACTGTAGAGTCCTTTAAGAGCAGCTTCAGCTGTCAGGAAACCAAAGTGACGAGCGACATCTTTACTAACAAACACCTTAAAGACAAGAGACATACTTCCTGTTACAGGCTGAACACTGAATACTACACAGTTATACTGTCCGTCCACCCACACACACACATACACACACACACTCTGAAGTTTAACCTGAGTGTTATCTTAAAAACACATACCACATCACCATGAGGAAACAGCTGATACAATGGCTCTCTGGTTTTCTCTATCTCAACGGAGATGGTGATCCGCTGTTGCTGTGGCAACGTGCTGTTATACTTCACTACCTGTTGGATCATTTTGACCTGCTCCTCTGCATTTCGGCCCTGCAGGAAGTCAAATGAACCATTACAGTAAAACGTACAATGACTAAAACACTAGCTAATACAAGTATACTGTGATATTGTGCATTACAGTAAAGCAATATAGCCATACTTAACTTCTTGTAGTGAAAATTAAGTCTATTACTTTTGTATGCTGATGTGTGTAATGTTGACATATGACGTGTTATCACAACGTTCTTCAACTGCTCCTATAACAAACAAAATCCCTTTACATTTGGCCAGCATCACCTGCTCAGTCATCAGTTTGTGCAGCAATATACTTCTGCCAGTTGTCCTGCCACACTGGGATGCCTCGACATAAGTCCTGAAATATTACCTTGTATAGCATCATCGGTGATGCCCCAAACATCACAAGGACTGGTGAGCATGAGCACCTCAACATTATTGTGCCCACTGCCCAGTTCCATCAACCACTGCAGCTTGCTTTAGCCAGTTCTCCCAGCAAAGGGATACCAGCCAATTACCATCAACTCAATCCATCAGTTCCAACCCACATGAAGGAAACAGATGACTACATTGCCCTTATCTATCAGCTATCAGGACCATACCTCTATGCGTCACTTCCTTATAAAGCCCTCTCTCCCCTTTTTCACTCTTGCATACGACAACCCCTCCTTCACACCTGATCCTGATATTACACTTTAGGTGTAATTTGTTGGTACTTGCATATTGTCCAACAGAAGACTTAGTCAAAGAGGAAATCATAGCCTTTACACAAGGGATAACATAATATACTAATAAAATAACATGCAAATTAGCAGATGTCAGCAAGGACCACACACTCATCCCTCAGATATCAAGAATGTAAGGAAACTAGAAATCAAAACAACTACAACAAAAGGACGAGGAGCTGCTCCACCTACGTTGAGTCAGGTGTAGTTTGTCTCCACCCCAAATTTGACCACTGCAATGAGCATAAGGCAGATGTGCCTGTGCTTTAGTAGTTTTATTTTAAAATAGATTTTAATTAAATAAAAACGTTTTAGATGGATCTACACTATTTCTACAGAGGTAACAGAGGTAACAAGCTGATGAGCCACACAATGAAACTGAGGGAAAGAGTAGTGGAAGTTAGACTAAGGGGAGAAGTGAGCATTTGTGAGCAGCAGCATGTTTTCATACTGAGAAATAGCACTACAGATGTAATAGCTGCCTTGAGAATGCTGAAGGAGAAGAACAGAGAAGGTCAGAAGGAGCTGCATCGTGTCTTTGTAGATCTAGAGAAAGGGTGCCAAGAGAGGAGCTGTGGTATTGTATGAGGAAGTCTAGAGTGGCAGAGAAGTCTGTTAGAGTGGTGCAGGATCTGTTTGAGAGCAGTAAGACAGTGGTGAAGTGCTGCAAGTGTGACAGAGGAGTTCATCGTGAAGGTGGGACTGCATCAAGGATCGGCTCTGAGCCCCTTCCTGTTTGCTGTGGTGATGGACAGGTTGACAGATGAGGTCAGGCAGGAATCTCCATGGACTATGATGTTTGTGGACGACATTGTGATCTGTAGTGAGAGCAGGGAGCAGGTGGAGGAAAATCTAGAGAGGTGGAGGTTTGCTCTGGAAAGAAGAGGCATGAAGGTTAGCCGAAGCAAGACTGAACAGATGTGTGTGAACAAGAGGGACCCGAGTGGAACAGTGAGGTTACAGGGAGGAGAGGTACAGAAGCTGCAGGACTTTAAGTACTTAGGGTCAACAGTCCAGAGCAACGGGGAGTGTGGAGGAGAGGTGAGGAGGCGTGTGCAGACCGGATGGAGTGGGTGGAGAAAGGTGTCAGGTGTGTTGTGTGATGAAAAAGTACCAGCAAGACTGAAAGGAAAGGTCTACAGGACTGTGGTGAGACCAGCGATGTTGTATGGTTTAGAGACAGTGGCTTTGAAGAACAGACAGGAGGAGGAGCTGGAGGTAGCTGAGCTGAAGATGTTGAGGTTTTCTTTGAGCGGGACCAGAATGGATCGGATCAGGAATGAGCACATTAGAGGGACAGCTCATATGAGATGTTTGGGAGATAAAGTTAGAGAGGCCAGGTTGAGATGGTTTGGACATGTTCAGAGGAGGGACAGTGAAAATATTAGTGGAAGGATGCTGAGGTTAGAGCTGCCAGGCAGGAGGCCTAGAGGAAGACCAAAGAGGAGGGTTATGGATGTAGTAAAGGAGGACAGGAAGGTGGTTGGTGTGAAGGAAGAGGATACAGAGGATACGGCGAGATGGAAGAAGATGATTCGCTGTGGCGACCCCTGAAGGGACCAGCCGAAAGGAGAAGAAGAACATTAGTCAAATTTAGTGGCTGCATATTTGGTTGAAATGATGCGCCTTTTCCCAAGGTGACTCATTTCTCAGACTGTTTTAATGAATTTTGAATAGGCATGATTTATTTGCTGTGAATGATGGATGGAATGATGATCTTATTTTTAAAGGCAAATATCCCCACTACTCAACACAAAGTAATTCTCTCACCGGTCTGGTTTCAGACCTGAGCATGGCATCATCCCTGCTGTTACGTTAGTTGTGAATGACACTGTTTGTTGTCTGGACAAAAGGAAGCATTGTGCTGCCATCAACATAGTTCATCATTCTGTTATTCAGACACTATTTACTACTGTATATTTCTCTTCTTCACTCACCTCCCAGTGGATCCACTTGAACTGACGCAGGTTGACTTTGGAAAAATCCTCCACTGTGACATCAGGAAGGTTTCTGATGGACAGGAAGTAAAGTTAGAGTTTATGTGATTCAACACAGGAAGAGAATCCCAAAACACCCCCTCTGTCCCTTATCACTTCATCATGCCATCACTCAGGGTCAAAGTCATAATCCTTAATTAGTCCTTAACGTGTAATGATCTTTACCCTTCCTTGTTCAACACTAGTGTTAGTCATCATACAACACTTTCCACAGGATGTGGAGAAATAATGCAGTAAACTCAGCCTTTAATATAAACATTTAATTACAGCTGAACTTCCTGTTTGACACACTGAGTGAGTTTCAAAGAGGATGACTTTTCTGTTCTGGACACAAAAACTTAAAAAATGTACCAAAAAGTTACAGGAATTAAAACATTTACATTAATTCAGCTTTTTCAATTAAACCTCGACTGATTCTTGTGTCTGCCAGGGCTTGAGGTAAAAATGACACAGGACAGGTGTGCAAGTCATGTGACAGAGGCATGACAGATTCGTGACATCTGGACTGACATACTGAGACTAGCCTTGTTTGAGATGAGCCAAACTGATGGAGACATGTCAGACACTGTGATTGTATAACATGCGGTCAGTTATTTGGCTTGACTTGCTTTTTGACAGACACCACAGAGCTCTTCCTGAGCTGCTGAGGCCAAATGCCTACTGGAAATGACTTGTCCATAGATTGAGCTGAGCAAGAGGTGTGTTCATGAAACTCTCCAAATGGCAATGCTCACATAAGGTAGAAGATATATGGTTAAACCAAGTCAATGCAATCAATCATTACAAATGGTCTGTGAAATCTAGTTTCTGTTTGCACAACAAAGATTTTCATTGCTGTGTTTGCTCATGGTGGAAACTGTTGCATGTAACTAATATAGAGAGTTTGGTGCTATGCAGTTGAATTGAAAATGATAATGTTTGCATCCTTGTTGTAGACATCATTAAGCCTGTAATAACACGCCTTCAAAGGAATTCTCTGGTATCAATCGCCTACATTTAACAACAAAATACATCAGTGTTACCAACTGAGATGACGGCTACTCGTCACCTTTCAAGACAAAGCAACTCATCTCAAACAAGCCACACTTAAACACACAGACACAGGTCAGCTGACCTCCTCTTAATTTGATTGGTTGATCCACTCACATTTATGTTCAATGCCTTGCTCTGCAGTGGGTCAGGTGACCTATCATTACACCAGGGTCAGATTAGATCAGGATCAGGATTGGCATCAGATGAGATCAAGATTAGGGTCAAACAGCGTTCACCAAACACCTCAGTACATTTGTTTCATTTGCCTGCAGCACCACATGGGTGGAGCTTACAGAAGATTGGTGATGCTTCGGATCTGAAGGACCATGAGGACGGGGCAGGGCTCAGCTTAATAACTCGGCTCATCAGGTTTAAATGTTCACGTATGTGGAAATCAAACAGCAATAATGCAGATGCACATCAAAAACTTTATGCCTGTAACTAATGAGAAAATAATGAACTTCTACAGTTACAGACAACCCTTGGTCTTCAGATCATACAGACAACCCTGAAGGTTCCTCACATCAATGTGTAGAACTTTGGAGGTTTTTTTAAAGGTCACCGTCGCTCCTTGTCATGTTGAGTCAAGCTGGCCGCAATTAGTCCCCTGTCTTGTCTATGTTGTCTCATGTCTTCCCTCTCGTTTCAGGTGGCTTGCCCTTCCTCTTGTGTTTCCCGCCTGTCTGATTGCCTTTCCCCGCCCTGATTGTTTCCACCTGTGTTCCCTTAATCCCAGTGTGTATATATTGTCTGCATTTCCCCGTCCTGTGCCAGTTCGTCTTGTTCGTGACCACATCAAGCAGCCAGCATTCTCTACCCATGTCTTGTTCCCACGATTGCCAGCACCTTGTTGCCCTTTTGTAAGTTTTGTTTGCTACTTTGTTTATAGCCTCGTTCTTGTTTTCCTCTTCGGAGTGATTTTGAGTTTGTTTATTTGTGAAGTTGGATTTTGTTTTCTTTATGACAATCTTTAGTTTTGTTTTTCCTCGTAAGAGTGATTTTGTTTTGCCTCATTTGAGTGATTTTCTGTTGAACTTTGTATTTAATAAATTATCCTTTCATTTGTACTTTTGTCTCCCAAGTCTTGCATTTGGGTTCATACACCAGTTGTGTCACTGTTATGATAAAGAAGTCACAATAGCATCAGCACAATTCTCACAAATACACTTACAAGCAGAATTCAGCTCAGTTCCCATTTGTATTTTTTCTCTGTGCCCCCAAGTTTGAGCACCTGAGCTCTAAGAAACTCATGACAGAGAGGTGTTTAGTGATCACTGTGCAAAGCCACCCAGTTGTCGAGTCATCTTACGTATCAGAGAGAACAACAGTTCGAGATCCGCTGGATGGACAAACCACACAACATGCACACGGTGTTTGACCTTTGACCTGCCAAACCACCGCTGAGACATCTACTCCCCGCTGAGAGAAGTCGGCCATGATAAAACTGAGAGAGAGAGAGAGAGGAAACTGCTTCATATCAACTCGGCCTTACAAAATAAAACCACCAACAGACGGGAAATTACTTCATGTGAACTCTTGTCCTCTGTGATGGTGACGATGAGGTTCCTGAAACAGAAGCGGTTAGTTGCACGCACCAACACATACGTGCACCCACACACACCTGTTCATGTGCAGGATGGTCCGGCTTCCTGTGCTGATGTTGCTGATGACCACAGAGGCTGGAAGGACACACTGAGCATGCTCAGACACCAGAGACACATCGATGTGGAACTTCTGAAAATCCTCCAAAATAAAACTACAGACAGGAAACTGTTTGACATCTCTGTCTAAACCTGAGGCTGTACCTGCTCATGTTCCATCTATCTGAGCACATCCTCGATTTCTACATGTTGCTTAGGACAGAGGAGACAAGGAAAGGAAGTGAAGAGGAAACATGGAGAAGGAGAGCGGAGAAGAGGAAAAGGGGGTGAAAAGACAAGGAGATGAAATGAGACAGGAAAGAAAGAAAGCGACAGGAGAGTTTGGAGCATTCAGTCGGTAACAGTTTAAAAACAGCAGACAGAGGAAAAGTCCTGGAAAAGAGAGGAACCAAATCAGCAACAGGCTCACCTGTCTGTCTGCTCACCTGGCTGTCTGCTCTATCTGTCTGCCTGCTCACCTGCCTGTTAACTTGGCTGTCAGAACAGACTACTGATACTTCAGGTGCCTCCTGCGCTCACTGAAGATGAGTGCTGAGGTGTTATTCCTGATGAGGCTGCAGAGGGACAGAGAGGCTGAGTGCACCGTTATAACTCTTGGATAATTAACAGGCAGAGAGACACTCAGATCGGTGAGGCCACGCTGAGGAGGGCAGGTGTACTTATAATCATCAGCCTGCAAAGCCTCAGCTGTACAATTTATTGTTGGTATGGATGCCACAACTCACTCTGCTGATACTGTTACATGAGTGTTGTTGGACTGACATTTAATGCACTTTAACAATGGGATCATATTTCATTGTTTTTCCTCTCTGTCCCTCTCTCCAGCTACACTCCTGTCCACCTGAAGCCTTCTGACCTTTGTCCCAATCAGCTGACCATCAGCCAGCTGCTCACCCGTTTCCACCTTGCCTTTTACTGCAGCAGTACTTAACTCTGTTTCCATCACCTTGTTACTTGTCTTCCTGCCTGCCTACCTACCACCAGCCAAATGAATCAATGAATCACTGAAATCATCGGCAGTCATTATAACCAGTCATTTATCTTTAAGTGAAAACATGAACTCAAAGCACATTTGACCTGTTTTACTTATATTTGAGTTAAAGGCATTTTTACTTTCAGTTGAGTAAACTAAAGTATCAGTACTTGTAATTGAGTTAAATATTGAGTACAAGCATAATCTTTGTCCAATGACATATCCACGAGTATTTATTAATTGGTGATTGATCTTTACTCACTCGGCTGCAGGTCCAGCTGCCAGAGAGCCCATGAAGGCGCTCGGTGCTCCGAGCAGTGAAAGCACTGTGCAGGAGTTTGAGGCATTTCCTCCTCGCTGCCAATGCTGTGACAAACACCTGAAGGAAAAGAGGGTGATGACATCACTGCATCATCCATCACTGCATCATCCATCACACAGATCACACAGATAAACCCTATCCAAACGTCTCTGTAAAGCATTTTCCAGCTGATGCTCCTGACTGTTCCCTGAGATCTCCATTGGATCTGCTGCAGGTTACCACTGCTCAGTTATGGCAAAAACCATGATCAGTTATTTCTGTAATTTACTTATAGCAGTGACTGTTTTCAACCCCCAAAACTGTTTTGCTCTCTGTAAAATCATCATCAGTCCACCATAGAGTTAAACTAATGAGACACAGTGGGCAAACACTGCTGGTCCAACTGTGATCAGTGAAGCTGAAGGCTGAAACATCCTGCACCTGACTGTGCTTTTTCACAGGTGGTTTTGATAATACAGTTATTATGATGTGGTCATGAAGAGTCTCATACTTTGGCTCCAGTAAACTCAGTAGATGACGAAATCGTGCATTAATTAAAACTGATAATGGCCAGTCATTATGAGCAGTTAAAAGGTCAGAGTTTATTTTACTGCCTGTTCACCGTCTCTGACGTTTGCTCTCACTTCTCCAGTGTTTGCTGAAAAGCTGTTTTTATATATAAATATAAAAAATAATTAATCTGCAAAGTTGCCTGTTAGGAAATTATTGTTTCAGGCTGATCTCTTCTAACATGGTCACTAAAGATCAATCATTCTCTGCACTCATGTTGAAATATCACGTCCTTTTCACCTCCAGATCAATAAACGGTTTCATGGGAACGAAAACAGTTTCCTGTTCTGCAGGAGAACAAATGCAAGAAATATAAAGGGGAATAATAATTACTTATAATCACTAATGATTATAAACATTAAAATGATTTACATAGTCAAAAATTACTTTGTGTTTGTGCTGTCAGATTATTGTTTTAAAATGAAAAGGTTAAAGTAATTCAAATCAAACTGTGTCATTTAGTGTAAGATAATTCAAACACTCTTCTGTTTGTCATTTGATCTCCATGATTTTCTGCCACTGTTAGCATTAGCCTAGTTGCACAGATGTGTGCTACAGTGCTCTGTGTATTAGCATTAGCCTTTCTTCTAACATGATGTTGTCATTAGCATTAGCCCGTGTGCTAACCTGCTATCGGTGTCTTCTTCTGGATATTTGTCCACCACATTAATGATGTCAAGACAAACCAAACCCACACACAGAATCTTCTGTTGCTCCATGATGATCCACACACAGACACACACACACTGCTGCAGCCTGGACTTTGTAACTCGAGCGTCTCTTCAGAGTCAATTCACATCAACAACATGCTTCCACTTCCTGTTAACAGAGATGATAAAATAAGAGCCTCAGAAAATAACCGCTCATGTCTGTGAACTGAGTTTCCTTTAACACTGAGACAAAAACATCAGAACCATAACTTTTAAAACCAAGTGGAGGAAAATGTATAAATGTATAAAAGTAGGAGGCAAAATGTCAGTATATCAGCATTATGGAGCTATATGACTGTCGCTGCAATGTTTGTAATACTTAATGAGTGAACAGTGTTGACCTCTGGAACTGTTTATTCTACTCATCCTACAAAACCAAGTGAGAGCAGAGCTCAAAACAGTTTCTGTTAATTCCTCATGTGTGAGTACAGCTCTGAGAAAAGTCAATACGACGTCAGGAACACAGTCATCACATCACACAAAAAAACAGGGTCTCAGTTCAGAACAGCACATTGAATTAAGGAAGTAAGAGCAGGAAGTGTATCCTGAAATGAACTTCAGCACAGGTTGGAACAAAACTTCAGTTAGTGACGTTTTCTGAAATGTTCTGAGTTGTTCTGAGTTTCTGTTACTGTTTCTGGTTGTTTCCTGTCTCCTTTGTCATCATGCTTAGAGGAAGTCTTTCCACCCACTTCCTGCAGATGTCTGAGCACACATTAAACCTTCGTTGGAGTTTTCTGCACACTGAGTGTGAAGGCTACTCACCAGTGAGGGTCCCCTGCTTGGACTGCATGTTATACAAGCTTGGGTGGGTTGAATCATGCCAAGGGGCCAAGGGGCCAACTGGGCTTACCCTGAAAAAGTAAATCAGGGGCACCACTCCCCAGTTATTTGAGGTTCCAACTGACAAGTTTATAAATAGAGTGATAACTCTTTTGGACCCCATCCCAACTCATCTTCTCAAAGATGTTTTGCCCCTGATTGGCACTTTTATATTAGACCAGATCAATCTGTCATTACTAACAGGTTATGTTCCACAGGCTTTTAAGGTTGCTGTCATCCAACCTTTACTCAAAAAGCCTTCTCTTGACCCTGGTGTTTTAGCGCACTATAGACCAATATCCAACCTCCCCTTTATTTCTAAAATCCTTGAAAAGGCCGTGGCTGATCAGTTATGTGATCACCTGCAGAGGAGCAGTTTATTTGAAGCATTTTGGTCAGGATTTAGAATAAACCACAGCACAGAAACAGCATTGGTTAAGGTTAGCAACAACCTCCTAATAGCATCTGACAATGGCCTTGTCTCGTTGCTTGTCATGCTAGACCTCAGTGCTGCATTTGACACCATCGATTGCAATATACTACTACAGAGACTAGAACATGTCATTGGCATTAAAGGAACAGCACTAAGCTGGTTTAAATCTTATCTGTCCAACAGATTCCAGTTTGTCCATGTTAATATAACTCGTCCATGCACACAAAGGTTAATCATGGAGTTCCACAGGGTTCTGTGCTTGGACCATTGTTGTTCTCCCTATACATGCTTCCCCTAGGCAATATTATTAGGAAGCACAACATAAATTTTCACTGCTACGCGGACGATACACAGCTATATTTATCTATGAAGCCGGAAGAAACAGATCAATTAGTCAGACTTCAGACATGTCTGACAGACATTAAGGCCTGGATGACCTGTAATTTTTTTACTTCTGAATACAGCCAAAACTGAGGTGAATTTGTTTGGGCCTAAACACCTCAGAGACACGTTATCTGACCTCGCAGTAACTTTGGATGGTGCTACCCTGGCCTCCAGTTCTACCGTGAGGAACCTGGGAGTCATATTTGACCAGGATATGTCCAAGCAGTCACATATTAGGCAGGTCACTAGGACTGCCTTCTTTCACTTGCGCAACATAGCTAAGATTAGGAATATCCTGTCCAAAAGTGACGCCAAAAAACTAGTCCACGCATTTGTTACCTCAAGGCTGGACTATTGTAATTCCTTGTTGTCGGGTTGTCCGACTAGCTCACTGCGAGGCCTCCAGCTCATCCAGGGTGCTGCTGCAAGGGTTCTGATGGGAATTAGCAAGCGAGATCATATTTCTCCAGTTTTAGCTTCTCTTCATTGGCTCCCTGTAAAGTCCAGAATAGATTTTAAAGTCCTTCTCCTTACCTACAAGGCCCTTAATGGCCAAGCTTCATTGTACGTCAATGAGATGCTAAGTCCCTATCACCCCAACAGATCACTTCGCTCCCAGAGTGCAGGTTTGCTTGTGGTTCCCAGAATCTCCAAAAGTAGAATGGGAGGCCGAGCCCAGCTGCCAGTCTGGGTCCGAGAGGCAGACACCCTCTCTACTTTTAAAGTAAAGCTTAAAACCTTCTTGTTAGACAAAGCTTACAGCTAGCTCTAGTTACCATGTGAACTACACCCATAGTCTAAACTACCCCTCCATGCCATCCCTTAGTTATGCTGCTATAGGCCGAGGCTGCTGGGGGACGTCCCATGATCGTCTCCACACTCCTCCTCTCCCCTCTCTCTTCTCAAACTCATTTTAACCATCACAGATTAGCCATTACCTCTGTGTCCTCTCTCCCCTAGTGCTGTGCTTGTTTCTCTCTGGTCTCTCTCTCTGTACCTCTCTACAGATACCTGTGGCTCCAGAGCTGAACATCTGATCTGTGGCTCCACGACCTGCCCCGTGTCCTCTGCTGCCATTTGCTGTCATTATTCTATATTGTACTTCTCTCTCTCTCTCTCTCTCTTTCCCTCCAACCGGTCAAGGCAGATGGCCATCCACCTAGAGCTAGGATCTGCCCAAGGTTTCTGCCTGTTAAAAGGAAGTTTTTCCTTGCCACTGTTGCCAAGTGAAATTGATTGAATTGAAAGCCTTTATTGTCATTGCACAAGTTAGAAAGAAAACAGGTACAACGAGATTGCAGAGAGCCTTCCTTTAAGGTGCGTGTAATAGGATAGATAAATATAAAATATAAAAATAGAGATATAAAATACAGGATATGAGAAGGAGACGTTTGCATGGCAAACATAATGATAATAAATAAAACATATAGAGATGTAGTACGGAAGAAATGCAGATATATTGCACTTGTGTATTGCACAGTTGCACGAGTGAGTGCAATGAGTGATGAGTGAGTGGGGTTTCTTGTCTGTGTGTGGGATGGGGGGGGTTAGTGTGACTGTGAGTTCGAGTTCAGCAGGGTGATTGTTTTGGGGAAGAAGCTGTCCCTGAAGCGGTTTGTCCTGGTTTTGATGGACCTGTAGTGCCTTCCGGAGGGCAGCAGGTCAAACAGGGGAAAGCCGGGGTGAGAGTTGTCTCCTACGATGCGCTCAGCCCTACTGAGGCAGCGGGAGGTGTAGATGGCCTTCAGGGAGGGGAGGGGGCACCCGATGATCTTCTCCGCTGTGCTGATCACTCTCTGGAGCCTTTTCCTATCTGCCTCGGTGCTGTGTGAGTACCACACTGTGATGCAATAAGTTAGGAGGCTCTCAATGGAACAGCGATAGAAGGTCACCAGCAGCTTTTCTCCTATGTTGTTTCTCCTGAGCACCCTCAGGAAATGTAGTCGCTGCCATGCCTTCTTAGTGACTGCAGATGTGTTCGCAGTCCAAGAGAGGTCAGCAGAGATCACGGTGCCCAGGAACCGGAAGGTGTGGACCCTCTCCACGCAGTCACCGTTAATATGGAGGGGGGGTGGGTCTGCTCTGTTTTTCCTAAAGTCCAGGATGATCTCTTTTGTTTTTGTGGTGTTCAGGAACAGGGTGTTGTCTGAACACCATGCTGTTAGTTTCCGGATCTCATCTCTGTCGGCAGACGCGTCTTCCCCTGAGATCAGACCCACTAACGTTGTATCATCCGCAAACTTCAGTATGGTGTTGCTGGGGTGGGTTGGGCTACAGTCATAGGTGTACAGGCAGTATAGCAGGGGGCTCAGCACACACCCCTGTGGGGCGCCTGTGCTGAGTGTGCGGGTGGAGGAGGAGTGGGGTCCTAGTTTAACTGTCTGAGGCCGGTTTAAGAGGAAGTCACTGACCCAGGAGCAGGTTGGTGGAGGGAGTCCCAGGTGACACAGTTTGTTGATCAGATCTCTGGGATAATTGTGTTGAATGCTGAGCTGTAATCAATGAAGAGCATCCTGACGTAGCTCTCCCGTTGATCCAGGTGGCTCAGCGCGGTGTGAAGCGCTAAGGCTAAGGCGTCTTCAGTGGATCTGTTCGCTCTGTAGGCGAACTGGTGTGGGTCGAGGGTGGGGGGTAGGCAGTATTTAATGTGTTTCAGGACCAGCCACTCCAAGCACTTGACGATGGGACACGTGATGATGGGTGTGAGTGCTATGGGGCGGTAGTCCTTTAGGCTGTCTGTGGATGTTTTTTTTGGCACCGGAATGATCGTGGTGGACTTCAGGCAGGGTGGAACAGTGGCCTGTGCCAGGGAGAGGTTAAAGATGGTAGAGAGGACTTGTGAGAGCTGGTTGGCACAGGCTTTGAGTACCTTCCCAGGTATCCCATCCGGTCCAGTTGCTTTCCTGGGGTTTACCCCCCTAAGCACTCGTCTAACCTCTCGCTCCTGTACAGACAGTGGCAGGGGGTTGGGGGCTGGAGGGGGTTGAGGTGGAGAGGTTGTGGGCTGATTTTTCACCTCAAAGTGACCGAAGAAGCTGTTCAGCTCCTCTGCCAGTGAGGCACTTGTGTCCGTGTTTGTGGCGTGGTGTTCTCTGAAGTTTGTTATCTGTTGTATGCCCTGCCACACCTGCCATGGGTTGTTTTCGCCTTCATGGGCTCTCTGGCAGCTGGACCTGCAGCCGAGTGAGGTGGTCCTCAAGGTTCCTTTTATAGTCCGCCTTTGCCTTTTTGATCTCTCTCTTCAGGTCAGCTCTGGCAGTGCCATATCGGACTCTGTCCCCTGACCTGAAGGCAGTATTGCGGGCCTTTAGGAGCTTGCGGACTTGGCTGTTCATCCAGGGCTTCTGGTTGGGAAACACCTGGATACGTTTTTCCACTGTGACATTTCCCACACAGAACTTGATGTAGGAAAGTACAGCCTCTGTATGAGCAGCCAGGTCGTGGTGTTCAAAAACATCCCACTCAGTGTGTGAGAAGCAGTCCTGAAGCTGAGAAAGTGCGTCCTCGGGCCATGTGGTGATGGACTGAGACAGTGGTGGTCTGCTTCTCCTGAGAGGGGTGTATGCAGGGGTGAGGAGCAGAGAGAGGTGGTCTGACTGGCCTAGGTGAGGTAGGGGAATGGCTCTGTATGCCTGTTTAATATTTGTGTATACATGGTCAAGGGTGTTTTCCCCTCTAGTGGGACACTTAACATGCTGATGAAGACCAGGCAGGACAGATTTTAGATTGGCCTGGTTAAAATCCCCAGCTATGATGTGGACACCACTGGGGTGAGCCCTCTGCTGTGTGTTGATGGCATTTAGCAGTATGGCAAGGGCTGTGCTAACGTTAGCAGATGGTGGAATGTAAACAGCTGTGATTATCACTACTGTCAGCTGTCTGGGGAGGAAAAATGGACGGCATTTAACTGAGATGTATTCTAGGTCTGGGGAGCAGTGTTTATCTATGAGTGTACTGTTATAAGTCGCTGTGCACGTAGATGCACAGACCCCCCCTCTGCTCTTACCAGAGTCTTTGTTATGGTACAGAGAGGAGCTGTGCACAGTTTGTTGCTGTGGAGGACAGAAATTGTAGCTCAGCGTCTCTAAAAGATCAGAAAACAAACGATTTATAGCTGCACATCTCTGACCTGTGGCAACAACATGTCACACAACACACAGCTCAGCTCTCACAGGCCACCCCTGTCGGATCAGGATGTGCTGAAGTTGTGGCTAGCTGTTGCTCCAAATGGATGCTAATGCTCCCATCCACACGTTGTCACTGCTGCCCATCGGCTCTGCAGGGAGCAGTGTAACCGGGATGACTACTGGCAGCCAGAGAAGAGAAGAAACCCTGAACCAAAGCACAACTTCCTAAAGAAACATGCTACTCAAGACTGGAAAGAGCTGCTGCAGACAGGCTGCAGCCAATGATATTAGCTAAAGCTACTGTGCTGAGCTCCAGCAGGACACAGAGAAGCAGGTTTCATCATGTCGACAACATTCAGACACCAGAACATGACATCAGCTCTCCAGCTCCTCAGCGCCTCTGCATCCCTGCAGGCCAGCACTTCAAGTGCACATCACCCCGGCAGACGCCACTCCTGCTCTAGCGTCAGGTGTCCCGGTGGACGCCACTCCTGCTCCGGCATCTGGGATCTCAGCTGCCATCAACCCTGTTCCTGAGGCTGGCTCTGAATTGGTCGACACCAAAATCCTGATACTCCTAATTCCCCTAGTCTCCAGTCAGCATCCCGCCTAACTCTAGTTTCCAGTGTTTCTAGTATTCCCAGTCCCTCTAGTGTCCAGCTGATTTCTGGCAGCAAGCCACCCGGCTCTAGTCCCTGGTAATTCCAGAGTTTGTAGCGTTTCCAGTGCCTGTAGTGTACAGTTGGGAGTCTTGCCAACTTGTGGTTCTCCATTGGCAGCCTACCCAACTCTAGTCTTCAGCTCCCCTAATGTTCCCTGTGCCCCCAGCGCCCATAGTGCTCCACGTGCTCCCAGCACCCCCAGTGCCCCTAGTGTCTCCTTTGCTCCTAGTGCCCCTAGTGTCTCCGGTGCTCCCAGTGCCCCTAGTGTTCCCTGTGCTCTTAGGGTCTCCCGTACTCCCGGTGTTCCTAGGGTTTCCTTTTATCCCTGTGCGCCTTTTGTTCCTAGTGCTCTGTTCCTAGTGTGCCCAGTGCCCAGTCAGCACCTCCATCCTCAGCCCCTGGTACTTCCATCATCCCTAGTGTCCCATCGGCCCCTCAGCTGACTCCAGCCCCTAGTGTGCTGCAGGCCTCTGGTGCTTTAGGTGATCCTAGTGTCTCTAGTGACCAGTTGGTGGCTCACCCTCCAGCCCAGCCTCCAGAGAGACTCATTCTCCATCGTCGCCCTCCTGCCCGGCCTCCAGAAGAATTCTGCTCCGCAGTCGCTGACACACCCTGTTCTTAAACTGTTTAAAATATCTTTTACCCCTTGTCCGTGTCTGCATTTGGGTCCTGCTCTCTCCTTGTAACCAAGCCGTGACACTGTAGGGCCAACATTAATGTGGCTGTGTAATACAGTCGGCAGAACACCGTGGTAACAGACCTGAGACTAACAACAAAAGGCTGAAGATGGTTAAAGGTTTTTAATACTGAAATTCAATTAAACAGGCTGCGTTCTGTACAATCTGAGCTGCAGAAACAAGATTAAAGATTTTTCTGCCAAATATCTTCATTTCATTTAAATTAGTTCATTCATTTATGTTTTGAGTTAAGTCCTACATCACTGTGTGGACCCAGATGACATCTTGCCTGGACCAATAACTGATGAATGATCGAGACTCAATAATGTTGACAGAGTTTCTATTTCACTGGCACAGAATCTGGAGCCTTTAGGATACTGGTTCATCAGTCCAGGATCTCACAGCAAAACGGCATGCAGTGTTTAATCACATGATGCTTTGTGATTTGTGCATTTAGATAAGTATCAGGAATGAAGTCAGTGAGTGACACACACAGAGGAGAGATGAGACGAGAGACAATAAAAGTCTTTTCACATGACAAGCTCTAAAAAGAGAAAAGTAGACAGAAAACAGCTCTGAGTCCAGGATGGACAGACTCCTACATGTTCATTCTCCCAGTTCAAACCAGTTATTCTTTTTAAAAGCAGCATGTGAAGCACCACGATTAGACAAAGCACCGAGCATCTTTGGAGCAAACACACCAACTCAAATCTGAACTGACAACACAGGAAAATGAATATTTTAAATGAATCAAAAATGGAGTATTATCTGTCCTCCCTGATGAAATTAATAATTCTCCTACTGCTCAGAGATAATTCCTGTAGTTCCCCCATTGAGACCAACCTAACATTTTAGCTCTGAAATCCTGACACAAACTGTTCGGATCATAAAAGACACTCGCGTTTTGTTAATTCTTTATTTTCCTGAAGTGACACTGATTCTCTGGACTGCCTCCTACTGGACGGATCTTCTGATCTCTGTCTTCAAGAACACTAATGTCGTTGAAATAATGACGTGCGAGGCGTGACTTCATCAGATGTTTGTGATTTTCATGAATATTAAATATAATTAGCAGTGGGGATGATTACATCATATATACTTACTAATGTTTCTGTGCAATGGTGGCCATGCTGTAAAAATGCTATATTCAAGTCGCGTGGGTGTAATTACCAGTTTCTGATTCACTGACCGATTCATATCACTGAGTCTTAACTGACAGTTAACTAAACCTAACTTGGCGAGCTCAACTGCAGTTTAGCCCTCTCTCACCCACATGTTGTCCCCCAGAAACCCGAACAGCAAGTCCAATTCAATCAATTCATCCCTATCAATTTTTGGTCCGTTCAAGTGAAACAAACTGTTTGGCTGATTAGCTTGCATACATACAAATGTTCAGGTGTATATTAGTCTTATAACAATTGGACTATAGCTACAGTCTGTTAGAATAGTAACATGAGCTGGGACCTGTTAGCTTTAGCCTCAGCCTGTTAGCATGATATCATGAGCTGGGGCCTGTTAGCTTTAGCCTGACAGTGACAGTGTTTTTTTTTATCTATTAATGCTATTAATTTCCCTTTCATATCACTGATCCCACATGATGAAGCTCAGGTTTCAGCTGAAAGCATAATTTTGTGTTTGAGCTCTGGACAGGAAGACAACAAACAAACAAACAATGGAAACTGTGGCCCTGGTGATGTGTCTGTCTGTTTTGCTTTGCGTTTTTTTAGTTTTTAAAGTAAAGTTTTTTAAATGTAATAAATAAGTGGCACTGATCATAGTGACAAAGAATCAAGCAACCCATCAGGTGTGAGCATGTCCTAGCAGCAAACCAATCAGGTATCAGCATGTCCAAGCAGTGAACCAATCAGATGTCAGCATGTCCCAGCAGTGAACCAATCAGTGACATTGAGAACAAACATTTGCTGAACAGAATAAAATGTTCACAATAGTAAAACCACTGTGACACTCTACACTTTGTGCTATTACAGTTCCCGTGATGCTTCACTCTGTAACTCCAGATGGTGTTTAAAATCACTTCTTCTGTTACCTTGGACCTGTTTCACTTCACAGTTTCATAGTTCGCATTCACATTTTAATTCTTATTTTAAATGTCCTGCTGGTTTATGGTTTACCTACAGCTCTACTTGGTTCCGGTCCAGGTGCGATCCGAGTGTGGTGAGGGGGCACAGAGCTCTGAGTCTGAGTCTGACTCCCCTTCTGCGATGTAGGGCCTTACAGTGGCGCAGCGGGCTGCTCCTCCTTGGTGGTCTCCCACGTTAGTGGAGGACGAGTAGAAACCATTGTTGAGGAAGTCCAGATTCTCTCTGGACTGAGAAATTGAGAAGCCACTGAAGGAGCGCTCAAGCTCCTCATGGTCCACAGACGGAATGGAGATGGAGGTGTCACTGTCTGGCTTCACCTCCTCCCCTCCTCCTCCTGAAGTCCCATTGCCCCCCTCTCTAACCCTCTCTGGTCTCTCTGCCCCCCCCCTGTCTCCGGTGCTGTGCCGGTTCGATCGGTTTCCACCATGTCTCTCTCCAGCCGGAGGAGGTGGAAGTCGAACCACTGACCCATCCCCCACTGGACTCGGAGTGTTGCCGTGGCTGCACTGTGCAGGGGTCTGGGCCTGCTGGTGGAGCTGGGAGCTGATTGGTTGCCAAGAGGTGGAGGGTGGACAGGTGGGGGCACTGTAGATCCTGTGTCCGGTGGAGCTGCTGGAGCGTACCATCTTTGCCACACACCGACTCTTCTCAACATGGTCGCCAGGTAACACCCTGCACAACATGTAAACAACATTTTATCAACAACAGATCCTAGTCAAATACTGGGACTATTGTTTCCCATTATGAGTAGACACTGACTGCAGGATCTTGGAAATGGATTGGCTCTTCTCCAGCTGATCCACAGGACTGTGGTAGGGTGGTGCCGGGTCTGGCTCCTTGGATCCAAAGTAGGCATCGGTTTCAGCCCGGGGGATTCCCATTCGCTGGATGTAGATGTTAACCAGGAAGTCCAATTTCCTTTCCATGGACAGGACCTGAGGGACAAGACCAGCAGAGGACCAATGAGACTCTAGACTGAAGGTACATCATTAAAAAAAAACAGCATTTTCAGGGCTTAAGAGCTTCTAGCACTGCTCTGCTAAAAATATATTTAGCAACAAAACAACTGTTGGTTACCTGCTTCTCCACCTTTCCCAACCGTCCCATCATGCTCGGGTCTTCAGGAAGCTCCTCATTGGCTGCTTTAGGACGGTCCTTGTCTGCAATTGGTGTTCCCCTGCCAACTATCTGATCCACTCTGTCAGGAGACAGCACAGGTAAAATTGGGTAATTTTAAGCTCAAAAACAGTAACCTCACACAGGGACCTCATCCCAGGTCAATTAATAAACTTTCAGCCTTAAGTTGCTGAAACTGTGATGAACATCCCAAATGAGGTTTTGGACACTCAGATAAAAGATTGTGCATTCTGTAATATTAGAAACTTTATTACGAAACATATTTACAACAGTGATGCTTAATGGAAATGTTTTCTTGTTTAAACTGATTTGATTCAAAGTCTGTTGTCTCAACCATAAGAGATGCTGAAACAACCTAAAATATACATGTGGGGGGGTCAGAGGTCCTACCTAGACTGGAGGTTCTTGATTCGGGCGAGCATGTCCAGGTGTCCAGCTGAATACTGTTCAATCACATCCATAACATCATAGGGACGAAGACTCTCTTTAAACTTTCTCTTAGACACCATGAAACGCATGATACTGAGAGACAGAGAGAGAAAGAAAACAGAAAGTCAGCTGACCGACAGCTGTCACCAATAAGGGACTATCAGTATTTATTCAACCTAATCTAGACTGGTCTCACAGGCCTACAGAGTCTTTTCAGTGTGGGTCTGATCTGGTTTCTGTCAAGGATCAGTAAGGCGATCAAGTTTTATGTCTGTATTGACTTGTGACTTCCTGTTTTATTTTGAAAACTAACTTCCCTCTCGTTTCAGGTGGCTTGCCCTTCCTCTTGTGTTTCCCACCAGTCTGATTGTCTTCCCTGCCCTGATTATTTGCACCTGTTCCCCTCTTCCTCATGTGTATATAAGTCCGCGTCTCCCCGTCTTGTGCCAGTTCGTTGTGTCCGTTTTTGTGCTGACAACCGCCACCTTGATCCTGCCCTCGTATCTGTTCTGTCTTGCATTGCTCACAGTTTGTTTGCTAAAGATTTATTTTGATACTTTGTTGAATTTTTGTATTGACCTCGTTTGAGTTATTTTTGTTATTTTGAACTTTTTCCTCGTCAGAGTGATTTTCTGTTATTTCTTTATTTTCCTCATAAGAGTGATTTTTCGTTTATTACTTTTCCTCGTTAAGAGTTTTTCTTGTATTTTTGTATCTGCCTCGATAGAGTGATTTTGTGTTGCTTCTTTGTTAAATAAACCCTTTTCTTGTAATTGCCACGCTGTGTCGAGTCTTGCAATTGGGTTCATACGACACCCATGTCAGTTTCTCTAATGTAGAGCTTAAGCTTAGAACTATACCTTTCCACCAGAAGCAGCTATTTTGGCTTCTTTCAGTGAGGAAGAAGCAGAAACCTGAGTAAATACTGAGACCCCCTATTTTTCCACTGGGCAGTAACCGCTGCAGCTCTAGAGGTTCACATATGCAGTGACATTTGTAATGAACGGGCCAAAAAATGGCATCAGAGAATGGATGGCTGGAGCTACAGTCCAAGGGCGCAGCGACACCTAAAGGACACCTTAAGTACATTTCCAGACATGTAGCGTACGTGTTGAGGGTTGCTGATCTTCTTGAAGGGTTTTGGATTTGAGTTGGAGCTACTGCTGTCCATCTTATGCAGAATCTGGTACCGACACCAGACTATATGAATGTACTACACAGAACTGGACAGCTGGACTGTCGCAGACCTGCACAAAGTTTTGCTAGAGACCTAAGGATGAATCCTTAATTTTAGCTCATTGCCAGTAGAGGAGCTGAAAGACGACTGAACAACCCAGCTCTGTAGGACGGACACAACCAACAACAAATATAACCAAAGAAAGTCTTACCAACAACAGGAGGTTCAGTGACAGGCAACAAAAACAGTGAAACTACAGAAAACAATGAATCTAACTTGAGGTCAGACTGACTGGTCTTACCCAACAGCTGATGGTGACCTTTGACCCTGGGGTGAGCAAAAATAAATAAAAACAAACAAAAAACATATGAATAAAAAGCATAATGAGTTCAGAGGCTGATAAGCAGCAAATAAACAGTGAATAAAGCAATGAATAATGAGCAGATAAACTGATGAAGGAAAATGATTTTCAGAATGAAGATAGTCACAATCAAGTCATACCAGATGGCTCTGATGGTGACCTTTAACCCCGGGGTGAGATCCTGAGGAACAAACTCACAGTGGCAGCTTTTGTTGTCGTCAGCCATGTCTTCTCCCGGTAGACTGGCCTCTGAAATAACAACACCACTGTGTCATTCAGACCTTCTACCTGAAACCTGGATTTGCAGCAGACGGAGCAGAGACCTGAATCTAGATCAGCTATGACCATGATGGCTGCAGTACCTGGTAAGGGCACCAACTGATGTTCGGCCCCCTGAATATGTACCTTCCCTGCTTCAAGTTCACATAAAGTCCAGTGCTGGAACACTTTATATCTCAGTTTGTGTTAATTTGGTTGAACCCAACTGTTCCACATGACGACAAACTGAAAAAGTAACTAGAATTAGCTCTTTAGCCAGCTTTACTTTAGTGGTACCGATAAATACATTTCTAATTCAGCTGTTGGGGCTCTTTGCAGTTTGTCTGGTTGATTCAGTCTCTGTCATGATACGCTGTCAAAGTGAAGCTGTATTTGTTTATGTTTATTCATTCTTTTGTTGTAAGGGTCTCGGGCCAATGTAAGGCTGCAAAACCCTGAAGTCACCTGTGTGTGTGTGTGTGTGTGTGTGTGTGTGTGTGTTCAGGGGGTGTTCTGAGCAGTTGAGCTGAGCTGCACAGTGTGTTTGTTCAGTGCAACACAGCAGGGTTTGATGGTCCCTTACTGTGATATCTAAAGCTGATCTACTGCACCGAGCAAAATGTGTCCACTAATAAAAGTCTACATGTCCAAAAGCTCCAGCAGTTAAGCAGCAAAGAAGGGAAATGTTCAGTTTAGATCACAGGGACTGAACCGTGATGCTTGCTGTGAGGCTGCAATGGAAACAGTCTCGTCACAGAGAAGTTAAAGTGGGCTGAGCCAAGCTGAAAAACCCCTGAAGAACTTGAGCCAGTCCTCTCATCTATTGCCATGTGTGTTAGTCTCTGTGTGTTTGTTGATGTGTGTGTATTAGTGTGTGTGTGCCAACCTGGGGAGCTCTTCTGTCTGAACTCTTCGTCCTGCATCTCTATCAGCACTACAGGAGGAGGAAGAGGAGGAGACAAATCTTCATCAAAAGGAAGATTATACTCTACTCATTATCATTAACTCCATCATGGTCAAGCAACGGGAAATGGTAACCTAGCTTAGCACAAAGACTGGAAGCAGGGGGAAACTGTTAGCCTAGCTTAGCACACAGACTGGAAGCAGACCATAAAGACATTCAGGAACATCAGGATTAAAGCTGACCGTGTTTTTTGAGACCGATATTGATGGAAACACTGTCAGCTGATCAGTGTGTGTTCTGATCAATGTGTCAGCTGATCAGTGTGTGTGCTGATCAGTGTGTCAGCTGATCAGTCTGTGTGCTGATCAGTGTGTCAGCTGATCAGTGTGTGTGCTGATCAGTGAGTGTGTGAGTGAGACAGAGCTTCTCTCTGTGACTGTGCAACGATTCAGAAGCTGATTTCTGAAACACATCACTGTATTAGAGCATAGACTCACCCGCAAAACTGTTTTAATATAGAGAGAATAAAAACCCTGCACACTCATATGAAACTGCAGTTCTGTGAATTGCAACGACAGAAACAAGAAAAATATGAATATCAGCCTGGTTCCACCTTTAGTGTGAGCCAGAGAAAAACAGTCCATTATCAGGAACATTTTAAATAAACAACATTCTGGATCCAAAAACCTGCAGTTTCATAAGAGTGTGCAGACTTTTTACATCCACTGTCACTTTGTAGCATCACTAATTTATTACCACAAGTTTTTTCTGCTTTAAATGAAAGAAAACACTTTCACACATCAGGAACATACGCTGGTATTGATACCATAGACGCATGTCTGAAGGATGAGATATCACCAACTGGGCTGCAATCAAGACTCCAGACTGCAGCTGAGCTAAAAATACTGGGAATGGTTTATGGAGACACAAAAGCTTTCAGAACCAGTAAAATAACAAGACCCCCAAACCAGCAAAACTTTAGACCTCCTCCTTTTCTTTCCTTCCATCCTCCCTTCTTGTTTCCTTCACTTTCTTCAACTCGTTGTTATGAAGCTGGTTTGTAAGTTATGAACATCATGCATGAGGTTTTACAATACAACTTAATCTAACCAGTCAAATTCAATTAAAACCTGTCAGGTGATCATCAGTCCATACTATGGTGAGTTAATGTCACGGGATTCCACCGGTTTGATGAATACTGGGGGATTGTTTACAGTATTGTTGATTATTGTCATGCTCTCAGCTCAGGTTCATGTTCATGAATTCAGTCAGTATCAGAGCCTGCTGGTCTTAGCTCAGGGACTCATGGTCTTGTGTTGTGGTGGAGATAAAGTGCTTTGTATGGCTTGTTTATATTCATGTACTGGCACAGAGTTCATCAGAGGACCAGAAGCTCTGAACTGAATCGTGGACCACATCACAAGAGATCCAGTTCTTTAAGTTTTGGTCACTCTGGCTCTTCTGTATTTGTGACGTTAAAGCTCCAACTCTAAGAACTTTGGCCTACAGGTGGATTGTTCTGATTGGTTGGACATGCCCTACTTACCCTCCGAGTTTTGGCGGGAGGCGGCTCCCCGGATCCTGAAGGCCTGTCTGGTTCTGCTACGTTCTCCGAAGCTCCAGCTCTTTGGAACCTTGCTGGGACTGTCTTCCAGACTGGGCTCCATGCTGGGGGACCGTCGAAGAGCTTGGACACTCCCCAGAGCTCCAGGAACTCCAGGACCTACACTAGGAGCAACACCAGGGCCAACTGTAGGAACCACTAGAGACAGGACATAAAAAAGCAGGTCAAGGCCTGGACAGACCAGAATCTGAGCCATCGTTTCTGCTGGGTACTACTTTGTTAGCCCGGTTTATGTTGGTGCAATAGACGTCAGATTTCCATTGAAACTAAGTCCCTCTCCATCTGATCCCCTCCTTAATTAATGTTTGTTACCAACCCGAAACTTCCTCTCTCCTGAAGGTTGGTGCTTTCTGGTCTCTCTTTTCTCTCTCTTCCTGTCACTTCCTGCAGGTGTTGTGGATCTGTAGAGCCCAGCTCTGAGATCTCAGACTACTTATTAGCAGCAGTTGTAGTAGTTGTAGCAGTAATCCTATTGATATTATCAAGACTGTTGTTACTGTCAGTTAGTCATTTTATCCTTATGTAGAACTTGTGTTGTGCCTGTCTGCCTGCCTGCCTGACTGCTTTACCTATCAATGTATTTAAAATGAAGAGTTCATTGGACCTGCTCTTCATGTAAAGGGTGCTGAAATAACCTGTGTTGTCATTTGGTGCAATACAAAAAACCTGAACTGACTGAAGTGGACTGAAGTGGACTGGACTGAACTGGACTTTACAGCCCCTCTTTACAGTAGACAACCAGTAGATAATCTGGTTCTTATTGGCTGGGTGGAATGAAGACCAAACTGGTGGTTCTCTACAGACGAACTAAACTGAAGAACTTCCTGTGACTGACACGATGGAGACAACAACATGTTGGTGTTCGAGGACATTCAGTACTGAACAGAGAACGTGGGTGGATGAAACCTGAGAACTGATACACTCATATCACAGGTCAGACGTTCTCCGTTCTTTAATGTGAGCTATTAAAACATAAAAACATATTTTTTAAACGCACCATGCTGAGGAGAACCTTTCCCTTTGGTTCCTGAACTTCGGGGAGACGAGAAGACCCTCTCCTTCAGACTGACCTTCTGACTGCAGGGACATGGACAGACAGACAGGAGTTCATGAAAAGGTCTTGAAGGTTCTTTCTTGTGAAGACAACATCACTGTTCGCGCCGTGTGTCCAAACATGATATTTCCTGTCCATAGTTTCCATCTGGATGCTGGGTTCCTGCACAAACAGGAACGTGGTACCAGGCTTTCTTGGAGTAACAAAGATTAGAGAAACAAGGAGGAAGATGAATCTCAGCTATTGTTTATCCCCATATGTACATCAAATGCTGAGAAGGATGTACAGGTGATCTGACCTGTCTATGTGTTCTATGTGTTCAGGCTTGTACCTGGTTTTTAGTTCCTCCTGCAGACATGTTAGCCTTGACTGACAATTTTGTGTTTTGGTGGGTGCAGCTGGTTTGTTGATGCTGGCAGACATCTGTGGGCTAACACTAACACTGTGTTTGTGTTAAAGAGCAGAAAAGAAGGAATGGTGCTGTGGAGCCTAAACATGCATGCTTTGGATTTGGATCATAGAGATCAGTCAACAGGTTCTTAGAGGTACCTGAGAAGGTCTAAATTTTAAAGCTATGTTACAATTTGTCCATACATCAGAACTAAAAAGTGACTTATTTTTTTCATTACCATATATTGTACTATTGCTATTCTATTGTTCTACTGCTGCTCTTACCTTGCTGTTGCAACAATGCAATTTCCCCATTGTGGAACAATAAAGGTTTCTTAATCTTAATCTTAAAACATGTGAAGTGGGTCCCATATGGTGCCTTTAATGTTAGGTGTATTCACAACACTCATCGGCTGATATCAGGATTATAAAGAAAGAAATACACTTGATAGGCTGGAGGATTAAAATCTCTTATATTCCAGAAAAACACTTAGATGAACACCTTTTCATCTTGCACCAGGAAGTACAGTCTGTTAGCCACAGCATTAAACTTCACAGAGGTGAATAGCAGCGTTATACCATATATCACCCTTGTTGTAACACAGTCTTTTGTTTTGTCACTAGGTTTTCTCAACTGCACACGCACACACACACACACACTCGCCTTGGGTGTACTCACCTGGTGTAAATGTGACTGACGTGAATAATATACATATCATGCACTTATGCTGAGAGGAACTGTATAAATGCAAGAATCTAATTTCCAAATATTTGTAATATGTGGAAGTACATAAATAGTAATTATCCAGAGATAATGACTTTATGAATTTCTTTACTAGTAAAATCATAGATATTAGAGAAAGAATTCATTACGCACTCTCTTCAACTGTTAGAGATCCATGTGTGTCAAATGCAGCGGCCCTAATGTCTGCAGGTCCTAATTTATCTCTAGACCATTTCTCTTCTATAGATCTCACTGAACTGTCCTCAACAATCATTAGATCCACACCCTCAACCTGTCTTTTGGGCCCCATCCCAACTCATCTTCTCAAAGATGTTTTGCCCCTGATTGGCACTTTTATATTAGACCAGATCAATCTGTCATTACTAACAGGTTATGTTCCACAGGCTTTTAAGGTTGCTGTCATCAAACCTTTACTCAAAAAGCCTTCTCTTGGCCCTGGTGTTTTAGCGCACTATTGACCAATATCCAACCTCCCCTTTATTTCTAAAATCCTTGAAAAGGCCGTGGCTGATCAGTTATGTGATCACCTGCAGAGGAGCAGTTTATTTGAAGCATTTCAGTCAGGATTTAGAATAAACCACAGTACAAAAACAGCATTGGTTAAGGTTAGCAATGACCTCCTAATAGCATCTGACAATGGCCTCGCCTCTTTACTTGTCCTGCTAGACCTCAGTGCTGCATTTGACACCATCGATCACAATATCCTACTACAGAGACTAGAACATGTCATTGGCATTAAAGGAACAGCACTAAGCTGGTTTAAATCTTATCTATCCAACAGATTCCAGTTTGTCCATGTTAATAACGACTCGTCCGTGCACACAAAGGTTAATCATGGAGTTCCACAGGGTTCTGTGCTTGGACCATTGTTGTTCTCCCTATACATGCTTCCCCTAGGCAATATTATTAGGAAGCACAACATAAATTTTCACTGCTACGCGGACGATACACAGCTATATTTATCTATGAAACCGGAAGAAACAGATCAATTAGTCAGACTTCAGACATGTCTGACAGACATTAAGGCCTGGATGACTTATAATTTTCTGCTTCTAAATACAGACAAAAATGAGGTGATTTTGTTTGGGCCTAAACACCTCAGAGACACGTTATCTGACCTCGCAGTCACTTTGGATGGTGTTACCCTGGCCTCCAGTTCTACCATGAGGAACCTGGGAGTCATATTTGACCAGGATATGTCCTATCAGTCACATATTAGGCAGGTCACTAGGAAAGCCTTCTTTCACTTGTGCAACATAGCTAAGATTAGGAGTATCCTGTCCAAAAGTGACACCAAAAAGATAGTCCATGCATTTGTTACCTCAAGGCTGGACTATTGTAATTCCTTGTTGTCGGGTTGTCCGACTAGCTCACTGCGAGGCCTCCAGCTCATCCAAAGTGCTGCTGCAAGGGTTCTGATGGGAATTAGCAAGAGAGATCATATTTCTCCAGTTTTAGCTTCTCTTCATTGGCTCCCTATAAAGTTCAGAATAGATTTTAAAGTCCTTCTCCTTACCTACAAGGCCCTTAATGGCCAAGCTCCATTGTACCTCAATGAGATGCTAAGTCACTATTACCCCAACAGATCACTTCGCTCCCAGAGTGCAGGTTTGCTTGTGGTTCCCAGAATCTCCAAAAGTAGAATGGGAGGCCGAGCCTTTAGCTCTCAGGCTCCTCTCCTGTGGAACCAGCTGCCAGTCTGGGTCCGAGAGGCAGACACCCTCTCTACTTTTAAAGTAAAGCTTAAAACCTTCTTGTTAGACAAAGCTTACAGCTAGCTCTACTTACCATGTGAACTACACCCATAGTCTAAACTACCCCTCCATGCCATCCCTTAGTTATGCTGCTATAGGCCGAGGCTGCTGGGGGACGTCCCATGATCGTCTCCACACTCCTCCTCTCCCCTCTCTCTCCTCAAACTCATTTTAACCATCACAGATTAACCATTAACTCTGTGTCCTCTCTCCCCTAGTGCTGTCCTTCTTTCTCTCTGGTCTCTCTCTCTGTACCTCTCTACAGATACCTGTGGCTCCAGAGCTGAACATCTGATCTGTGGCTCCACCAACCTGCCCCCTGTCCTCTGCTGCCATTTATTATCAATGTTCTATATTGTACTGTAAATAGTTGCCATAGTTAGGACTCTGTTGTCCTACCATTTTGTCAGTTTCATCTAAAGTTATGTACTCCTGTATCTCTGTCTGAACTGTTGGGTATAATTAATAGTAATGAGTGTGGTCTAGACCCCCTCTGTTTGTAAAGTGCCCTGAGATGGCTTTGGTTGTGAATTTATATAAATAAAACTGAATTTAATTGAACTGAATTGAGTCATTAATGACCAACAAGGAGCCAGACAAAGGCCGGACTGAGTGTCTTTAGTTAGCACACAGGATTATTTAGAAATGTGGACACTGACCTGGGAGACGGTTCAGGCTGGACATCCTTCCTGCAGGCAGATAGGCAGAGAGACAGACAGGCAGACAGACAGGCAGGCAGGCGGGAAAACAGAAGACAGAGTGAATAGACAAGAATGCTGCAGTAGCTGAAGTGCTTATCTTACTGTAATTTGATTTCCTGTTTTAAACACTGCAGACCTGAATGAGAGTCCAGATTTGTTCTTGAGGTTCCTCAACAAATCCAACTGATTGAGAGGAGGAATCAACCTGCAGAGAACAGAGAACCTCAGCACTATAACGATATGTGTAGAACTGGATCATTGCAGGCAAGGCTTACCTGTACATGGGGACAGAGACTGTCCTCTCGTAATAATCCCAGGTTGAGGTCAAATCAGTTCGACTCAGGTTTGTGGCGTAAACCCTCCATGCCGCCTGTAGAGACAGAAGACAAACGTTTCCATGGAAACGCTAACAAATCAGATGCTGCTACAGAACAGAAAGAAGCCCAACGCCTCTGGTCATTCACACTGAAACCTGTTGGTTCAAAGTTCATCCTGCTCAGTTTTCAGTTCAGCAGTTTCTACTGCTTTTCATCGACTCAGTAAAATGTAAATTTTGTGTTAAAATAGACAAAGTGAAAAAAATGTTGCTAATCTAATAGATACTAACATGCTAACTGCTAACATCAACAAAGACACCTGTTTAAACCAATAAGATGACAGAAATAGTTAAATCCAGCAAGGCAACAAGAGCCTATCCATGTAGTCAGAGTATGAGATGATAAGTGTTAGCAGCTCCTATTAACCTCTTAGCAGCTCCTGTTAGCAGCTTCTGTTAGCGTGTTAACAGCTTCTGCTAGCATGTTAACAGCTCCTGTTAGCAGCTCCTATTAGCCTGTTAGCAGCTCCTGTTAGCATGCTGGCAGCTCCTGTTAGCAGTGGACTCATGGATGCTCAGACTGTATCACTTTGATACTACAGCAGACTGAAACAAGTTCAACTGTTTTCTCTCATTTCTCAGCTCATTTTTGTTTGTTCTGGGCAGACATCAGATGTGATCAAATCCTCAGGAAGTACACGTCTGTGTTTTCACTCAGTTTGGAAGGAGTTCAGAGTTTGTTCACCTGTATGAGTCCTGCTGCAGGGTTTCTTCTTTTCTCAAAGTGTTTCTGTCGGTGCTGTTCCTGGACCTTCAGAGCAAAACCAGAACCCAAGATCCCCTGAGAGACAGACAGGCAGACGTGAGTTGGGCTGTACCTGGACAAGGGTCACCTGTCTCAGTTAAAGTCAGGTAAAGTGACTCACAGCAGGCAGAGCAAAGAAGGAAACTCCAATCAGAGTGAAGGTTGCAGCCAGCAGACGGCCGTTCCAGGTGATGGGGAACTTGTCTCCATAACCGATGGTTGTCAAGGTGATCTGACAGAAAGACACAGACCAATCAGATCATCATAATCCCACCCCCTAACCTTCACCTGTGGGTACCTGACCATATTGTGACATCATCACATCATCTTCTATCTATAGTATATACAAACACGCAAGTGTGTAGGGTCTCACCAGTCCCCACCAGAGGGCATCTGCATACGTCTCAAACTGCTCATTGTCTTCTTTTTCTGCCAAATAAACCAGGAAACTGGCCAGAATGAGACACAAGAAGCCGATATACCACGCTGTGATCAACTCCTGCAGAGAGAGAGACAGAGAGAGACATCATCAGAGAGAGAGACATCATCATAGAGAGAGAGAGAGAGAAAGAGAGAGAGAGAGACATCATCAGAGAGTTAGTTTGTCTGTCCCTCAGTCTGTTAGTCCATGCTTTTAGCACCCTGAAATGTCTCCCAGAGGGCAGCAGCTGAAACACCCGGTGTCCTGGGTGTGTACTGTCTCTCAGAATGCTGCATGCCCTCCTCAGACAGCGGGTGCTGTAGAGGTCCTGTAGGGAGGGGAGAGGGTGGCCGATGATCTTCTGGGCGGTGTTAATGACCCTCTGTAGTGCCTTTCTGTGTGCCATGGTGCAGCTGGAGAACCACACAGAGATGCAGTACATCAGCACACTCTCAATGGAGCAGCGGTAGAAGACAGTCAGCAGCTCCCTCTTCAAGTTGATCCTCCTGAGGCTGTTGGGCCCTCTTCACAACCGCCAAGGTGTGTGTTGTTATTGCTGAAGCGATGCTGTGCAACCATCCTCCTGTATGCTGTCTTGGCCTCTCTGATGCCTCTCTTCATGTCGGCTCTGGCTGCGCTGTACTCCATCCCCAGACCTGAAAGCAATGTCACGTTGCCACTGTCGACACAGAGGTTGATGTAGGAGAGCACAGATGAGGTGTACTCCTCTAAGTCCTGGTGTTCAAACACAAACGGGGTAGATAGACGGGTCTGCATCTTACAGTCAAATATTCCAAGTCTGGGGAACAATGGCTGTTTACAGTTTCTGCATTTCTGCACCAGCTGTCGTTGGTATAGATGCACAACCCCCCTCCTCTGCTCTTACCGAAGTTGCCATTCCTGTCGTGGTGGTGGACCGTGCGGCTTGCTAGCTCGATAGCCGAGTCCAGTATGGATTGTTGTAGCCAGGTCTCTGTTATTAACACAACACAACAGTCGCTGTAACACTTGTCGGCTGCGATCTGTAATCTCAGCTCTTCGATCTTATTCACAATGGATCTGCCGTTGGAGAGGAAAAGGCTGGGAAGCGGCGGTTTAAGTGGTTGTCTCTTTAGCTGCACTAGCGAGCCGGCCCTGCAGCCACGCTTTTGCTTCCTTTGTTTTCACCTTCTCTTGGGCTTGCCGCCGGACAGAACCACCCACTGAGACCCCGGAGTCCTGGCTATGTCCTCCAGTATGTCGTGGACGCGATGATAGTCCGACGTGATCGAGATCGGTGTCTACACACGCCGCCATCTTGCTATATATCACTGCACAAGGTCACTACTCTGAAAGGCTACGGCAGCCAGACTTAAAACAGGTTTGGGTTTGTTTGGTTTTTACAGACAATGTGATGGCATACTGGTATAGGATGTGCATACACATGTACCTTCCCTCCATCAGTAACTCAGCACTGATACTATCAGGATCTGGAGACATGTTGTTCTGACAGAACCTCCTAAGAGTTGGTGTTAGACTGGGGTCATAAATGGGAGGAAGTTCAGCCTGTTTGTCAAAAAAGGTGAGTCCTGCATCAAAGTCCTGATGTCAACATTTTCAGCCCACTTTAGGGTGATCCTACAGAGGTATTAGACCATCTACAGGAGGTGCAGGTGCAGGAGAAATGAAGCAATCTTTTGGCAAATGGTTTTGGTGCCATCATAAAAAAGGATAGGAATTCACATAAATTAGGCCCATCACTCAGTCTATATTGCCCTTATTGCCCTTTGCAATATGAGCTACCTGCCATTGATGTCTAAGGTTGTCCAAAGCTGCACAGTATGCTTGTCCTCATGCAGCCACAGATGTTGGCATCTGCTCTTTTGGTGGATGGACTGGGCTGCCTCCACTTTTCTTCCATGGTATTTTGAAATCAAGACAAGGCTGCCGGCTACCTTTGTTTCTCAGACAGGATAAGAGTGTGTCACAATCCAAACAGGATATACTTTCATGTGGAGCATGGCCAACACCAAACAATGGGCTGCCCAGTACTCTACACCTCTTACAGCACATGTGATGAGAACATGACTGATGTCACTATGTCTCAAATGATGAAGTCCACCCATTCAAGGACAGCCAGCAGCAGCTGCCATTGTTAGTGAAGGGCTGCCTATTGTTCAACCCATCGCTTTCTGTCAGGGTGTGCTCACTTAGCCTGTCTCAACAGAGACAACTACAAGGCAGTTGAGCTATTTGCTAACAGGCTATGTCCACACAGCGATATACACACAGATGTTTCTGTGTCCCATCACAGGCAGCTTTATAATGACAGCATCAGTAAGTGGTGACAGTGGATTACAGATGTAGTTGAAGTTAGTTATTTTAAAAGCACTGAAAACAGTCGAAATGTTTGCTAAGAGTCACACACACAGCAGACAGACAGCAGATGACAGATAGACAGATATTTCCCATGTTACCTTGCTATGAGCGTAGACAACTGACCCCAGCAGTTTCCAGGTTCCCCCCCGGCGGTCCATCCTGATCATCCTCAGAATCTGAAGGAAACGAAGCGACCTGATGGCTGAAGTGGCAAAGACGTTTCCTTGAGTCCCTGCAGCCAACACTGATATGGATGCTATCAATACCATGATGTCTGCAGACAGGTCAAAGAGACAGATCAGAGAGAGACAGGTAAGTAATGTGCCTCACATCATTACAGTGTGAGCTTTGCCGGCTGACAGGCAGAAACTGATGTGAACGTTGAACAGGAAGTCGAGACAGCAACAAAGAGCCACTGAGCAGCGTCTGTGACTGATCTCAGATCTGTTCCTCTGCACGTCCATTAACCTGTAGGAAACAACTGCACCGACACTTCGTGTCTGCTCACTGACTCTTTATCACACCGCTTCACTTCTGTCCACATCTGTCTGAAAGTAAAGGAACTGTTGCTGAAGTGACAGTAAATGAAGCGTTGTGATAGTAAATGAAGTGTCTAACATCATCCCACTCACCGATAACACAAAAAGGTTTTCTGGCAAACTTGAGTCGTCCTCTCCATCCTCTGTACCGACAGCAACAGCCTGCAGCCCAGATCCTCACCATGTACTCCACCCCAAACACCACAATGGTCACAACTTCCTGTAAACAACACATGTGGAAACCTGTTAGGCTGCATCTAATGATGATTTCATTACTGAATGTATAATTAGTGTGAGTTTTTAATTAATAATAAAACAATGATCACAGGTTCCCATGCAGAATCCAAATTTATAAATTAGAAATTTACAATTTACAGTTTATAACTTTGTACAATTTTGCAAAACAAGAGTAGAAAATACAACAAGACAATAAGGTCTTAATTCGATAAATAAAGTCTTAGTTCAATAAATAAAAACAGAAAGCTTAACGTTCACAGGAAAGAAAATGTTGGCACAAATCACTGATCTCACTGTCAAACACCCTGACCAGTAAAGCATCCTAACCACTGAGAGCAAATCCTGCAGCAAAGCCACTGATTCTGCATTTTCACGTCAAAATCAGGTCTGTTGTTTTTGTTTGTTTGTGTTTTGCTTTTACTAAAATGAGACTGCAACTCAGAGAGAGAACCAAGACTGATCTGATGAACAACAAGTGTCCATGACGCAGTCAAGAAGATCACTACATGTTGATGACTGCATAAACACAGTCTCCTCTCAGGCTCCCAAACACATGCAGCAACAGCAGTCCTCAGACGACTGGTTTGAACTGACAAGTATAAAAATATCTTCAAACTTCAGACTCGAGCCGAAAACATCACAAGGTGCCGAATGTATATAAAGATCTTCTTCAGCTCTCTGGTCAGCGAGTGATCATCTGATCTGAAGTTAAATGATGTGTATTTTTACAGTGAGTCATGCAGAGTTTTACCAGAATGTAGAGAGCGTCCTCTGAACTCTTCTCGTACTCTTTGATGGTGGAGAACACAGACAGAACGAGACAGGAGAACACCAGCAGGAACCTGAACAGAGGAATGAAACACACACTGACTATCCATTCCTGCTTCCTTCTCAGGTTTTTGATCACTGATCTGTTTCAGACTGACACCTGATCTAAGATCTGTCTTCAGCCATCGATCATCAGAGCTTCCTGTAAACTGGAGGATGGTTCAACAACAAAAATCAAGATTTTATTTCCATAATTTCAGTGAATTCATTCCTGATCCTCTCTGATTTAAAGCCTGTCCCTGAGTTTTGGACATTTCATCAGCTCAGAGTGAAACTGGATCGAATTCAGGGGCATGTTGTCAGGTAAGGTGTAAGGTCAGTGCTGTGTGTGTGTGGCCACAGTGTTTGTGTGTGTGTGTGGCCATAGTGATTGTGTGTGTGTGGCCACAGTGTTTGTGTGTGTGTGTGTGTGGCCACAGTGTTTGTGTGTGTGTGTGTGGCCACAGTGCGTGTGTGTGTGAGTGTGTGTGTGTATCTGCACAGTGAGCTGTTAGCAGTGTTATTTCACAAAAGAGGCAGGCAGGTGTTTATAGGCAGGCAGGTGTAACCTGTAGAGAGGTATTTACACGTAGGCGTGGTAGATGAAGGCCCATCCTCGCGGTCTCTCCAGGACGTTGTACAGGAAGTTCTGCAGTCGTCTGTAGAGCGCGTTTCGTTTCGGAGGTTTCTTTCCCCCAGAGACGCTGCTGCGCTGCCGCCGAGGACCCTCCTCCCCACCTGAACACAGGTATATATTCACCTGAACACAGGTATACATCCACCTGAACACAGGTATACATCCACCTGAACACAGGTACATGTTCACCTGAACACAGGTATACATCCACCTGAACACAGGTATATATCACAGGTATATGACAGCTGGGGGCTGTTCCCGTGTTTTATGACTCTCGGTCATCGGACACACATTTACGGTTCACCTGCCCTAGTCCTGGAGAGCTTCGGCTGTTTCTGAGGTGAATAGGTGAAATTTGACATTAGTATCAATAACTGTTCAGCTTCATTGATGAACTGAATCATAATCTGAGCTCACCTGAAGATCTGCTCGCTGTTTATTAGCTGCGACAAACCCTCATTTTCATTATTGATTACTTTGTTGATTATCAGTTTACTTTTGGGATTATGGGTTGCTCTACGTTATTTAAGGACTCGTGTCTCCGCCTGCTGGCAGTGGGAGTAATTACACAAACACTGCTGACATGTAACTTCATGTCCCCCTACATGTCCCTCTACATGTCCTCCTGGTTGCTGTAGTCTGTTCTGTACCTACAATGACTCCACTACTCAGCTGTGCTGCACCAATCAGAGCTCATCATTAGCAGAGCTGCATGCTGGGAAAGTCCTGGCACTAATGAGTTAAACAGTTAAAATGTTTCAATCCAAAGTGACGTCTTCAAATGTCTCATTTTGCCCCAAACCCAAAGAGATTCAGTTAACTAAGACATAAACAGGACATGTGAATATATTAGATATATTAAACAATTACTTAACAATGAATCAATTATCAGAATAGTTGCAGAACTTTCTGATGATTAACCTAATTCTTAATCATTTCATCTTAATTAACATTATCTAATATTTTTCTTTCTCTCAGCACTTCCCATTCACTTCAACTGCTTTAGCCCTGACACTTCAACTGATGTGTCACATGGTTCAGCGTCTCAGACAGGAAACACAGGTGTGCTTTAAATCATGGTTTCACTCTGAAATATATGTATTTAATGATTCAATTCAATTCAATTTTATTTATATAGTGTCAATTCACAACAAAAGTCATCTCAGGGCTATTTACAAACAGAGCGGGTCTAGACCACACTCATTACTATTAATTACACCCAACAGTTCCACCATGAGCAAGCACTTGGAGACAGTGGCAGAAACCTTGGGCAGATCCTGGCTCTAGGTGGATGGACATCTGCCCTGACCAGTTGGTGGGGGGGGTACAATATAGAATAATGACAGCAAATGGCAGCAGAGGACACAGGGCAGGTCGGTGCCCTTTGAATGTGCCCTGTTCATGGAAGTATGTATCAGCTGGTTGGACGAACAGGTGAGTAGATGGATACCATCAGCTGCATGGTGACAACGCGACACACTTCAGCTCATATTCAGTCAGATGAAATGGCAGCTCAAGGCTTCAGGCAGTTGAAACTAAGTTTTTCTCTTTAACTGATTCAGAGAGTTTTTACATTACATGTCTACGTTAGATTTTAAAGCACATTTAATGCGTTTTTTTATTCATACCCTGTCTGTACTTCACTTGTTCTTGTGTTTTTTTGTATGTGGCTTGGCCACCGCACAGAACAATTTCCCTACAGGGATAAATAAAGTACCTGTTCTACTCTACTCTTAAACGAACTGTGGGTACTTTTACACGTACAGAGTCTTAACACCATCAAATAAATATGACAGCCCTCAGCCAATCACAAGGCAGCACGTGTCTGACATGTTCAGGGTTAATATCTCCTCCTGGCCTCACTGACAGAAACTGTTCTGCCTTTTAATTTAAAATCTGCCACAGTGAAGCAGATCCAGCGGTATCCCACAATCCCTGTGGGCACATCTTGCTGACATAATGCATTAGCCATCCCTTTAGCCTAACCTTTACTTTCGCAGCTACATGCCCGGTCTAAACCCGAGACTGAACACAAAAATCTGGTCTTAACACTAAAAACAACGGTGGATCCATGGGGACCTCACCCGCGGTCCTCCTACGCCCCCCTGCGTCCGTGTGTGTACAGGATCAGTCCCCGCTTGAATATAAACACACACACACACACACACAACCAATAGCCCCATGAACACGAATCATTGTCCACCCGCTTTAACAGTTACTGTGTCCGTTAATTAACGCACATGCACCGCCAGCTGTTGTGTTTACCTGCTATGAGCAAAGCTCCGTCCCTGCTGGACTCGGTCCCCCCAGCCTCCAGACCCACGAAACCGACCTTCAGCTTCTTTTGGTCGGCCTGTGCTCCGGGGAACACCCCACCGTTCCGGGACTTCTGCACCATGACGGAGACGCGACCTGCACCGACCTGCCGATCTACTGCCAGCGCACAGACAGAGCTCCGAGGCCGGCCAGGCCCGGTGGGAGCATCGCCGCCGCTGCGGAGCGGAGGATGAGGAGGAGAGGCGGTGGAGACAAAGAGAAGAGGAGGCGAAGAGGAGAGGAGGAGAGAGGGATGGAGGACAATAAACCCGCAGAGAGACAGATGGGCAGCAGATTGACCGATCAGCAGGTTTTTTCTCCTCACCGACTTCCCGCAACCAAGAGGAAATGGAATGACGTCACCGATGGTTATTGATCAAACATACGGATAAAACGCCACCGATCAGACGATCAGTTTGACCACCACAAATAAATACACACAAGATTATTAAGTGTGTATTATTATAATCTCTGCCCGTTTCCATGATAACCAGCTGGTAAACCTGACAACCAGAGAAGAGACAGGTGGAGTTTCACACACCCGTAACCGAAACACAATACAGGGGGAGGTAGGAGGAGAGGACGAGGAAAAGAGGATGGAAAGGAAAGGAAAGGAAAGGAAAGAAGGAGGTGGAGAAGGAGACAGTGTCTTGCTGAGCTTTGACATCACAAGGAGAAACTGTTTTGATTGGCTAATTCATATGAATGTTAAATGTTTCATGTTTTTTATAAGTAACTTGATGACATTAGTTACTAGAGAACCAATCAGCTGGTAAATTATCAATGTGAGCTTACAGGACACAGACCACAGGTTTGTACAGACACACACACTGTTTATTGACATCATCACTCAGTAACACCTGTCTGCTGCTGCAGTCATTACATAATTTGTAACTGTAACAGCAGTGGATTCTGATTGACTGAGTTAAAACTACATGGGTTAGATGTTTTTAAAGCTGTTCATAGCAAAGAAAATATCAGGTTGCCGTGGTAACAGTGCAGCTGGTTGTTGGTGGACAGCAGGTGGAGCCTGGGCATCAGGGGTCATTTAAGTCAAAGCCTGTTTGGAGTGGTCAGGGATCCTGGAACAAGGTGGAGTAGAAGGTGGGTTCAGAGCGGCGACTGTGGTAGCGAATGATGATGTCATTGATCACGTGCTTTCGTCTGACATGAGGTGGAGGGGCAGAGTCACTTTCCAACCCTCGCCGATGGAAACAGTTGATCACCATCTCTCTAACAAGGAAACCTGAGGACAGACAGAAAATGTTTCTCTGGTGGTGTCGCTGTGACGAATACCAAAAGAAACTGTCTAAATATGACATGTCACATCTGCTTCTCGCCATTTTAGAGCTGCACAGTTTCTGTTTCTAAATCATTGTCAGATGACTTTGCACTAGAGCTCAGCTGATTCATTGGTTTGGTAAATTGGAGGGTCTCCGTGGAGACACATCTCCTCCACCTATTGATGGAGTTTGGACAGAGCTCCATCATCAATCCAAAGCCTTCCAGATCCTCCTCTGTCCCTGTCCTGAGTCTTTGTCCTGCCCAACAGTCAGAGTTCAGTCTCTTTGGTAACTGTGCTCCATGGCTCTCCCTGCAGGAAGAGACACAGACTGCAGGCTTTAATATGATTGGTTACCTGTGGACACAGCAGGTGCTGTGTCATGAGAGAGTGAGCAGACTGATGCAGTCAGGCTGCTGCTGTTTATTTAAAATAAATTTACTTTTTTATAGATTAGATATTCACTTTACATGAGAGCTGGTCTGCACCAAAGAGTTCTCAATGTAAGTATTGTTAGTAAGACAGACAGACTGCCAGACAGACAGGCAATCAGACAGACAGACAGGCAGATAGGCAATCAGACAGGCAGACGGACAGACAGGCTGACAGACAGGCAGGCAGACGGACAGACAGGCTGACAGGCAGACAGCCAGGCAGGCAGACAGACAGACATACCCAAACACCTCTTGCTGACTACGCTCCCACTGACCAATGGGACAACCAAACTAAACTTGCTGGGGGCGTTTTCATGGAAATGGATCCGGTACAGTCCAGTTTTCAGAGGATGGATGAAGACCAGCTGCATTTGTGACACGCTAACAGAGAGACAGACAGTTAGACTGTTTGGTCATCGTCTGTAACCATGTGGATTGTGTTTGTATTTTACCTCGGTGGTGTTTTTGTGTCTGGCAGCAGATCAGAGTGAAGGAAACTCTCTGAAACACAAGTTCTCACATCATCATCATCACGAGAAGATCACCTGCAGCATCATCACCACACCTCTGCTGAGCTCAGCTCGGTGCTTCTGACTGAAGTTTACATCCATAACAAACAGTTGATGTCATTGGCTGTGAGCACTGCTTGCCGTGGTGCAAGCTGGTAGAAACACTGCTGACAGTAGTGACTATGCTGCGAATAAAGAGCCAGTAGTTCTACAGTCGCACGCTGCTGAGATCACACTTCAAATCATGGAACTACTTACCAACATCCTCCCAGCGTTCAGTCCACACCAACAGGACTCTGGACACGGAGCCAGCAAATGACGGCAGCAAACGGACAGGCTTCATGTCCTCAGCTGGAGAACTCTGGACAGACAGACAGACATGCAGTTAGACAGACATGCAGGCAGACAGACAGACAGGCAGGCAGGCAAACAGACAGACTGATTTATTTGACAAATCTGCAGACAGTCGAGCAACAGCAGGTCAAAAAGCTTTTATTTTGAAGGTCTGTACCATTGGCTGGGGGTGGCAGCCTTGACTGAGCTCTGGATCGCTCTGCATGTTAGACAATGGCTCATTTGGAGGCTCCGCCTCCTCTGGACTCTTCAGCCAATCAACTGCTTCAATCAAAAACAAAAAACATGTTATTAAAGTCAAAGCAAATATCTTCACCCTTACACATTCTACACACCTGTCCTAATAAAGATCACACCTGTCTTTTTGTAGTCACACCTGTCTGTATATGGTCATACCTGTCCTAATAATAATCACGAAGAAGAATAATTAAGTCGGCCATGTTACACTTTGCAGAGATGTTCTCAGTATATGTTAGTGACATCACTGTTTATGACTTTCACATCTGTACTGAGATCATCAGACACTGACAGCGTGATGATGATGATGGGACAATGAAGGTGATCTCTGTCAGCGCATCAGCGTACATCAGAACAAACTTGTCTCCATTAAACACTCCCCCTCCACTGTCACCCAGTGCAGCACGGAATTCTGGGAGACAGAAAACAACCAATCAGCTTCAGTGAAAATTACGTCAGGTAAACTCTAAACCCTGACAAGGTCGCCTTAAGGAGCAGGTAACAAATTAGTGCACTGACCTGAACTGTTGGTGCTGACTCTGCCCACCTGTCGTCGCCCTGCCTCTACCGGCTGACCAAGAGACGACAGGAAATCCAGGAAGTGAGAGGAGACGCTGCAGTGAGACTCCACGTTCCTCAGAATCTACAGAGAGACCGGCAGGTTAGAGACAGAGACAGGGAGTGAGACACAAAGAGGAAGGTGAGGAAGAGCTAGTGTTTTCTGTAGCTGTGACATCATGCTGAGGAACAGTTTTGATTGGCTTGTTCAAATAGTGTCAATGATCGATACAGAGACAGGTGAGAAACAGACAGACACAAGTGTATTGACCTCAGGGGCTGATAGACAGGTGAGTAAAGAGGCGTGTGCGAGGTCACATTGATGTTGAACTGTGTCTGATTTCCCTGAATGCAGCACAGCCCAGTACCAGCATGCAGCAGCTGTAACTCGTGAGTCAATAGAGTTCAGAGTTACAGGCTGTCATTTACACACTGTTACAGTTCAAACTACAGCAGAGAGCAAACATCAGCCTGAGTCAGAGCCTGATGGAGCTGATCCCACATTCGTGGGGTTGTCCAGTGTGAAGTCAGACAGACAGGCAGACAGACCTCAGTAGACAGACTGGCAGACAGACAGACCTAGCAGACAGACAGGCAGGCAGGCAGGCAGACAGACAGACAGACCTCATCAGCTGTCCTCTGTCCTGCCCTCATGTAGAAGACGAAGGCAGAGTCACAGTATTTGGATGGCAGCTGATCTAAATGTCTCAGATCCTCTGAGAAACCTGGAAGAGATGAGTCCAGAGACACCAGCTGAGCCAGGACACCGCTGGGACCTGGATCCTGCAGAGAGACAGGTGAGACAACAGAGAGGACTAAATGCAACACTGAATCAACAAACTGATCTCCATCCAGTCCCTCATACCTTCAAGGTTTCAGGTGTTAACAGGCCCAGGTGGGACAAGAGGAGTCTCGCCGTCTGAAAGCTGGTGACTGGGGGCGGCGGCCTGCAGGTTGTTATGGTGACTGACCGTCTGCTCACCTGAGGGTGAGCCTCAACCTGTTGCTGCCTCTTAAACACTGCTTGCAGCTGCTCCAGCTGTTGCTGCATCTGGGAGACGAGAAGGAGTTAACACCTGACATTTACCTGCATAAGAGCAATCATGACAACATGAAACAGAAGAGGATGAAGACCAGTTTGACTTCAGACTGCAGATTCAGAAAGTCCTGCAATGTTAGAATCAGACAGTAGGTGGAAAGAAGAAGCCGTAAACTGATCCCTCAGTAACAACACAGGTGAACCAATGACACAGTCAATGTTAGCCACTCCCAACCAGTCACATTGTCGGTAGTGCTGCAGTATCACTGCGACAAACAGTCGGCTCGATTGCCCCTCTAAAGAAGCATGTGAGCATCATGGTACATGTCCCAAACCCAGATATAAAGAAAACATGGAAAACATTTGAGAGGAAATGGTGCTGCGCAAATCAGGAGGAATCAGTGTGGCAGGATAAAACATCTTGAACCTGACAGGAAATCCCTCCATGATGCCCCGGCAGCTTATCACTCATCATGAATAAAGGAGAATAGGATCAACCCCAGGTTCCTTTTCAGCACTGGAAAACATATCAACTCATCACGCTCCCATCCCCCACCTGTCTGCACCCCAGACCTGGATCTGGGTTTGACTTGGTTCTTACCTCCTCTGTAACAGTCTCCTGCAGAGCAGGAATACTGTGATCTGCCTTAACTGAAGGAACTTTGTAGATGTTTTCAGGAAACAGCAGATTTTCAATGCCACATCGTATCCCAGCATCCTCCTTGGCTTTACCGTGGCGCTGTGGGATCAGAGGTTGCTGTGGTATATGAGCAGACAGGCACATCAAACGCTCTGAATCACACAATATTTGTAATTCTGGATTCAGTGTATTTGGTCATTAGCTGAAGTGGTCACCTGTGTGTGTGTCCGTCCCTCTCTGGGCTGCAGGTGGAGCTGTAGAGTCCAGGTGTGACCTCCTGACGGTCCTCTGATCAGCAGTGTGAGTGACGGACATGGCACTACACACAGCCATCAATAGAATATACAACAGTTACAAACATTCATTTTTATCTTAGAGCTGAAGAATCAGTTTATTAATCAATTCATCAGTCCATCAAGTTTATGTAATGAAATCCAGATAGTCAGTTGTCATGAGTCGGATTTGATTTCCAGATTAATCAGAATTTATCTGAGGAAACATGGAGGAGATGCTGGCCTGATGATGGAGGGAAGGCAATGTCTGCCTGCTTCACTAAAACTGACCCTCTGTAGGTCCCCGGGGTTGTTCCAGCATGGCCATGATCACTGAACTTTCCACCACAAAATATCTAAACTTCTTCATCCTGCTGTCGCTCCAGTAGTGGCAGCCAACAAGGGTGTCCTCATCCAACTGGCCTCCAGGGAAAAGGAACACCCCCGAAACCTGCATGACACTGAGACAGGAATGACAATGCTGTTGAGCCAGAATCTGTTCTGGTTTCAGGTCCTGAATTCTTCACCCAATTCAGACTTGGGCCAAAATCTCCTCATTGGGTTAAGAAGCCCTGAAATACTGATGTGTGCATGTGAAGAACCAGCATCTCTGCAGCTGATGTGACCATGGAAACATTTACTCATGTTTATATGCAGGAAGCACATCTGTGAGACATGTATGAAATCATGTGTGTTTGTTTCTCTCACCAGCTCAGTGTGGCCTCAGCTGCCTCCTTCACCCTCAGAGAGGCAGGGTTTAGCTCTTTCTCCTCTTTACTCCTCATGACTCCTTCCTGTTTGGATTTACTGCCTGAAATCCCCAATTCAACAATCTCCAGGACCTCCAACAGACACTCCTGGAAAAACACAGTAAAAACACATACAACCACACACAAGTTACCTGCTGGTTAGTTGCCTGCTGGTTAGTTACCTGTTGGCTGTTACCTGCTGGTTAGTTACCTGCTGGTCAGTTGCCTGCGGTTAGTTACCTGCTGGTTAGTAACCTGCTGGTCGGTTACCTGCTGGTTAGTTGCCTGTTGGATATTACCTGCTGGTTAGTTGCCTGCTGGTTAGCTACCTGTTGGATGTTACCTGCTGGTTAGTTACCTGCTGGCCAGTTGCCTGCGGTTAGTTACCTGCTGGTTAGTTACCTGCTGGTCGGTTGCCTGCGGTTAGTTGCCTGCTGGTTAGTTACCTGTTGGATGTTACCTCCTGGTTAGTTACCTGCTGGTTAGTTGCCTGCTGGTTAGTTACCTGGTGGTCAAGCATGTTGGGGTGTTGAGTTAACCAGACGTTCAGACAGTAGAAAGCAGCGACGATGATGGAGTGCAGATCTCTGGAGTGAAGTGGAGGTGGACGACTGCATTGAAACACGATGTAACTACAGACTGAAGTGAGCGCTCGCCTCCTCTCACTCTCCTCCACATTCACCTCCACCTGACGAGCGTAAGAAGGAGTCACAGGAAGCTTTATGGGCAGTTTAGAGTGTATGTGTGTGGTTGTGTGTGTGTGTCCACCTTAGCCAGGCTTCCCAGTACTTCCAGTGCAGACAGACAAACTGATGAGTCATTCCTCCATTGAGCAGTTAAACGCTGAGTCAGCAGACGGACAAACTGGACCCACAGGATCCCCGCTGTATCTGACTGAATGGCTGGTTACCATGGCAATGCAAACACACATGCACAGATTTCCATCACATGACGTGTCATTTTCATCAAAACATTACAAGCCAGTTAAACAAATGATTAACTACTGGGTCCTCTGGTCCGTCTGTTTGTGCTGGTTCCACTGGTCCCTCTGGTTCGCCTCAGTCTACTGGCTCCACTACGCTGGGACTCAGTTTCCTGGAAACAAAGGTAAATGCATAGTTTCGTTTGTCCTGATAATAAAACAAGTAACGGCGTAAAGTCCTGTTAGTGCTATGCTTCTCTTCCAGTTAAATCTGAGTGAGTAAGACTCAGGGATGAGCAGCGAAATGTGAAGTGACAAATGACCTTTGTGACATGAAGACCATTTCACCAACAAAATTGATAGTATGACATACAGACATGTGATTTCCCCCTGTGTCATGGTTCATGTTCCCATAAAACAGGCACAATAAAAAGGTTTGTTATGTTAATGTGTCTTACATTACATTCATTGCTGTTTTAATTGTTGTCAGGACTGGTTTTCTGTCTGCACTGAAAGAGACATGTTGTGTATCAGACTCACCTGCTGGGTTTGTCTTCCAGCCTCTAAGAGAGCCAAGTCCTGGACCAGGTTCAACATAGCCGCTACACAAAACAGTTCAAGATCAGTTCAAGAGCAATCAAATCAAACAGCTGCCTCTACATTAAATGAATAAGTGACTGAATAACTGAATGAGCAAGTGAATGAATGGTGCTGTGAATGTGTTTTGATGAATGTAGTGCAGCCAGTCCATGTTAGGGTTATGGTTTGGTTTTGACAGTGAACACCAGTTGGGCAGTCACGGGAACTGAAGTTTGCAGCCCTATACTAAATCAGTAGGAGCTCTTGGAGCTGTACTGGTCCAGAGGAGATGCATGGCTACCCACCCAGACACACTCCTACTGTGTTCACTGGCCCAAGCTGAGCTACGACAGCACGAACCATGAGATGTTCAGTGAATACATGAACCCAGTACAGCACCTGTGCCACAGCTACTGAAAAACTATATTACAGTAGCAAACAGAGTAAGACCATAAGATGCTGCCTGCATTATCCCAACATCTGGTCTCACCTGTTCCACCTGTGGACAAAGCAAGCAACCCTTCTGGACACAATGGACTGCTGAGGTGAGTGAGAGACGAGTGATTTTGGCACAAACCTCATCAGAACAGACCCTTCACATGAGCACAAACTGAAACAAATCAGAAATCTGCAACTGACCGAGTAAGAGCTGTGTGTTGAAAGCATCCATCTCTGTCTGCAGAGCTCCAATCAGAACACTGATAAGGCGGGGCTTCAGAGACAGGTAGCTACCTGTTGGTATATCATCACCACTGAACTGCCCGTCTAATAACACCTGAACACACACACACAGCTGTGGTTATTAATGGTAATTTATACTTAACTTGTGATGTCCAGGTCAGGTCTGCACAGGTGTGTGTAGGTGTTTAATAGGGGCAGTAGAAGCTTACCTCTGATTGGACAGTGGCTAACTGCAAAGGGAGGGGCAGCAGGGACAGGAGGATGAGGATGGAGGCTCGCCTCAAATCCACCAGACTCACAAAACTCTTAAACCTCAGCAACTCTCTGAATGAGAGAAAGACGTGACAGCAGTCACACCGGTCCATACCTGTGGGTGTCGGTCCAATGATTGTATGACAAGTGGCTGCTGCTTCTTTCTTCATGATTACTTTACTGCTGGGTGATTTAAAACTGTGCCTAACTGAAGGTTCAAGGTAAGGGACTTTGTTCCCCCCAGTTTGGGACAGAGGTTACAGACCAGGTCTGGGAGCTGCCGCTAGTATTCACAATGTAGTACCTGTACCTGTCAAGCAGCACGTTCTCCACAGCTGAGATGAAGGAGGGAAGAAGAAGATTGACTCCTCCCAGGTCACAGCAGAACAGACAGGTGGAGTTCAGCAGGATGGAGGCCAGAACTGGTGGGCATGCCTCCTCTGACACCTGGAGACCCTGCAGGAGAACCAGGTAGAACCTGAAAGTTGGACAGAGAACAGAGAACACACACAGATCAGTACCTTAGACAGTGTAAGAGTCTGAACAGTTGACTCCACCCACTCGCAGAGAACTACAGCTGGACAGGTAGATGTAATTGTACCTGGACAGGTAATGAACCTGGATAGGTAGATGATTCATCTACATGGACAAGTAAAGAGACATATAGCTGTTCAGTAGACAGACATGTTCCTGGACAGGTAATGTAGTTGGACAGCGACACAGACATGTAGCTGCAGAGGTAAAGAGTGAATCTACCTGGACAGGTAGACATTCAGGATGTCCTCTGTAGTTTTTTTACAGGAAAAGATCCTGCACAGCGTCCCACAGGCTTCAGCTCGGCCGGCTGCCCACCTGTCTGCCATCACAGTGACCTCACAGTGACCAGCTGGAGAAGACGTAAAGAGAGTTTATGATCATGTGATCTGCCTCACAGTAACAGTTCAGGATCAAGTTTCTGTACTAAAGGAAGTCTGTGATGTCATGTGTCACATGAAGAAAGAACTGACCAGGTAAACCAGGGTCTCTGTTGAGAAGAGCCGCGTCAAAAAGCCAACAGCCGAACAGGTGGAGGAGGGAGTCTACGTTACACCTGAGTGGGGAGGGCGATGGTTGGGCAGAAGAGCACAGAGGAAGAGGAAGGGGAAACGGGTGGAAGGAGGGCTTCCAGTGATGGGGGGATAAAGCTGTCTGAGAGGGACAAAGAACGAAACCAATCAGTGATAACGTGGTTCAAACTTGCCAAGTTAAAAGTGTATGTGAACAGGTAAACACTCGTGTACCTGGGCAGGTAAACACTTGTGTAGATAATGAGTCTTGCCCCTGCATACAGAACTCCACAAACACTTTCTTACCATATGAGGTTTGTTGGAAGTCTTGGAGACATTTGCAGGTTTTAGTCTTCTGTTGTGTGGAGGGGGGGAGGTGGTGGAGGGAGGGGCACTGGACACGTTCAGCATGTTCACAGGGGTGGGTGGGGCACTGCCAGAACGAGGTCGAGAGAGACCTGAGGAGGCCATGGGACAGGTGTTCTGCTCTGCTTTAGCCACGAATCAAATCAGGGCAGTGTGGGAAGTGAGCTTACCATAGGAGGGGAGGCGGTCTCTGAATGGGCTCTTGGTCACAGCAACACCTGGGAGATGATGAGATGAAGACAAACCTGACCTTAAAATCACCTGAGGCCTAGACTACAGAGCAGGACTGGATGTCAGCGAGTAGCTTCAGGTTCAACTCAGAGTTTTCAAGCCTATGACAGTGGTTCACTTCTTACTGTGTTGAATCACCGTGGTAACTGAAGCTGCACACCTGAGCTGCTCCAGAACAGGTTATGATCCAGGTAAGAGATCCACTCATGTAAAGCTCTAACTGATTAGTTCTGTTGGATAGACTGCAGATGGTGGGAGGGTCTGTAGACCTGATTTCATTGATCTGTTCTAATCAATATGATCCGACAGCAGAGCCTGAAGCTCTAATTAATCCAACTAATGAACAAGAGTGACAACTGCTGCAGTCTTACTGATCAGAGAGATTACCAGGTTATTAATACAGGTTATCAATTAATGATCAGGTTATTATTGATCAGATTAGTAACTGACACAAACTGTCGCTGCCTTTCAGTCTGGATTAAATCTAATCCTTCACATTAGTTTTAAACCCTTGTGATTGGACATGTGACTTCACCCCTTTCCTGTGAATGCTCATAGTTAGATGAGAAAATTCTGAGATGACTTCGTGAGTTGATAACTGGGGTCATGTGACTGTGTTTGTTTAATTTACCAAGCCAGAACAGGAAACATGAACCTGAGTAAATTGGGTTTGTTTCCTGGTTCAGGCCTCAGACGTAAAACTGAAGTTTGGTTTTCATCAACTATTCCAGTAAAATTAACTCCAGTCAGAGAAACTCATCCCCCCATAGCTCCAACAGAGAGAAGACACTGTGCTTTGATTAGGTTATTGATCGGATAAACATGATCAGTTTGGGTTAATGTGGATTACCAAGAGAAGGCAACCGGTCTCTGAAATGCATCCTCGTTTGTCCTGGTGAAACACAACAACAGCAACAACGACAGCAACAGGGAAGAAATAAGGTCAGTGTCTATGAGTTGTTTACAGACAATGTGTGTGTGCGTGTGTGTGTGGGCGTGTGTGTGTGTTCCAGTGTACAGGTAATGTGTGTGTGTGTGTGTGTGTGTGTGTGTGTGTTCCAGTGTACAGGTAATGTGTGTGTGTGTGTGTGTGTGTGTGTACCAGTGTACAGGCAATGTGTGTGTGTGTACCAGTGTACAGGCAATGTGTGTGTGTGTGTGTGTGTGTACCAGTGTACAGGCAATGTGTGTGTGTGTGTGTGTGTACCAGTGTACAGGTAACGTGTGTGTGTGTGTACTATATATATATATAGGGTGTAGAGGTAATGTGTGTGTGTATCGGTGTAGAGGTAATGTGTGCGTGTGTGTGTGTATGTATCAGTGTAGAGGTAATGTGTGCGTGCGCGTACGTGTGCATATCAGTGTAGAGGTAATGTGGGTGTGCGCGTGCGTGTGCATATCAGTGTAGAGGTAATGTGGGTGTGCGCGTGCGTATCAGTGTAGAGGTAATGTGGGTGTGCGCGTGCGTATCAGTGTAGAGGTAATGTGTGTGTGTGCGTGTGTGTGTGTGCATCAGTGTAGAGGTAATGTGCGCGTGTGTGTGTGTGTGTGTATCAGTGTAGAGGTAATGTGCGGTGTGTGTGTGTATCAGTGTAGAGGTAATGTGCGCGCGCGCGCGTGTGTGTGTGTGTGTGTGTATACCAGTGTGGAGGGTGTGTGTGTGTGTGTGTGTGTGTATACCAGTGTGGAGGGTGTGTGTGTGTGTGTGTGTACCAGTGTACAGGTAACACGTGGAGGTTGTGTGTGTGTGTACTAGTATGGAGGTAATGTGTGTGTGTACCGGTGTTTGGCAGCAGCTGCTCTCCTGGTTCTTCCTTGACCACGGTCACACCTGGGGAAAAAAGTTACAGGAAATAGTTTAAAATAAAATATGTCAAATAAGATTCAACTTCAGGTGGGTTCAGGTGAGCTCAGGTGGGCCCTAAACCAGCCCTTAGTCATGCTGCTTTAGGCCTAGACTGCAGGAAGACTTCCCATGATACACTGGGCTCCTTTCTCCTGAAGTTTGGTGCTTTCTGGTCTCTCTCCTCTCTCTTCCTGACACTGCTGGTGTTGTCTGGATTAGTGATCCCCTTGTCCTGCTCAACACCCACTGACATAATTGTATTATTATTATTGTTATTATTATTATTAATATCAGTGTATTATTATTATTATTATTATGGTCAGGTGACCTGCTCCATGTGTCCTGAGACAACCCTTGAGACGTGTTGAGCAGACTCAGAGATCAGGTGGGGGTTGGGGTCAGAGGTCAGGTGGGGGTTGGGGTCAGAGATCAGGTGGGGTTGTAGGTCAGAGGTCAGGTGGGGGATGGGGTCAGAGGTCAGGTGGGGTGGGTGTCAGAGGTCAGGTGGGGTTGTGGGTCAGAGCAGAGAACAGGTGTCAGTGTACCCAGGAAGGCGTCGACCAGTGTGCTGACTCCTCTTATGGCTCTGAAGAAGATGTTTGGCAGCTGCCTGTCGGCTTTTAACGCCCCCTCCTGGGAGAATGGAGTCGAACCAACAACGACCTGGCGACTGAGGTCCACTGGATTACTGGAGGAAGATTTATTGACATATTGAGATTTACTGTAGTTAGTGGGTGTGGCTTATTGTTCTAAATAAGAATCAAAAGGTTTTTCACAGACACGCTGAAGGAAACTTGCTGAGATTCAAACACAGTTCAGACTCTGAGATAAATAACATCAAGTCTCCAGAGTCTTTTCATCACTAGTCACTGCAGTTCAGCCAGTCCAATGCTGACATGTGACACAGTTCGAAGCTGCCTGCAAGAATTGTTGTAACAGCTGACCACCCAGTGACCTTGTTAGGGGCTCGTGGAGACCTGCAGGTGAACTGGACTCATGTTGTCTAGAGATACACAAAAGTAAAGACCTTCTGGGCCAATGCCTCTGCAGCTAGATACGATCATTTTGACTCAAAACAGCTGTCCTGTGTGAAACATTAAGGAGGTCGAGCAAACAAAAATCCAGAAAATATGTTAATATTAGCAGAAAAACAGCTTCAACAAGAAAAGAAAAAGCAGCAACAGTTCAGAAACATGTTGACAGTGAAACTGAGAGCTGAAAGACACTTTGCATGATGTGAAACAGTTGAAATCATTATAGAATAAAAGAAAGAAGGTCTGAGTATTAGTATAGTAATGTCTAATTGTGTGTTGTTGTTGTTGTTGTTGTTGTTATCCAAACCCAATTAAGACTTCAGTACATATAAATGACTTTGGTGTTGTCACCTGTATTGAGAGTTACCTGAGCAGGTGCAGGAACCTGAACCAGGTGTGAGAGACTCTGCGGTCATCCATGTCCGCAGGGATTAGAGCAGCATCTTCATCTGGGACTTTAAAGTGAGGGAAGGATGGACCAAAGGTCAACAGCAATAACCTGAACACGCAACACAAATATGAATAATGAGGTAGCGTTACTATGGCAACTGCAGGAGTCCTGTCATTGGTTTGTTTGCTTCATTTGTAAATTTGTTGGCTGTTTTTTGGGTTAAATGTTGAATTTTGTGTTAGTTTTATTGTTGGTTTGCGTTGTTTGTTATTTGATTAGAGTATTAGTTGGTTTGTTTTTCTAGTTGTTTGGGTTGTTTGTTTGTTGCGATGTTACCTGGAGGTCAGGGCATTGATGACTCGGCTCCACTGCTCCACCACTGCAGGCCAATGTCTCCAGCTGCTCAGCATCTGTCTGCCCCTCAGCCAAAGAGAGCGAGATGGAAAGCACCGGGAGCAAGACAGCAGCCAGACCTCAAACAACACCGCCATCAACAGGTCAGACAGCTGGTCTGATATACTGCCTACAGAGAGAGACAGACAAGTGAGGACAGACAGGAGAGAGATGGACAGACAGGTGAGGACACACAGGGTTGGGCTTGTGGTGTGACCTGTAGTGGTGGGTGGAGCCAGCATGGCATGGTTGATGTGGAGCAGGAAGTGCAGCAGAGTCTCCCAGGTGTCTTTGCTCATCACAGCACTGTCTTTGGCCAATGACTGTACAGCACACAACACCTGCTGACAGAGAGACAGGTAGACCGGGTTCCCCTGGTCTGACCTAGAGCAGGGTGGGATGAAAAGGATGTGAGTTCATATAGAAACTGGAGACTGCCCTTTCAGAATAAATACAATTGTAAAAATAATATCCGTTGTGACTCCAGTTTGTTGGGAGCTAAACTAGCCAGCGGCTTTGCTAACCATCAGCTAGGCTAGTTATCTAGCACCAGTTAGCTACAGCACATGTTTGTAAATTTGCACAAATTCAATTCAATTCAATTCAATTCAATTCAGTTCAATTCAACTTTATTTATAGAGTGCCAATTCACAATACAAGTCATCTCAGGGCTCTTTACAATCAGAGCAGAGACCACACTCATTACGGTTAATCACACCCAACAGATCCAAGGCAAGGAAAAACTTCCTTTAATAGGCAGAAACCTTGGGCAGATCCTGGCCCTAGGTGGAGCCACGGGTATCTGTACAGAGAGAGAGACCAGAGAGAAACAAGCACAGCACTAAGGGAGAGAGGACACAGAGTTAATGACATGTAGACATAGTTTACAGATGAGAGGATGGGTCTGAGTGAGGAGAGAGAGGAGAGGAGGAGTGTGGAGACCATCATGGGACATCCCACAGCAGCCGAAGCCTATAGCAGCATAACTGAGGGGTGGCATTGAGGAGTAACTGTGACTAACTATGGGTTTAGTTATCATAATAACTAGAACTAGAACTAGAGCTGTAAGCTTTGTCAGATAGGAAGGTTTTAAGCTTTACTTTAAAAGTAGAGAGGGTGTCTGCCTCTCAGACCCAAACTGGCAGCTGGTTCCACAGGAGAGAGCCTGATAGCTAAAGGCTCGGCCTCCCATTCTACTTTTGGAGCTCTGGGAACCACAAGCAAACCTGCTCTCTGGGAGCAAAGTGATCTGTTGGGGTAATAAGGAATTAGCATGTCATTGATGTACAATGGAGCTTGGCCATTAAGAGCCTTGTAGGTAAGAAGAAGGAAATCTATCTATCTAAATCTTCTTTAAAATCTATTCTGGACTTTGGGAGCCAATGAAGAGAAGCTAAAACTGGAGAAATATGATCTCTCTTGCTAATTCCCATCTGATCTGAAGTTGACCACCATCAAGTTTCTATGAGTAATGTGAACCAGAGAGGCTGAAAGCTAAACTCTGCTGAAGGAGGTGGAAACATGAGGTGGAGGAGAAACAGGGTTTTATCTGCTGTAAATAAGACTCTCAAATCCCTATTTTGTAGAACCCATATCTCCAAGACCAGAGCTACACACACAAACAAAAGCCCCATGAACTCTTGCCCAAAGACACCTGTAGAGCCCTGACGACATCCAGCTCTTTAAAGACCAGAAGAACCACAGAAAAGGCTCCTAAGAACCTCCTCACCATCTGCTAGAACCTCCTAAAAGACACCTGAGAACATGTGACAGCGTCATTAGAGGTCATGCGATTATTGGGTCATTAATCTCCCCTTTGAAGCAGGTCTGAGATTAGTGTGTGTCTGACAGTGGTTCAGCCCAGGTGTTACAGTCTACCTGGGCATGAAAAGGCTACACAGGTGTTGAAGGATCTTCTGGACATAAAGGTTGGGCTCTCTCCTGATTGGTGGAGGAATGGAGTCTCTTGGGGAAACCAAGGCCATCAGCCAATCAGTGTAGACGTCAACACAGAGTTTGACAGTGTTGCCGTCCAATGGGAGAGTCAGACCATAGCACAACACCTCCATTGTCCACTTCACCTAAAAACACAAATGCACAGGGATGTACTGGCTGTTAACCAATCAGAGTATCTGATTCCAGCATGATTTAAGTTCACCCTCACTCTCAGTGTCCAGTTTATTAGGAACACCATAAAATGAAGTCAGCCTACAAAAGTCCTGTAAATCCTTCTTCATGAAGGTCACAGAGTTCAGTTTGTGGTGTTGTTGACTTGTGTTGTGTTTCACAGGTGCTTTCAGTGAACACTGTTCAACGAACGAGTGAATGATTTTTAGACTCAATTGCAACTGTTGATCCAACACTGAGCTCTGATTACATATCAACACCTGAGTGTGTGTTGAAGGTTCCATAGAGGTCACACACACATTCTCACTCTCTCTCTCTCTCTCACACACACACACACACACACACACACACCCCTACCTGTCTGTCTGTGCACAGTGGGCTGCGGATGTCAGGGTTTCCCAGGCCAGCTCCCAGGGGCTTCACCACAGTGACAGCAACTTCTCTGCCCACAGAGGGCGGGAAACAGCTGAGTACGCTCACATAACCATGCCCACTCAAAAGTGATCGATCCATGGCCAAACAATCACTGCTCATGAGAGAGAAAGAGAGAGACAGGTGCAGGGAGACAGACAGAGAGACGGATGCAGGGAGACAAAGAGAGAGATAGGTGCAGGTAGACAGAGAGAGAGACAGGTGCAGGGAGACAGGCAGAGAGACGGGTGCAGGGAGACAGAGAGAGAGAGACAGGTGCAGGGAGACAGGCAGAGACACGGGTGCAGGGAGACAGAGAGAGAGAGACGGATACAGGGAGACAGAGAGAGAGACAGGTGCAGGGAGACATTAATGATTAAAACAGTGTTTCCTCTGCGGTTGAAATGGTCGCGCTGTTTCCTCCGTCAGGTGACACACAGTGTGTGTGAACATAACTATCGTACTCAGTGCAGACAATGTCAAGAGCACAACTATAAATAAGTTGAGACTCAGGACTGATTTTATTTCATTTGCTGATTGGTTTGAAGGTGAATGAACTCATAAGTTGATCCTCAGAGTCACTCTTGTGTTTGTTGCATCGTTGTTTTATTCCATTATTGTCTGTTTTGGTTCCTGACACCCCCCTCAGGGAACTGGCTGCAGTGCTCGGAGCTGTGCTCTGTTCAGCTTTTCATGCAGCGCCTCACACATACAGCCCTGTGCACCTGGATCGCATCGAGCCAGGCGCACTGACGGAGGCTGCACCGCCCGTAACCACAGCTTACTGCTGACCAACGCTGGCTCAATCTCAGCCGTGACTCTGTTACAGCGCATGAAAGATCCCGGCTGTAAAACTAATACTAATGCACTAATGGTTTAACCACTAACGAGTGGTTTAACGACTCGTTAGTGGTTAAGCCACAGCTGTCCACTAACGAGTCGTTTATGACTCTGTAAACAGACGGAAATGTGTTTTCATATTTAACAGTTTCCTGTAGATACTCTTCTGGTTGCTCACAAAACATTACGTTAACACTTTAACGTTGAAAGTCTCTCGACCGTCTGTGAGACTGAGTTAAAGTCACAGAGTGAGGTAAAGTGTCCTACCTGCACAGGTGAGTCCAGGTGAGCCTGATCCACACAGGTGAAAAAACACACTAACACTAACAGAGACAAACAGTGCAAACAGTCAGGTCAACCTGAAAGTCAAAACTCTGAACTTCAAATCACCTGCTGCCTTCGGGGATGGCTCGGAAATTTGACGCTTGTTCACTCTTCCACCTGATCAGTGACTGCCGGGTTCATGCTGCTGTTACAGCAGCTGGACAGGCAGTTAGACAGACAAGCAGGCTGACAGGCAGGCAAGCGCACTGGTAGGAAGACAGACAGGCAGACAGAGACAGATAAGGAGAAAGACAGACAGGCAGTTCCTCTATGCTACTTTTGCCTCTTGGTAGTGGTAATGTTAGCTACAAAGCTAATCCTACATCCTCACTCACCACTGAAGGTCACAGCAGCTGGGGTCAAAGGTCACCTGATCTAAATTTTTCCCATCACACCTCACAAAAGAGCTCAACCTGTTGAATCCAGTTTGACAGGAAGTGACATCAGCATCAGAGTCACTGATCTTCATTTCTCCTCCAGTGTCAAGGTTGAAATTATGTTCAGACACAACATGAAATGCACAACAATGAACACAAACTAGATAAAACATCACAACTCATTTGTAAAAATCCTCTGGAGTTGTTTTCTGTAAACTCAGACTGAATGAAACCTGAAGACTTTGAACTTTTTACAGTTGGAAAATTTCATGAAATGAAATGAAAAGAATCAAGTTTGAGGTGAAACTTTATTCTGTCAAACAGCACAAAAAACATTTTTCACATTCAAAACAAAAACTATCGTTTCCATGACAACACACGTTGCCACACTGACAGTGAGTTAATCAAGAGAAGCACTGTGATTGGATGAAATTGATTTCCTGTATCAGTAATCTGTGCTGATTGGCTGGCAGTGATAGAACAACAAATCGGATTGAAAGTACGGGAGCCTGAGGGCGGGGATCAGTAGGGCTGTCGTCAGTAGGGCTGTCTCTTGATGAATCTGGAGAACATGGCAAACGCAGCAATTGGTTTGTCTGATGGAACCATGTGACCAGAACCCTGCAGGTGGACAGAGGTCAACAGCAGAGTTTAGAGAATCCAGTTTAACAATGCCGTAGACAAAACAGACACAAAGATGACATCACAGGGTCGCTGAAGGTCAGCTGATCAACGTCTCACCTTGACAGTGAGGAAGGCGATGTTGTTGAACTCTTTGACGAAGCCCCCGACCTGCCGACCGTCTTCATCTTTGTAGAGCCACGGACGCCTCTGAACCTCCACCTGAAAAGAGACACTCCGTTTTTAAACACACCTGACCCGGGTTCCCGGGCTGAGCAGCCCAGCTCGGCAGCCCCCGTCCGCCACCTGAGCTGCGGACTTGTTTCATGTTTGCTCTAGTTGTTGACATGACGTTACCTGCTGGTGTAGAGACTCGACAAACCACTCGTCCCCCATGAAGTTACACGCCATGTCCACGTCCCCGTTATAGACCAGGACCCGGTACTTCTGCACAGAGGACAAATGACTCAAGGACATGCCCACACACCTGGATAAACCAGCAACCCCCAACCAATCTGTGTGTAAAGTTGTAAAGTAAACAAGACAACAGGTGTGTTTACTAACGAGAGCAGCAAGCAGCTTCAGGTACTGTTTCCTGACGTCCAGGTAGAGACGACCATAGTTCAGATTCACCTCCGCACTGCAACACAAGGTGGATGTCAGGTATTTATTGATAACAGATCAATCTGAAGATCATCATCAGTATATCAAACATCACATGTTCTTCAGAGTCTGATTCACCAGGTGGGACAGATGTGTAAAGACCTGTACGGGTGACCCAGGAACATTTAGATTAGATTCCTTTATTAGTCCCACACTGGGGAAATTATGGTGCCACAGCAGCAGGAAAAGCTAGGAGGACACTGCACACAGGGCAGAATCATATTTACAAAAATATAAAGATGATATAAAAAAATATATCAGTGGAAAAAAAAAATATATACAGACAATAAATATATACAACAAACAATAAGTGGGTGGAAATAATATATATACATACCAGTAGAAATATATATATGTATACAGTATATATCAGTGGTTCTCAATTACCCCCCCCACCAAACCACTGTATGAGTTTCTGCATACAATCACCTGATTATTAAAATAGATTAATAAAATGAGCTGAGATAACATCTGCAACAACTTAAAACAATTTCCAAGTTCAGTTTATTAACTAAATTTGTAACACTTAAACAAGACTGCTCAGTCTGTGTGAGTCTCAAAACAGAAAAAAGTGCAAATGATTCACTGGGATGTGCATTTTTATAGACTCCCCTGAAATGTCAAATATACGTCTCCTGACTGTGTCACTGGGGAGAGGGACAGTATTCAGTGTCTTAGCACTTTTCTCGCCTAGCATGATTGTGACTGTGTCCAATGCTGCCGGGAGTATTAGCTTCTCTGCTATCGTGTGAGGTTTTGAGCACCTTGCAATGTGGTGGCCAACTTTGCACGAGGCTTACAGTGCTTTTCTATTTACTGCCGCCGCGCTCACACAACGACCGGCCTGTTGGCGATACTCATCTAGTTTTTGATGAAAGAAGTCCAGGGGCTTATTGACATAACTGGGGTGTAAGGTCTCCAGGTGCCGTCTTAATTTGTTTGGTTTCGTGCTGTCCGCTGCCAGTTTTTAGGCATAAAACACACACAGGTCTTTCCTCATTTCTGACCGCATTCATGGTAAACCCAAGGGCTATGTAGGCTTTGTTGTATTTCCTGGTCTTATTAGGCTTATTCTTACTACTTCTACTGGGTTGAACAGGCAGCCTGTTGATTAGTTTGAGCACTGCTGCCCCCTAGTGACTGGAGGCTTGTTTATCATTCAAGCATGAATAAAGACACTAATACTGATAGGCGAACTCCAGCAGATCCATCGATGGCCTCACCAAAGGTCACAGATGAAGGACCAGCCTCTCCAGGACCTTCATCAGGTGCGATGTAAGGGCCACCGGTCTGTAGTTGCTGAGATCCTTGGAAAGTGGGGACTTCCCAATACCTTCCCTAGCTTCAAGCTCAGGTTAAACACATGCTTCCACACAGAAGTTTATATAGTCCGTGATGCAGTGAGTGAGACTGTGACTGTCCTCCCCATGGTCCTCACAGAATACCTCCCACACAGTTGAGTCAAAACAGTCCTAAAGAGCTTCTTCAGCCCCCTCGGACCATCTCTTCACTGTGCGGGTAGTACAGCTGTGTACAACAGGCCTATACACTGGCTGGAGGTAAACCAGGTTATGGTCTGATCTACCCAGAGGAGGGAGTGGAGATGATGTGTATGCCTCCTTAGTGTTGGCATACAACAAGTCCAGGGTTTTGTTGTCTCTGGTGTGGCAGGTAATGTATTGGGTGAAGGTGGACAGAGTGGCGGATGGAGAGGCATGATTAAAGTCCCCAGAGATAAGGTGGAGAGTGTGTGGGTGCTGTATCTGCAGCCTGCTGGTGACTGAAAGCAGGACATCACAAGCTGTGCTGTCATTGGCAGAGGGGGAAACATACACTGCTACTGTAATAACGTGTGAAACTTCCCGTGGTAGATAACAAGGCCTCATACCAAACGCCAACAGTTCAATGTCCTTACTGCAGAGTTGTTCTTTAACAGTAATGTGTCCAGAATCACACCATCTATTGTTCACACACACACTGCCAGACCATCTTTCCTCTTACCATTCTCTTTCTTCCTGTCCGCCCTCACCAGTTTAAATCCCTCCACCGCCGTGTCTGAGTCCAGGTGTAGCGATGTCAGCCATGTCTCCGTGAAGAGCATGATGCTACATTCCCTGTAGTCCCCACTGGTGCCAGGTCAGCACCACTAAGTTGTCCATCTTGTTGGGAAGAGATCGTACATCCCAGTGATGACTAAAAGGACAGGTTTGTATCCCCTCTTCCTGGAATGGCGTGCTTCCCCCGCACGGCATCCCCTTCTCCTCCTCCGTAGCTCCGGGGGGACGCAGGGCCTCTCGGCGGTCAGTGCAGCAGTGGTGCGGAGTGCTAAGAACCGGTCTCTACTGTAAACAATGCATCGTCTCTGCGTTTCTGGTGTGTTGTCCATGTGAAGATATTTGAAAAGTGACGAAAGGCCCAGGCAAATGTTATAAGTCTGACGTCCATTGTGTAAATAAAGACCTCAAAGATTGAACACACTGAGAAAAACTAAACAAAGAAACATTAAAAAAAAAAAAAGTGTGAAAAGAAGAAAAGTTTAGAAAAACTTGGTGAGCTGCTGAGACAGGTGGCTGCATGGGTGGGCGCCATTGACAATAACAATAATAAAATAATAAAACAACAACAGACAGTTACTGCTTTCCATAACATCCCCTGCAGATGACCGAACAGGTGTGCAGTGTTCAGGTGTGTTACCTGCAGATGACCCAGTCCAGTGCCTTGGGGCTGATGTGCAGGGTGGCTCGGACATATTGGTTGTTCAGGTAGAGGGAGGAGGGGGTGGAGTTAGTGCAGGGGGGGTCCAGACGGACAGACAGGTGGAGAGACGCCAGACCTTGCAACTTCTAAAACACACACACACACACACACACACACCACAGTCAGGAGATCTCAATTCAATTTTATTTATATAGCACCAATTCACAACAAAAAGTCATCTCAGGGCACTTTACAAACAGAGCAGGTCTAGACCACACTCATTACTATTAATTACACCCAACAGTTCCACCATGAGCAAGCACTTGGCAACAGTGGCAAGGAAAAACTTCCTTTTAACAGGCAGAAA